>NC_051165.1:263484512-263804512 GCF_013339725.1 Rhipicephalus microplus | reverse complement strand
CATCGAGACACCAGCTGTTACACCAGGCAAATAACGTAGCATCTCTTTACAAACATCTTGTTTAAGCCCTGTTTAACACGTGTTTACATTAGGACCGGTACAATGCAGATTTCCTTTTCATGATTTGGAAGATTCTCTGTCGACAAAATTTTAATATTGAAATCACCTTGATAATTGAATGCACCTTTTGCAAGTTTTATAGTAAGTGCGTTTGCTCCACCAACTATCTTTTATGTTGAACGTTCAAACGCGGGCTTGTCATTGGGAAGCCTCCACGTATTTGTTGCGGGGAATAACGTTCCGTGCAGCCGTCCGCGAGATTGCATTACGCAAATGCTTATTAGGATTGAGCTCTCTCTATATATAGAGCGAAATGACGTATTGTTTCTGTCGCGATTGCGATTGCCCGTTCTTTGCAATCTGCCGTGGCCTTCGAAGATCAAGCGAGATGGAACCAGAAAAGGCCTCATATCTGGCGGATACAGTGTCACACGAAGCGAGGAAACCCGTTCAAGTTACAGTCGCTGTCTCCCGAACACTGTGTAGTGCAGCAAAGCCTACGTCTCCTATAACGTTAGTAAGCCGAAGGGAAACGCTGAAGGAAACGGTTGAATATCGGTGAAGGCAAGGTTCTTTCTTTGTTCCTCAGACAGCCGTGTTTCTTTAATTCAACCGGAGACAAAAGCCGAATAGGAAAATGAAAAAATTGGCGATGCAGCCAGTGTGCCGTCGGTTCCCGCTGTCGCGTGCGACCCGAAGTTTCGACGGCACTGCACGGAATTAGTCAACCATCCGGATATTGTATCGATTCCTGGACCCTTGTAAAGCACGCACTACAAGATACGAAAATCCATATGCGATGCTTAGTTTATTTCTGTGCATCCCTAAGCGAGACACGTGGAGAACCCGAATTGGGAAAATATTATAAACACTGGCGTATGGGCGGATTCTTTTTTCGTCATTGCTGTTTTTATTACATATTTTTTAGGTGCTATCTCGGTAGTGTTTTTAGGTAACGTATTATTGAGCTTCGCATAAAAGTTGTTGTTATTCTGGTTCCTTCGTTTTTTTTTTTCTAATGGCGAAGCTATTTGAACAAAAGATATGGCCCTATTTGGTTCATGTTCCTGAGGCACAGCCGATAGTTGGTACTTCCTAGTCAGCGCTTTAGTGTGCCATGTTCTGGTATGGACTGGTACAAGTACCTCGAGAAGCTCTTTGAACTTTCGGTAACTTGTGCATTATTGTAAAAAAAAACGATCATCACTATATACTGGCACGCGCTTTCTTCATTCTGCATGCAGGAAGGCTGCTTAAACTATCAGTGGGTACGCACCATGGAATCGGGCCAGCCCCACTGCGCTGTATGGCAGATATAACAAAAATATAAGAGAACATAAACAGAGAGAGTAAATAAAATTAAAATGAACGAAAACTATGTAAATAACTCGTAAAGATAAGTCTAGATGAATCAAGGGAACAAGGCCAAAAACAAAAAAAAATAGATGAGCATAAACAGCGTGAGGAAGAGAAGCAAAGAAAGAAACAGAGAGAGCAAAGGGTAGAAAGACAAGCTATCAAACATATAAAAAATATATTGAGAAAAATAGAGCAAAAAAGAGACCAAGAAAAAATTTACAGCATATCCACGGACTGAATGATGATGAGTGGGGCGAAGCGTCCATCTGTCTGTTTGTGCATCCATCCGTTCGTACAACCATGAGTTGATCTGTCCGTCCGTGCATCTGTCCGTTTGTCTGTCCTACTTCCGTCCGTCTCGTGAACACTCCAAGTACCACAATCTTGCATCTTTTCATGATATATTGAACATATAAGAGTATCGCCACCTAGCGGGTATTACAAAAACTAAACGAGAAGTGGCTACCTACTACATAATCGAGGACGAACGACCCACGGCATAAGAAGCTTCGACATTCCAAGAACTAAACGAGAGGTGGCTACCTACTACATACATCGAGGACGCACGACCTACGGCTAAAGGAGCTTCGCCCCTAAATGTCTATCTCCTGAGGTACGAACGGGTGACGCCATAAGGAGCTTCGCCACTAAAACAAAACAAGAACAAAAAAATGAGAAAAAGAGAACTAAGGAGTGTCGTCCAGCTCCACTGTTTGGCACCACTATATAGTACAAACCTACCACAATTGTTTTTTCTTTGCTCTGCACTCTTTATACTTTCTTCGGGACCCTAATAAAGGTCTGTCTGTCTGTCTGTCTGTCTGTCTGTCTGTCTGTCTGTCTGTCTGTCTGTCTGTCTGTCTGTCTGCCTGCCTGTCTGTCTGTCTGTCTGTCTGTCTGCCTGCCTGCCTGTCTGTCTGTCTGTCCATCCGTCCATTCGTTCATCAGTCTGTCTGCCTGTCTGTCCGTCTATCCGTCTACCTGTCTGTCCATCCGTCCATCCGTCCATCTGTCTGTCTCTCCGTCCGTCCAATCATCCATCTATCCGTCCGTTGGTCTGTCCGTCTGTCTGTCTGTCAATCCGTTCGACCATCTGTCTGTCTGTCCGTCCGTCAAATCATCCATTCGTCGTCTGTCTGTCTGTCTGTCTGTCTGTCTGTCTGTCTGTCTGTCTGTCTGTCTGTCTGTCTGTCTGTCTGTCTGTCTGTCTGTCTGTCTCAAATTACTGGTTTGGGGACATATCTATGCATGTTTTGCACTGGCTATCGATAGGATAACTGTTAACTTTCAACTCTACCGACAAAGTCATGAGTGTGAACTGTGAGGTTGGTGTTTTATTCGAATCGTACCTTCGTCATTTGGAAACAATTGGCCAATATTAAAATCCAGAAGGTTATTGCGGGTTTGTATATGAAGACATATATCACCTCGAAGGAAAAAAGTTTAAGCGGAAAGACAGGAAGGTTAGCCAGTTCTTAGACCGGCTGGTTACCCTGTGCTGGGGAAAGGGGTGAGGAGAATGAAAGATGGTAAAATTGAAATGTTGCGAAGAGAGAGAGAGAGAGAGAAATTACAAAAATATTGCGACAGAGGAAAAGAAACATCAAAGAGTATAAGACACTATAGTGTGTCTCTGAGGCCAGTTGTCCGCAAAAAGCCCAGCAAAGCTTTCAAAGGCTTTTGGGCTGAAGATGGGCTCTGCCAATGACCCAAAATCCTATGTTCCGCGAAGGCCGATCATCCAGTCTATCCAGAGCTGCAGTCAGATTTTGTCTTTGCGCGTTGAAATGGGTGCACTCACACAGAAGGTGCGCGATGTCTTCTTCGCAGCTGTAGTAAGTGCATGTAGAAGAGCTGGTCATTCCAATGAGATAAGAATATGCGTTCCAGAAGGCCACTACAAGCCACAGGCGGCATAGAAGAGTCTCCTCAGCTCGAGATATTTTTGACGGAAGACGAAGCTGCATATCGAGATCCAAGTAGTGCAGGCGCGCGTTTGTGAAGTCTGTTGAGTTCCACTGTACCAGTGTGAGGTCACGCGCAAGCGAACGAAGGGTTGTAGCTGCGTCGGTTCTTGAGAACGGGATGACTGTGTATTGGGTACCGTCGTGTGAAGATCTAGCGGCCTCATCGGCGCGGTCATTGCCATATATACTGCAATGACCTGATATCCACTGATACCCTAAGCTGTGCTGTTTCTCGATTGCTTGGTGATGAAAAGCCTTATTTCAGCCACTAACTGTTCATTAGGTCCATGGCGAAAGGCTGACATAAGACATTGAAGAGCTGCCTTCGAGTCCGAGAAGATAGACCAAGTTCCCGAAGGTTCTTCAACTATAAACTCCAGGGCTGCACGTATGGCTGCAAGTTCTGCAGCTGTCGACGACGTCAAATGCGATGTGATGAAGTGTATTGTGATGTGCCTCGCGGGAATAATCACCGCCCCTGCTGAGCTTACTGAAGACACCAGGCCATCCGTGTAAATGTGAAGGCGTCCGTTGTGCTTCTTTTGCAGGAAGAGTAATGTGGCCTGTTTCAGGGCTAGATGCGACGACTTTTTCTTATTATGGATGGCAGGAATTGTAAGAAGAGCTTTGAGTGGATGTAGGCACCACAATGGTATCGGCGGCCGAACTGCATCCGTGAGGTGCAATGGAAGCACTGCGAGCTACAGTTGCGCTGAACGCTGAGTGGGGCCTAGAAGTTCGAAGTGAGGCGAGGTGATGAGATGGAAGCCGAGCGAAATGTCTTATGTGCATTCTCAAAGCGTCTACGCGGATGTATGCGTTGACTGGATAATCACGCGCAATGATGACTGTCGCTGCTGTAGACGCACATCTCGGGAGACCAAGGCATATTCTCAGGGCTTGGGCTTGGATCGACTGGAGGACGCACAAGTTTGTTCTTCGGATCCCGCAAAGCACGGGTAAGCTGTATCGCATATAACCGAGGAACAGAACAGTGTAGAGTTGGAGCATTGCTCGTACCAATGCACCCCACGTTTTTCCAGCAAGAAACCTCAGTACGTGGGTGATGATGGTGAGTTTAGTTTTCATGTGGGCGATGTGAGGGCTCCAGGAGAGGTCGCGATCAACTATGACTCCGAGGAATCGGTGGGTCTTCACGTAGTTGATCGTGTGTCCATTGATTTTAATAACATATGGGCTCATCGCCTTATGCGTGAATGCTATAAGCAAGCACTTCTCTGATGACAGCTCTCGTCCCCGTTCTTCCAGGTACTTTGTCGCTAGTGTAGCCCCTCTCTGAAGACGGGCACGCAAATGAAGGCGTGTTACGCCTGACGCCCAGATGGAGATGTCATCTGCGTATATTGATAGATGGACAGATTCTGGAAGTGCGTCAACCAGGCCGAGGAGCGCCAGATTGAAAAGCGTGGGGCAAAGAACACCACCTTGAGGCACACCACGACGGATGCAATGATGCGTTGTTGTGCCAGTCTCCGTCTGTACAAAGAGAGTTCTGCCTTTCAAATAGCTGTCGATCCATTGGTAAACCCGACCCCTAATCCAACATTTTCCATGACATCCAGAATGGCTTCATATGATACGTTATCGTATGCACCTTTCACGTCCTAGAACAACGCCACAGATAAATGTTTCAGTCTTTTTTGATGCTGAATAGACGAGACCAGGTCAATAACGTTATCAATTGCGGACCGCCCACGCCAAAAGCCCGTCATAGCATCAGGGTATACCTCGTGGTGCTCCAGGTACCACTCTACGGGCGAGTCAAAATCATCCTCTCTATCACTTTTGCGAAACAGCTGATAAGCGCGTTGGGGCGATAAGAGGTCAAGTCCAGAGGAGATTTACCGGATTTAAGCACAGGGACGAGGCGGCTGGATTTCCACGAATGAGGGACTAATATGCTGCTCCACGTGTCGTTGTACACGGATAGAAGGGCCCATCGTGCTGCTTCACCGAGGTTGCAAAGAGCCATGTACGTAATCCCATCCGGACCACGCGATGAAGATCGTTTGCATGCCGTCAAGGCCGCTTGCAGTTCCTCTAGAGAGGAAAAGGTGTCCATGCTTGAATCTCTGGAAACAGGGGCGTTTTTTAGCTGATGCGTGGTGCACGCAGACGCCTGACCGGCAATTTTCATGCACAAATCTTCTGCTACTTCAATTTCGGTGCGGCCTTGGTGGAGAGACAGACACTAGAAGGGGTGATGTTGATGTGGCGATGTTCGTAGGCCACGAACAATCCTCCCTGTCAAAGGCTTGTGAGGATCCAACAATTCGCACAGAGGTTTCCACCGAGAGGACTGAAGTGAATTTATTCGCCGCAGAATTTTTTTCTGTAGGCGCCTTGCCTCCCTCAAGTCGTGATTGGACTTAGTGCGCCTATATCTTTGTTCTGCGCGACGACGGATCGCTCTGAGCCGTTCCGATTCCGCTTCATGTTGACAATGTTTTGAAGTGTGTTCAATATGATAAGTCACTTCTTGAGCAGCACCTCTAAAGATATCCTCGACGGTGTCAAGAGGAGGCGCTTCATTTTCTTGACACCTCTCTTCCGTCAGTGACCTGAACTTTGTCCAGTTGATGCGAGTCGAAGTGTCGTAGTTTTGCGATTTGTCCAGGTCCTTGATCTTTAAATAGGTTGGTATGTGGTTGCTTCCATGAGTTTCATACTCTGCGAACCACTTAACCTTTCCATTTAGGCGTCGTGACACAAATGTCAAGTCAAGGCAGCTGATGTATGTAGTTCCCCGTAGAAACGCTGGGCTTCCGTCGTTTACACAAAGCAGCGGCTGCTCCAGAGCAAAGGAGAATACTTGCCTCCCGCGACGGTTTACCTTCTGGCTTCCCCATAGTGGGTGATGAACGTTGAAATCTCCGGTGATGATCTATGGTCCAGGTGTGGCTGTTAACAGTGCACGTAGTCTTTCAGGTTCAAAACGGTTTGAAGGTGATATATATGCGCCTACCAGCGTGAAATCGAGGCCTCTACGTTTAACTGTCAAACAGACATACTGGTTGTCATCGTGACGTGCTTCACGGTGCTCGATATAGGTATGGTCGCATCTGATATATACAATGACTTTACTCTGTTCGTTGCAGGTAGCGGACTTAAAGGCTTCGTACCTGGATAGTCGTATTGCATTGCGTAGCCGTGGCTCACAGATAACAACAATCGGTTTTTAAACACAAATTGTCGGATATCAGAAATGCGGGGCATGAGGGCTCTGGAATTCCACTGAAATATCGAAGCACCTTTGACTTCTTTTCGAAAGGATTGCAGATGAAGAGCCATGGTTATTTTGCAGACTTGATATCACTGGCTTCAACCCATCCACTAACTAAAGTGCACTCTTAGCAGCCGGACTGTCAATGCTAGTGAGGAGCATACGAATGGTATTCATAAGGGCCTTTACCATGGCTACGATTTCTTTATCGCGACTATCACCGCATTCGCGTTCCTAAGTGATTGCAGACGAGCGATGCGGCAGCTCAAACGGCGGGTCTATCGTTTGCAGTGCTGGCCATGCTTCGAGCGAGCCGGTAATGCTCCTGTATTGCTTGGATGATTTGTCGTCGGCGTGTCTGGACGCTTGAGGTGGTATGCCAGTGATCATTTGGTGAGGTGCAGTCCTTGCTTCGGCACTGGGCCTCCTCAGGGGCCTCCGGCGACGAGACCGCCGGCGTCGTACTTTGGCAGCGGCCTCCCTGTGAGTTGAGCTGTCCCGGACCATTTGCCTCAACACTGGCATTTCCTTTTTCATGATTTGGCAATCTTAGACGATGCTTCGTGAGGGCCATCACAGTTTTGATATTTTCGAAGTTCTGCCTGACAAGCGTCTGCGCTATGTGATTCTGAGCACAGCGAGCACACAGCCAGGTTTGTACAAACAGCACTGACATGTCCCAATCTATAACATTTCCGGCATCGAGGGGGCTTCGGTACAAAGAGTTGCAGTGTGTGTCGAAAATGGCCGACCTTGGCTTGCGATGGAAGGCTGTCTCCCTTGAACACGAGCTTCACGCAGCGTGATTTGTCAAGGCGACGAGCTTGCAGTATGGTAATTTCTGCAGACACCGGTTTGATGAGAGCAGAAAAGTCACTTTCACTGATGGAAATGTCGACATTGTAAATGACGCCCGCAAATAGAGTCTCGGCCATCAGGTATGTATGAGCGAACATTGAAGTTATCCAACATCTTGATGTTGCTCAACACTCCCAATGTGCTTCGTTGAGTGACATCTACGGTGAGGATATTCTTGCGGCCATTGATCAGCACGTCCGCGATCTGTCCCTGGGCGAGTTCCTCAAGAGACCTAGATGTGGATTGACGATTGAGCTGGTTGAGACTATTAGCCGCATCGACCGGCACAAACATAATTGTTTATATCGTAGGCTCTCGCGTCTTCGTCGCATTCTTACTTGTTGATGGAGACGGCATCCCTAGTCTTATTTTTGGCTGCCGCCTTGTACAGGCACGAAGACGCCTTCATCGGAGCTTTCGTCGCTGGCCGTAGAGTAAATCAGCGTGTCCTCGCTGTCGGCATCACTCGGGTGGCCCGTACGCTTTCTCGTGGTAGCTGCAGACGACGTCGATGGTTTCGGTGGAATCCCAGGCGAATCCACGTCCATCGCCACATTCACTGGAAAGGTGTCTTCCACAAAGCCACAGAAAAAAATTTGAAAATTTACAGAGACTGACAGCAGCATTCTTTGCCAGAACCACCTCCATCTATAATGACCACAAAAAGACGCATTAGAACCCCGGCCTAAATCAGCGTCAATGACGCAGACCAGTAATTAAAACCAACTTTGGTGTGCATGCCAAACAAACTGTAAAAGTTAGCTTTAAAAGCAATAAAAAATTATCTTGAATACAGTGCTTCTTTGCCGTTACTAGGGCATTTAAGCTTTGATTCTCTTTAACGTCCCAGTGTATGTGTGATTGTTAACTATGTTTGCCTTGGTTATGCTATATAACGGTTCTTCTTTTGTTTTAGGGGCGAAGCTCCTTAAAGCGGCACCCATTCGTCCCTCGTCATAGTACGTAACATGTATTACGCTTTGATCTGCAAGGTGGTGCCGGTGGGAGATTTCTCCTGTGCGTTGTTGAACAATAAAAAATTCGCAGCGTGCGCGTTAACTAAAAGCTGAATTCTCCTGTCTCTCATTCCCCATAGCAGCCATTGGAATGTACATTGAGCCCTATCTGACAAGAAAGGGTTGCTACGTTATACTCGCTGGGCGTTAGCTCTTTCGTTTTAGAAAGGTTTAGCGAGCGTTGGGCCGCATTGCCATGAATACAGTGAAATAGTATATACTATGAACTCCAGGTGCTTAAAGGCGGGAAGTAGACATGAAGCGCGAGCCGTAAGGAAGTGTGCGTGTGCCACCTCGGTTTATTCCTTGAAATGTCTGCTCAATGGCGGTGCTTCTATATGCGGAATATATGATGAAAAAATGCGAGATAGTGGTACTTGGAGTGTTGACTAGATGGACGAACGGATACACAGACAGATGCATGGACGGATGCATGGATGTCTGCACGACGGATGGACGCATGGAAAGACGCAGGGGCGGGTGCATGGACGAACGCAGGGACGGACGCACGGATGAACGTGTGGACGCACGAACAGACGCACGCACGTACGGGAGGATGGGCGCATGGACGGTCATACAGAGGGACGCATGGATGGACGGAAGCAAGAACGAATGAACGGACGGATGCTTCGCCCCACTCTCCATCCATCATTCACCCCGTGGATATGCTGCCATTTTTTTTCACCTGGGTGACTGACAACATTTTTTATCCATTATGCTATGTCTTCTCTATTATGCAAAGTTGTATGTTGGGTGTCACGGATCAGTCATGTTCAGAAATTTTGGACCCTATATGTTCGTTGGTCGACACCTCTAAGAGCTAAGAAATAATCGGCGCTTCATTTGTGCGTCAGCACCTTCTTCTTTCATGTCAAAAAAAAATCAAATCTCGTATTGCATTGAATGTCAGATAACAATGCCTGCAAATCTTCAGACTGCCGCATTGTCGTCATTGTTGTGATAAAAATGTTGGTCTTAGTGTTATACGTTTTTCTCACGGGATGGCCAGCAGATGATGCACCGTTAAAAAGTTCGGTCACCTTGCACTATGGCCTTTAGTGTATAATTTTAATTTACTCAACAAAATCATCAATATATACGATGACATTAACGAGACGTCAAGCGACTTTTGGCCGTTTTCTTGTACACGAATTTGTAAAGGTTAGAAACGACTTTGCCGCCAGAAAGTATTATAGGCGCGTATGTAATCGCAGAAAATGGTCCGAGTGTTTCTCTTTCATTCAAGAATAAATACGAGCTAGCGGATAATAATTTTAGCAGAAAATAGAGCAGATAATTTAGCAGACTTACGGACAATCAGAAAAGAATAACTGATTTGATTCGATTTGATATGTGGGGTTTAACATCCTAAAACCATCATATGATTACGAGAGACGCCGTATGTGGAGGACTCCGGAAATTTCGACCACCTCGGGTTCTTTAACGTGCACCCAAATATAAGCGCGCGGGCCTACAGCATTTCCGCCTCCATCGAAAAGAAAACAATAACTAGCAGACGAGATAATCATTCCAGGGTTGAAAGTTTGGTTGCTGCCGGCGCCAGCTTTTCTTTTTGTACACTTCGTGCGTTGTTTCACATTATATTATAACTACTACAAGTATAACATTCCCTATACTTTCCTTCGTATCATTGTCTGATAGTTCTCACAAATATTCTTAGTAACCAACTAAACGAACCTTTAACACCTTTTTTGTTTTTATATATAGTAATTTTCTAAGGGCAGTGCACTTTCCGGCACCGGGCTGTCGTACGGTGTAGTATACTGCCGTCGCTTGGCGTAAAGTTGGATGTGTGGAATATCGGGCTCGCACTCGTGCATAGGTAAATTCTTCCCCCTCCCGCTAGTCCGGTTCTCATACAACAACTCAAGGCTGTCCAGAAGGCCCACGATGGGGCGGTGAGGCTGGGCCTTGTAGCGATCAAGCTATGCCTTGACCCAGCGGGTCATTCGCCACGCCGGATTAGTGCCAAAAAGATAGTCTCGCCACGGCTGGACGGAGGAAGCAACAGGGGCCGACTACACGAGACGGCGCCCACTGATTGACAGCGGCGCCAACTGTGTGGGATGTTGCCAAAGAGGGTTATGGAGCCGCCGCTCTATTGCCCGCCTGGGCCACGCATCGTTAGCGCGTTAACCAGCAGACGACGACGGCGCTAGTCAAAGGGCTCTCCCCAGAGGATTCCACGAACCTGGCACCTCTCGAAAGGGCGCGCTAAGATCTTCCCGTGGGAACACAGCGCGAGGCTGGCACCAAATGGGTCGAGGTGGCCGTGTGTCTTCCGCTTCCCCCCTCCCTGTTCTACGGCAGCGCTGCGACTAGTGGCAAGGGTGTGTGTGTATGTGCAAGCCAGTTTTGTGCCTCTATGAACATACATGACGGGTGGTACTTCACTGAGAGGAACTTCATCACCATTGGTCCGCATTGTTTTGTGTAGTTATCCCCAACCTAGGGACCTAGGGAACGGTGGTCAACAAAAAGGGCGTGCAGCGCCTCGCCCAATTTTCTTCTCTTCTGTCTTCGTCTCGACAACTGACTGTGAAGATGTAAATAAATCCGTTAAGTTCGCTCAAAGCTCTCCCCTAGTCCTTGGCTCGACGGAGCGACGGCGACCGGCCCCGCTACCCGCAGACAGCGGTCGCCACGAAACGCAACAGCCTCCCCGTTCCAACGTGGGAGCGGCCCGCGATCCTACCCCTATAAAACGCGGGTGGAATCCTTCAGGACCCCAATAAAAGTTTTTCATCCATCCATCGCGCTATTTGAGCACCTTTATGATTACAAATGAGCGCAAGCTCATGCCAAGAAAAGGCCTTCTTTCTTTTTCTTGCTCTTCGATCGCCCAGATGACGACGATCGCTTATCATCATCAGTGAAAAAAAAAAAACTAGTGCAATAGGCAGTGCGCGCAAAAGCACCTACAAAAGTAGGAAAAAAGAAGAAAGCAAGAAATACAAAGAAAGTAAAAAAGAATGAAAATTAGAAGAAAAGTGCAAAGCGCAAAATAGAAAAATTAAGTGGAGACGAATACTAAATAGGAATAAGGAGAAAAATATTTAGTGAAGAGATACAAGAAACTAATGGAAGAGAGAAGGAAAATAATGAAAATAACCGAAGAGAAGCAAAGGAAGGCTGCCCAGTTCTGCACATCTTACAGCCTTGCCATACCTGATTGCGAAGCTGCCCAATTGTTTTTTTCACTTTCTTCTTAGATGGCAAAAACGTACGAGGCTAGAGTTCTTTGTAAGATAAATTACCATTCATCCGGGCTATTCGTGGATGCGTTAAAGCACAGGAAACTGCTATAAGAAGTAGGTCTTATTAAAAAACAAGAGACAGCAACAAATATTTGGTACCTAGTGCACAACTCGGCAATCTCAAAGAATTTCTCAAACTATTTCTAATTGGAAAGACTGAGTTGAAATAGGATTAATTTTGTTACAAATTTCTCTGTCTAAAGCGCTTCTCTGTCTTAAAACTGACTTGTAACCCGGTTACGTATACTTGAAGGTTAAGGGTTTATATATCCGTTTCCGCGAGCGAGATGCACCGCGCCGCGTTTTGAAATGGGAGCTGTTCGGGAGGAATGACACAAAATAGCAAGGCCAAACCTAGATTTTTTTTGGAGCCACCACGGTGAAAATAAGAATCAGGCATAATCTAGCAAAAAGTGACAGAATAACCGTAAAAACAAATACACGGGGGCTGAGGTTTCGCGCGAGCGAGCGAGCGGGGAGGTGGCTGTTAGACCACAGGGCAAAAAAACCACTTGTGCCTTTGTTCCGAACGCGCATACAGGCAGGTGGTCTTCACGGCAAGCGAATTTTCCAAACCAATTCGCGTGGTGCCCGCGGACTCGCGACTCGCAGCTATCGACACATAACCAGCCACCAGCTCGCAAAACGAACCGCCGAGAGCGCGATTTTTCGATTTGCCATCCTTCACCATCGCCAAGTGCCTCTCTCGCTTTTCACCTCTGTCAACCGAACGCGAAGGGAAAACAAAAAAAAAAAAAGCCTGGCATCACCGCTGCAGCTGCCGGGAACCCGCGCACATCGAAAGATAAATAAAACAAAAGGGTCGCACCGAACGTGGCCGGGCGATTTGTTCTGTGCTCGTCGCTGTACAGTTTCGCGCCGTCCTTCCTCTCGCTGTCAGTTTTAATGTAAATGGAGTCGTCGCTTTCCATTTGTTCCTTGCCTAAAGGTGGTTGGCACGCGGCTGGGGCATCGGCGCTTCTCTTCAAAAATCAATCCCATTTCGAGCAGGTCGCTCGGTTGGCACGCTGCGGTGGCTCTGGAAATGGAACGTTTCTTCTTGCTGTTCCGGCCCGGCCGCAGCCTCTTATACCACACGTCTCACTATCTGTCTCTCTCTCTCCCCCTTTTTATTCCCTTTCTCTCCATATTTTCTCGGTGCACGGCCGAAGGTGCGAGTTGGCGTTTCACACGACGCCCTTTCCTCCCTGGGCTCAGCCTGGCCGCGATGCTTCACTTTACGCACTTTTCGCAAGCGGCGCATGCAATCTGCGAGTGTGCGTTCGTGTGTCTGAAAGGCCCAGAGGCGCGAAGAAGCGTGCGAAAGAGAGAAGAAGAGCATGGCTGTAAGGCGCACGTGTGCCCAAGCTCAAAGCTCGGCAGGATGAGCGTAACTCTGAACTACAGTCTTGCGGGGTTTCCCCCTCACATTTCTCGTCTTCGCGCTTCACTTCGCGCGCTAGCCCCTTGCGGCCGCATTTATATACAAATAACTAAAACTCAGATATTTCTCCTTTTGTTTCGTCTCTCTCGGTTTTGTGCCTTATTGCTTTCTACGTCCTGCCTTCGTTTCTTCCGTACCGTAGTATACCAGCCCCTGCACACGTTTTCCTCATTTCTTTTTCTCCTGCAATTGTTTGAAGTTGGTTCTTAACATCGAGATAGCCTGGTTTCTCCCGTAAAAAGCCTTGGCGCTGAAGAATCAGCTTTTGCTGTCATCCTCTCACCGAGCCTGCAGGCACCCTCTGCACTGTTATTGAGCTTTTAGCTCTGCAGGTCCTGCTGAGATATTGCTTGTCTGGTCCCCTACTTCTCCTTAAACCTAATTACCTGGGCAATATACTTGTTTCATCAAACTTTTGTTTCGATCAAAGTGATTTATTTTGACTATCTTCCTACCCCACTATTCCTCCCAACGTTTTTTTTTTCTTTAGAGTAGGATTGAAGAGGTGAGAATTTGTTAAACAGGAAATGTTGCTGGTTTGCAAACCGCTTTTGACCACGAGAAGTTGACCGCGGCGACCTTCTCTGTTCAACGTGTTGTTAACAGTTCAGTCCTCCCTCTTTCGAGTCATAAGTGCCTAAATGTTTGAAAAAAATTAAGGCTGATGAGCAGTGAAATTGGATCAGCGGATCTGGCACGCAGAGAAGTGGCATTAGCTTTTGGAGAGTTGTGCCAAATTGATCTTCTAAACTCGGCGCTTGCGCATTCTCTTTGATATTGATTTTTATCCAGCAAGCAACGACATACTGCATCAATCCATGATAACCTTTAAGAAATAGTCTTTACATTGGCTTACAAAAACGTTTGTCAGCTGGTGCTGATTAGCCTGTCATACGAAAAATATTTTGTTTCTATTCCAATCCTAATTTAACACGAGATAGGCGATTTAAATTTGGGACATTGCGCTCCTTCGCGTAGCGTCACAGTGCGACACCACGCCAGAGGGATTTACGGTGCTCAATTACTGACCTGCAGCTCGTGGGATTGAGACCCGGCCACGGCAACTACATTTAACGATGGAGGCGAAAAGACGTTGAGGCCCTTGTGCTGAGATTTATTTGCCCGTTAAAAAACTCCACGAGGTAGAAATTGTCGGAACTCTCCACTAAGGTGTCTCTCATAATCACATTGTGATTGGTTTTCGGACGTTAAGCTTCATCAGTAATTATTATTATTATTATTATAATTATTGTTGTTGTTGTTGTTGTTGTTGTTGTTGTTGTTGTTGTTAGAGCACGGTGCAGGTTACATATTCTAACTGAGGTATGCAAGAATCACTTGTTCATTTATAATCTTATATGTGGAAGCGCCGAGCACTGAAGACGGAGCGAAAACGCTGTAACAGTACGAACAAGGTACTACGTCCAAGACGTCATGGATCGCCGGCTGTTTTGACGACTGCAGAAGTGGCATATACCGTTTAATCCCACGTTCAGGAGGGCTCGAGGTTCAAGCGTGTAAACGAGCAGACGTGACCGGTAGAAAACAAAAACGCATTTGCACTCTAATCGCTTTCAAACTTAGCCATAAAGTCACTATAAACCGCAATGATGCGGTTTCGTACAAGTCATTGTTTCTAGATTTTCGCTCTCGAGTGTCCGTAGTCTCTAAAAGTAATGAGGGAAGTGTATTAGAGAGTATCCACTTAATCTGTCCGATTATACCTGAAAGATATAACTATGACTGCAGAGTTATCGATGCATCCAGAAAAAAAAAGTGTTCTGCCGATACAGGATCTGGGCCCTTCCAACTGTGAGAAATGCGTGACACGGAATGTCTCGCATAGTTTGATGTTCAACTGCCCTAAGTTACGATGCCTGGGATTTTTCACTGTCGCATTCGTGTACAAGTTGCCAACAAATCAAACCAGCAGCTCTTCAGTGAGAAGTAATGAGCGAGGTTTGATCAGAGAAGCAATAAAAAGGTTATCATGCTAAACAAAACTGCGTTTGTAATATTTAATTGCACTTCAATTTGTTGCCGGCACAATCAAGAAGCAGCAGCAGGTTAGTTCCTGTAGAAACATGCATATAGCTTTCTTGGTTCTGCATCTTTCGCTTGTGCCTATATGAAACAAAAAAATCTACGGTTTGAAACCTTCTGAACGTGAGCGTTTAACAATGCTATGCATGCAAGCGTGTGAGTTGTCTTTTTTTTCTTCTCTTCTCCATTTTCTGCTCTTCCCATGTAGGGTAGCCAATCGGGTGCAACCTGCATAGGCTGCCTGCCTTTTCTCTACCCATCTCTCTGCCTTTGAAGGGAAGTATTCGTCACCACCAAATGCCGGGCTTGGAACTTAAGTATGAAACTTTGTGTTTTTCGTGAGGTGGCATGCTGTCTTTCGTTCGTTTTTTCCTCGCCCACTGATGTACTGCACAACCCGCTTGTAAATAAAGGTGTGCGTGAAACAAGAGCAGAGTATAAATCGAATGACAAAGTCCACGTCAAAACAGAAGTACACAACCGAGACGTCTTCCTGGATAACCTCAGTAAGGCGGCGTAAAAAGATTGTGATGGAACGCAAAAATGAAAAAAAAGACAACTGCACAACAACAGGAAGATCTGGAAGTGTTTTTCAACAAAGATTCCCTCGGGCACTTCTCGCCATTACTGCGTCCTTCGTGTTTGCGTCGAATCTCTGTCATTGTGTTGAAGCGCGATGGCATTATATTTTGCGCCTAGAGATTTAGACAATGTGAAAAAATAATATTTCAAACAACTCAACGAGGTTCAAGACACAATAGAGAGAACTCGCGGAAGAGACTTTCATCTCATCGTCGACACGTCATCACTCGTTTTCTCTTGGGACTTTCTTGCCACGTGGTGTTCAGACTGTTCTCATTGTAGTATGATTTTTCTTTTGCTTTTGTCGAATGCCTGTCTGTTGATTTTATTTTCTTTCCACTAAAAGTATTTACTATTTGTGCAAAATTGTTTCTTTTTTTGTTTCTATGGGTAGTAAGCTTTGATTTGCCGCTGTACCAGGCTTCAGAAGGTTACGTATTTTGTTGCTGAGGTTTACAGGATTAAGAGAAGATGGGAACAGGATAAAAATACAAAAAGCTAAGCTTATAAGAAGGCTTACATGCATGCTTTCACCAGATGTTGTTGACTGAGATGTTGTTCACAAGGACTGAGCGTTCTCAGGAAGGCTCTCAACGGATGACGAAGGTGTTGTCTTCTTCACTCTCAAAACACCCACGATGGCCAGCCTCGCATCGGCCGTAAGACTCTTCGTCGTACGTGGAAAACTGCGAATGCGAAAACCAGCGTACCGAATATAAAAGCGGAACGAAAGATGTTTAAAATGTCCCCGAAAAATATTCTCAGAACTGTCTATATATGTTGACCTGCATTTCCGGCACGTAATCACGCCAGTGCTTCTTTTACATTTGTAATTCCTTGATCTCTTTTTGCATCTTAGGGAAGCAAACTGCATTTCAATCTGGTTGACCACACATACTGTCTTTGTTTTCCTGTTTATGCTCCCGTGTGTGCATACTATTTTATTATGAGCTGAACTTTATTTTTGTGCGCGTAGTGTGACTATGTCCACCGTTGTTAGAACAGTCTGCCAACATATCGGTGCTGAAGGTTTGAGTTCTGTAGTGGAAATCTAGGCTTTTACCTTATGCATTCCCACTGCGTTCCACCAAGGCATGTTGTATCACTAGACTGTGTTTTGCGTGGGTTTTGGTGTCGCTATGCGAACGAAATTACACGAACACTCTCTAGGTGGCCTTTTTTTTCTGTAATTATTCCTTTCCGCTGCTGGGATTTCCATCCATTTTATTACCTGTGAAAAGATGTAGCAGGTAATATATATTAGCGCTAGAATTTTTTAAACAGCATCTAGTTTAAAAAATACTTTTTGTATTACTCCGTCTAGCGCAATTGCAACGTTCGTTGCTACCGTTACAGAACTGCTGTTATCTAAACAGGCTACATCAGCCTGCTAGTGCGACAAGAAAAAAGCTTTATAATGAAAAACTACAGCGGTTCTGCAATCATCCCATTCCTCAGGGTCACGCAAATTCTACGCGACGGTCAGTCCCGTCTACACTCGCCACACCTACCATAAGCGCCTGCCCGTGGAGACGGGCAGCTACGCCCAGGTTTCGTCGCCGACGCTATATAGCAGCGCGTCGCAGACCATCGACGGCCAAGTCCGCGCTTCTGTAGCGTCGCCTGCGCTTGGGAGCGGCTGTGGTGGTCTGTGGTGGCGGGCGGGCTAATTATTAGCACGTGCTAACAATCGTCCCCGGCCGAGAGGAACCGCTAATGGCCGCAGCCCCGCGGGCACTTTTATAGCAGCTTCAATCTCTCGTTTTGCGTCCCCGCCGCTTTCTCGTCGTAGCGTGCGCACGCACGCACGTACACACACAGACACGTTTAGTGGGTACATATCTACAGGCTCAGTTCCAGGCGGTGAACTAAACCGACGCCTCCGCGTTGCTCACCGCGTGCGCTGATACATACATACACGCACCAACACCGCAAAGCCTCTTTTTTTTTTCTTCTCCCTGTTCTTTCCAGCAATGCTGTCGTTACGGTGAGGGGAGAGCCATACGCTTGGAGCTTCTCTTATCGTAGTGGGAGTTTTCCTTTTTTTTCGTTGCCCTCCATGGTATCCTAATTGTTCTTACTTTTTCATTCGTTTGTGTTCCTGTTTGAAACAGGGGGAGGTGTAGACTCGGGCGCGTGAGGAAGGGTGAGCTTGTGGGGAGTCATAGCCTCGGAAATCATTACTCTGCCAACGCCTTCCGTCGATCCATAAAAACCCCTACCGGGGAAACAACTGCACTCAGTCTCACTGGGATTCCTTGCCCATACATCTCGTTTTTTTTCTCTCTCTTCGCTTACCACGTGGTGGAATAAAAAATGCCTTTCTTCTTATTCGTCCTATCCCTTCTTCCTCATTGTCAAAGCCCCTTTCCTTCTTCACGACCCCTCTCTGCGCCCGGAATCCCAGCATCCTGCTTTTTCGAAGAGTAGCAGCCCCCATTGGTACCCCTCCCCTCTCCCCAGCTAGGCGATCTCTTCTCCCTTTGATAGGATCTGTCTTTTTGCCCTTCTACAACTCCCTTCTGAAACAGCAGCATTAACATTTTCATTCCTATTCTATTTTTCTTCCTTACTCGACTCTCTTCCACGAGCTAGAAGCTATGATTCAATCCCTTTCCACTATGTCTTCCTCCTTTTCACACTCCTCTCTGATGCGACGTGGTCTCGCAACGTGAGGGCGTGGCTGCGCCTGGTGGCTCTTGCGAGATTTGCACGTGACTCAAGAGAACACCATCAGAGCGCACTTTTGTATGTCACTCACCTGCGCTCTCTCTCGCCCGGGCGCACGACGCAGTCAGCCCGTTTGCTTCGCCTTCCCGTCCGCTCGTCCGTCGATTCAGCGCACTTTCTGTTCATTCACTCACGGCACGTGTTTGATCATCATTTCCTACTCTGCTGTCTGTCAAGCGACGCTCATCTTGCCCCTCGCCCTTCACCTCTAACCGTGGCACTGTTTTCTTTAATTTTTTTATTAGTTTTCCTAGCGGAAAGGAAGCTCGTTGTCGCCGCTACACATGTTTGTTATGTTATGGTACTTGTGCTTGGGAGTACGCATGATCTGGATGTTTTTTTACGCGCTGCTATTTCAGGAGAAAAGGTCCTTAGGCCCTAATTATGTCCGACCGCAATCCAAGCTCAGGCGCGAGACATCCGCGCGCAGTGTTCTCTACAGAGCGTACACAGTGCGCAAAAGATAACAGGATGGAAAGTTGGCCAAGTTGGTTTGAAGACATTCTTGGTAACGTTTCGGCATGCACACATTAGACGGGAAAATGGAAGGCGCGTTTGTTTGTCTTCTTGTCTTCCATTTTCCCGTCTACTGTGTGCTCGCCGAAATGTTACCAAGAATGTTAAAAGGATAGACAATACTTTGTCCGTGCATCTGTCCGTTCATTCATCCATGCGTGCATCCATCCATCCGTCCGTCTGTCAACATGTTCATCCAACCGTTCGTCCGTTCAACCATCCCTGCATCTAGCCGCCTGTCAAGTGTGTCCGTCCATCTATCAGTACGTTCGTCCCCCCCCCCCCCCGTTCCTCCGTGCATCCATCCATCCGTCCATCAGTACGTGCATCCATCTATGCATCTATCCGGCCAACCGTCCGTCCGTGTATGCATACGTCCGTCCAACGTGCGTCCAACCATATGTCTTTCTATTTGTCTGTCCGTCGATTGTACAAGACATTATGGCCCCCTGTGACCTGGTTTTCCTCAATCACGGTATTCACTTCGTGGACATGTAAGCAATTTTTTTTCGGTGGGCGCTGGGCTGTATTCCCTTCACGTTTAAAATAAGGTATATTCTCGTGATCTTGGGAGTAAGTTGTAACATTACCCATAGAACTTGGAGGCTTTCGTCAAGGCAAGTATAACTTTCACTTAGAAACAACTGCATACGAGGGTAAGAACATTCTAAATTGTGCGCGTATGTCTTAGGCAGCCCTTAGGAAATTTAGGGACTCACATCGAGATACAGTACATGGAAATTTAAAGAAAACAGCTCTTTCATATATGCAAAAGCTCTTCCATATCTTTGCAACAATTACAAGAGAAGTTCTAGTTGTAATACTACGTTATCCCAAAGCAAGGAGTGCACTGTTTGATAGCAGCACTGCTGTCAGTTTGCTGGAAGTTCATGAATACGAGCGATGTGTCCAGTTTGCATTTCGAGTAACTTGTAAATGATTATTTAGCCAAAGGTCTTGAGCTCGAGCGTTATCCGCATCTTTGTCGCTGTCGCTGTTTTGCAGCTCGGCCATTGTTCTATCGAGTCCATAGTCACAAATTCTTGATGGAACAAAATGAAATGTTTCTACATGGTGTTAACGCAAGGATGACCTGTATCTCAAACAAACGTATAAATTACCGAACATAATAGCAAAAACAGGAAATCATGAGAAATGGGACAACGAATATTTAATGACTGTGAGTTTGAGAATTCACAGTGAGTGAAAAAAAATATGTCACTTGAAAAATGCAAATGGTGACAACACTTTTGCAAGCACTCATGAACACGCCTCAGTGCAGTGCTTAAAAATCAGAGATCCGCGCTGCTACCTCAATGACTGGTTGTGACACCCTGCTATCATAACAAAAATACTGGAAAGCGTAACGAGGGCTATAACTATGCACATTCTCGAAGTCCAGATGCCTTCGTCTACATAACAAAATTTAAAGCCGATAGATGAAACTATAAATTAGCTTTTCTTGAATATTATCTTCTTTCACCCGCAGGTAATGGTGACTAATTATACAAAAAATATCTAAGTGGCAGGCGCTTTTCAGAAATTTTGAGAAACTGCCGACATTTACATCAAGAGCATGTGTCAATTGAAATCAATAAATTCATGTTTTCGAAAAATTTCCACGCAACCCCAGAGCTTCACTAGCTACGCAAGCAAAAAAAAAAGGACCCATGCCCCCATTACCAAATCAAAACACTTTCATCTTAGAGTTGCTTGTAGCAAAAAGTTTAAACAAGTCTTGATAATAGAAACGCCCCTAGCAACGACGACCAGCCAATAGAAAGAAGCACTTGCTGAAAAAACCTTATTGAAGTTTTTTTATTCTTTCTCCAAGTGGACATGATCGCGACACACCTGGTAAAGTTGAAAATTTTGTAGCTAGTTCTAGTCTTCGGAAAACAGTTTTTTTTTTGTTTATATACTGCCATTTGCTTTACATTTTTGCTGTATTTACGTGAGTGAATACTGAAATACAGGTAGTTTACGTTTACGAACAGATGGTCAGTACTTTACATCTAAGGATGTTGGGCCTCTGCCAAGCTGCATACATGTGCTTTGAACCCTGAAATCATTCGAAGTTGTACTTGGAAAAATAAAAAAAAAATTGAATTTGAATCTTCGGTGAGAGCCCAACACACCCCTCGACAAAACACCTTAGGACTTCTCTGCGGCGTAATTCTCTACCTTGCGGAAGGAATCACTCCTGTGTAGCGCTTTAT
Organism: Rhipicephalus microplus; assembly: GCF_013339725.1. Lineage (NCBI taxonomy): Eukaryota > Metazoa > Arthropoda > Arachnida > Ixodida > Ixodidae > Rhipicephalus > Rhipicephalus microplus. The sequence continues at coordinate 263,783,196 of NC_051165.1, read as the reverse complement.
TCATCTAAGCTTAACGCCAGTCACAGTAACCTACAACGCCAGCCTAATACTTTGAGAGATTCGAATTTACGTAACGGACGAAACGAGATTTTTGAGTGTGGAATTGTATTCAGCCAGTTTATTACGGCCGCTGAGTAATAACATGCAGCGAGGCTCAAAAGCATTCGAATATCGCTGCGAAATCACGACGCACGACGACGGAAGGGCGCTGCATTGCGAGCAGGAAGAACGACGAGTATAACTCGCGAAGGGCTATAACGCCGCCATAGTTTGTGCGCTAAGTTCGGTGCAGCATGCGCGAAGCTTCGGCCTCTGCATGCTGCGTCTAAAGCTTGGAGCCAATACACTATATGCAATATACGCCAATGCGACAGGTATGTATGCTTTTTTTTCTGGGTTCATTATGTTTGTTTCACTATCAATAGTTTAGAACAGGATTTTTCGTACTATATAGACTGTCATGTAAGTAACTACGTCAACGTTCGAGTCATGTTTGTCAATGAACAAACCACAGGTGCGTCTATAGGCGAATGCGCGATGCCTAGCACAGCAGCTTGCTTCGTAAGCATTGGCAGCGCTGCACGATGTTGGAGGATGCGGAGTACAGAACGGATCTGTTGCCGGAACGCCGACCAAGCGCTCCGTCGACGCTCGAAGGAAGGCCGCGATTTGCATAGAAGCACGCGGGTCACACCGGGCCCCAATATTTCAGCGCTGGCACTAACAATCCTCTCCGCATGGGGTCCGCCCGAAGGGTGGCGACTTTGGGCAAATACACCATTACCATAGCGTATAGCGAGTGGCGGCCGCCACCGCGGAAAAAGTTCAGGCCTATACAAGAAGTCCGTCGACTTTGCGGCGCTCACCGAGAAACGGGTGCCTTGGAGGCAGTTCGTGCTCGGGCTTTAGGAGGGGATTCCCGCTGCTGGCACAGTTGAAGGTGATTGCGCGTTGCCCGGAATCCACGCTGCTGTCGTTTTGCTTTTAAAGCTCGGGCCCCTTTTGCCTGCGCGTATACGAGTTCGAAGTTCAAGCAGACGGAAATTTCGCGCAGAATGCGTCCGAGGCACATCTTACAGTATGTGCGTGGCTGGCTGTGTGGCAAATCATATCATCTGGTCTAGCGTTCCCATATGTTACTCTGGATTTAGGATCCAACAAAAAATTAAGAAATAGGGATAAAGAGAAAGGAAGAACATAATAATGACAAAGGGGTTAACCAGTCTGTGTTGAATGTTTGTTGACTATGTGACAGCACGTAAGGAAAGTAAAATAATATGAACCATCAGCATAGACGTAAGATCCGGCTGCGAAAATAAATAAAGAAAGAAAGAAAGAAAGAAAGGAATAAATAAATAAATACATTGTGTGATAAAGCAATAGAATTTGCGCTGCAAATGAGTCCTAGATATGAGCCCTTTGGAAAAGCAGAAAAAACTGAGTGACTGAATCATTTCTTTTGTATTACCTTGCTTTATTGATTGATTGATATGTGGGATTTAACATCCCGACACCCACCCTGTGATTAAAACAGACGCCAGTAGCAAGGGTTCCAGAAATTTTATCACCTGGGGTTCTTTAACGTTGCACCCAAATCTGAGCACACGGTCCTATAACATTTTTGTCTTACCCGAAAATGCAGGCGCTGCAGCCGGGATTCAATCCCGCGACCTGCGGGCCAGCAGCCGAGTACCTTAGCCACTAGACCACCATCGCGGCGGAGCTATTGATCTTATCCTAAAATATTTAAAACATCAATAGGTTTGAGTTTTCGTTCTTGTAATCCGCTGGGGGTTATAGTCGAATGAGGAACGAAAAAATCAAAATGCAATTGTCTCGGCATTTATGTTAGGGACACTCTTAACTCTCGCCTGTCCCACAAAACAAGATAGTAAACGAAGGTTGAAATGAACGCGCTACAAGTTGACATCATTACTGATAGAATGAAACTAACAAGATGCACCTTTTTTACATCAAATTTACCTACAGAAACACATATGCGAATATTAGATAGCGTGTTGTTTTATCTCCAAATGATGAAGCATGAGCTTCGGTATCATCCACGTTTCGCTATTCTCTAAGTAACCATTCTGTCACGAGGCGTTACAGTGGGGTCGTGGGACATTCGAACTGCGGTATCAATCGCGTACAAATTTACAAACGCTTCTCCCTCCAAATTGGCTTGAGAGATGGATGCTTTTAAAGTGCACTTGGCGAGCACTCGTAAAAGCGGGCAGACAATTTTTCTACCCAGTCGCTGCCAGCGCTGAACAGCGTATCATTTACCACTTTACTAACATGACATATCCAATACGCGACTATGCGCCGCCACTGCGTAGTCACCAAACTAGAAATGAGTGAGAAAAAAAAAGAACTCGTTATCTTCTCGATATCTGCGTTGTGCCAGGCGCCAGAATATCGTTCGTTGATAGAGTGCTGAAGTGTATATTATACTCGTGCGTCATGCGCTGCGATGATCGAATATGCACAGTACGGGCGTGGAGGAAGGTGGATGGAGGAAATTATTCATTGTTTTGGGGACTCTCCGCAGGAGGGGGTTGCTGCAATATTAATGAGGGGCAAAGGGGACGGCGTCCTATCGCTATTGGGTCAGGGCGCGGGTCCCGCGTGGTTGCGTTGTTGTACGCGCTCATAGCCGAGTATCGGAAATGAAAGGCAGCTCTCAGTGGGCGGTCGATTGCGCGGGACGATGACACCGCTCTCTGGGCAAGGGAGTAAAACAAAAAAAAAACGGTTCGCCATGTTTTGCCATGGCTTGGACGGTGGCAGCTACGTGGGAAGTGCACGCATTACAAATACCCGGTGTTTCAGTGCGCACTTTTTAGGCGCGTGTTACTCTTTTCCGGGAGTCCTGACTTCTCACGTAGATGACTGTCTTTAAAGAAGACACGTTAACACACTTTTCGGTCTCACGACTCTACAACCACAGTATGATGATATACAAAGAGTGTTTACGCGGCTCAATAAAGAATTACTGACATGAATTTCGAGGTCTTTTGATTGTAGCTTGTAACCTTAAGATGTTTCTGTGGGTCCGATTATTGCATCAAACATACTTTTTAATTACCGCTGCCTTAATGAGACACTTTAAATTTTGATATCGAGAGGGGGCCTTCACAGTAACGTGTCAAAGCAGTTTCACGGCACTGAACGACCGCAACTAGCGAAGAACTAACGGCAAATCTGTCATCTCCTCGTAGTGCGCGCAAACAATGATGAGTGAACTGTCTTGCGGTGACTCTGACTGTGCTCTGTGTGATTTAGGATGCATGCAGGAAGCAGAGCTCTCGAACTCAGGAACTGCCTTGACTCGTCGGGATAACGTTCATTGCAGTGGAGTTGGCTTGAAGATGGTCAGGGACGAAAACTTTAAAACCAAAGAAAAATATTCTGCACGTTTTGTCTGACTCCGGTGTGGGATGAGCATTGAAAACACATACCGAAGAGACTACAAACTGTTCCTGTTTTTGATAGTCTACAAACTGTTTCAGTACTGCTTCAAAAGTAGCGGTATACGTGGCAAGTCAGAACGAAAAAAAAGGAGGAGGGGGGTAGAGACTCTTTTTTTTTCTCTGTGGGTTTTGCAATCTGCTCTATCGAGAGCATCGGTACTCTGTGGACCCAGTTACGTAAATTAGAAACATGGTTATTTTCATCGGGAGGATAAAGCGGATAGATTACATATAAATCAGAAGCTACACGGCAGAAACGTTGTCATATGCTAAGTGCATTGTGTTTGTGAACATAACAGTAGAACAACCAGTGCGTCGAGAGAATAATTGAAATGTACAAGATTAGCGCCAAATAAGTCAAGCCGACACGTTTTTACATACGTGTAGGATAAATTGTTTATAACTGGCAAATAACGTATGCGATGATCGATTAACTTGCAGCGCCGAGGACTGAGGGCATGGCAAAGAACAGCCAATGCAAGCGCTTTTCAACAGACATTTGTTTAAAAACAAAAAGACCAGGAAATAGAAGTGACTGCTGCCCATAGCTACTTCTCATAGCTAGTTTATTTAAATAAAATTTAGCCATTATGCTATTCAAGTCCTTCATCCATCTTGTACCATCCAATATTTTTGTCCTCATGTTTTTATGACTATGACCCAGATAGATTTGTTTCAAACAAAAACTTTTTTCTACGTGCTATCATAATAACTGTCGTCGTCACAATTCTTATTTTTTTTTGCTTTGTCTCCATTAAATTCATTACAGTCTCAAGCCAAGCAATGTTATACGATAGGTTTATTTAAAAAAAAACGATTGTACTCTTACTTTCTTAAATACTAGATGCACATTTCTTGTTTCAATATTATTGTTTCTTTTACAATCCTTGTTTACGCGTAAATAATTTATTTTTGCTTTATCAAATCACACAAGTTCTTGTAATAATGTGTTTCTGCAAATTAGGTATTTTTTTAGCAACATTGAACAGGAAGTCCCTCTGCAGTCTAGTGTTTTTCGACGTCCTTCTATATCTTCATCGCATATTGAGTCCTGTTTCTGTACTAATATTGTGAAATAAACTTGAAACTTGAAACTTGAAATGACCCATAGAAAAAAAAACAGTCACCACGGTGCTGTCAATTTATTCGATCGTCCGTCGAAAACTTGACCAAGCTCATGTGTTTCCACAGCGTACCCGCAAAAGAAAGAAAGAAAGAAAGAAAGAAAAAAGGAAGAAAGAAAGAAAAAAAATGAAGGAGGAAGAAAGAAAAAAGAAAAGAAAGAAAAAAAGAAAGAAAGAGAAAAAGAAAGAAGAAAAAAAGAAAAAAAGAAAGGGAGAAAAAAAGAAAGAAAGAAAGGAAGAAAGAAAGAAAGAAAGAGAAAGAAAGAAAGAAAGAAAGAAAGAAAAGCAGCGATGCGTGTAGTGAATTGTCTGGTGCATGTTGAGCTCCGGTAATCAAAGCACGAAATGCTGTAGGAGAAATATTTGATTTTCTGGTAAACAGATTGGCATGGTTGATAAAATAAAGCAGCAAGTACGGTTGGTGTATTGTTTCATTTCAAGGAAACAAAAAATGAAAGCTTGACATAGTTTTCATTCGAACGAATAGCAAGAAACGACATGGACATATTTTAATGTACAGGTCTCCACCTCTGAACTACGCCACTGTGTCAAATGTTGTCTTTTTTATTGTATTTGTGCGTCGGTATTGCAGTTTAAAAAACCGACAAAATTGCTTGACGGTTTTGTAGTTTTTGCGTGTGGTACGAAAACATACGTTACTCATAGATATCATTAAGAAACATTCGATTTCACCGTTGATGCATAGTTACGCCATATGCGACGTTGATGACAAGGTAAACCGATAACGATGACCACCGCTGGTAGCAACGCCGGCTATTCTCCCGCTTTTAGACCTCATAGTGTGCGTCTATACGTACCATGTAAATATATTGTTAAATACGTTATCCCCTCATTCAGTATATAGCTTTACACGATGGAGGCAAGAATTCTCGATGTCAGTGTACATAGATTAAGGTGCACGTCTAGAAATCTCGTTAAGGAATGCCAAGTCGAAACTTCCGGAGCCCTTCACAACGGCGTCTCTCATGATTATATCGTGGCTTTAGGACGTTAAACCCCATAAGTTGTCATTGTTATATTAAGCCGCGTTCGTAATAATAAAAAGCCGATGGAGTCACTATGTGTACAATCTAAACTGCTCTCGAATCTCTTCAGAGCCACCAAGGTCACAGCACGACTAAAACAGCGTACCACATTTTTCACGTTTCTTTGCTTCTTCAGAAAAAATGCGCCACTGCACAGGACAAGACACCTCCTTCTCAAAACCCACGTATTTGCAAATGCAGCGCGTTGACAACCCGCAAGACACAAGACGCCAACCGATGCGCTAACAAAAGACCAGTGTGATGATTAAAACGGACGTTCGTCACTATGTTTGTTGATAGCGGACGAGAAATCATTAACATGAACTTTTTATTTCATGGCATGGGTGGAACGGCTGACGACGCACGGATACGCTACCGTGTGCAGCGCCGTTGAGTCGGACGTCGCGGCCAACCCAGCAGTCAGGGTCGCAACTCCGGAGGTCCTGGATCAGGCCACGGCTCACGACGACCACACCCGGTAGGCCTCGTCCACGAACCTGCTCCCGGCCTCTGCACTCAGGCAGGAGCCGTTCGGCAGGTCTCGGCCTTGAACCTTGAACAGACACACCGGAGCTCGACCTGGCCGACACGTACGGGTCTCACGTCCGGCTCAGGAACGCTGCCAGGAACTCGTCCTCTCGAGCGGCACACCGTTTCGTCTGCCTTCGTGGCCTCAACTCTCGAGCTGCAGTGGCGGAGATGCCTTGACCAGCGCGACCTCGGACCTCGTTTCCAAGCTTTGATCACCTTCCGGGCGTAGCGGTTCCACGTGCGGGTTCTGGCCAGCACAGCACCGTCTGTGCCGTGCTGAAATGCTGCTCGCTACAGCTGCGGTGCGGCAGCTCACTCACCGGCGTTCGTCGCCTTGGCCAGGGCACAGCCAGGTACCCTCGGGTGCGCCCCTCGTGAGCTCGCGGCCCACTTCCGAGGCTGGCGCGCCGCTCGGTACGGCTCGGCACCGCTCGGCAATCCTCGATTCAGCCAGCAACTCTCCTGGCATCTGAATCCTCGGCCACCCTGAACCTCGCCCGGCTCCATGGTCCTCCGTACACACGCCCGCGTCTCGCCCGGCAGAACATCTCGCTCGTCCCTTGCCGAAGTGCGACGCTCTGGTGACACTGGCGCTTGATGGCGTAGGTGCGACTACGGAGCAGTCAACCCCCATAGGAGACGCGATGCTCCATGCGGGGAATAGCCAGCCCGTCCAGCGAAGAGCGTGCGCCGAGACGCGATGCTCGACGCAACCGTGACCATTAGCCAGGCCACGTTCATCGCTGTGTTCAACGGCTGACCGCGGAGACGCCTCGCCGAGATCCGCGATGCCCTCGGCAAGGAAGAGAACAGCAGGCCAGGCCGCGCCCCGAGATGCAGAACTCGTGCCGGCAATGCCGCCCAAGCTGGTGGTTGGACGGCAGCAGCGTGGACGGCCGCGTTCCCTGGCCGGGACCTCGATCGCCTGCGTCCGACGCTTCGGCCCACTGTCTCCCGTCTGCCGCTGCTTCGGCTCGTCCCCAGCCACAAAGCCCACTGCCACGTGATGGTCGCCCATGGCCCAATCGTGGCACGCCACCTCTATGGGCCACCACAGGTCATCAGCTGATTTGCTGACACTCACGCGCACATTACACGCGCCTTGCCCCGCACTTCCGTCGTTGTCGTTTTCTTCACTCATCACAATAACCCCCCGCACAAGAAAGTTGTTTCAGTCAAACAACTTTTCTCACAATACACAGTGGTGAGGAAGAACAGTCCCGTGGACTCTCTCGACTCTCGAGCAGTGGTGGCGGAGATACCTGGACCAGCGCGGCCTCGGGCCTTGTTTCCGGGCTCTCTGGTCCCTCATTTCTTTTTCCTCCGTGCTCACCCATGCCAGCAAAGCCTCTCCACTCAGCCCCATCTCTTTCCCTAGCTCAACAGCTTTCTCTTGTCGTCCATTCTCGTCCGCCACACACAAACAACGTGAGGCTCTCAGATGTAACGCGAGAGCTTAATCCTGGCAGGCTCGCCATTTATTGTGATGAATAAAGGGACGTTCGTCACTATGTTTGTTGATAGTGGACGAGAAAGCATTAACATGAACTTTTTATTTCATGGCATGGGTGGAACGGCTGACGACGCACGGATACGCAACCGTTTGCAGCGCCGTTGAGTCGGACGTCGCGGCCAACCCAGCAGTCAGGGTCGCAACTCCGGAGGTCCCGGATCAGGCCACGGCTCACGAGGACCACACCCGGTAGGCCTCGCCCACGAACCTGCTCCCGGCCACTGCACCCAGGCAGGAGCCGTTCAGCAGGCCCCGTCCTTGCACCTTGTACCGGCCGGCGGACTCGACCCCGAGCGAACACGCCGGAGCTCGACCTAGCCGACACGTACGGGTCCCACGTCCGGCTCAGGAACGCTCCCAGGAACTCGTCCTCTCGAGCGGCGCACTGCTTCGTCTGCCTTCGTGGCCTCCACGCTCGAGCTGCAGTGGCGGAGATGCCTTGACCAGCGCGACCTCGGACCTCGTTTCCAAGCTTTTGATCACCTTCCGGGCGTAGCGGTTCTACGTGCGGGTTCTGGCCAGCACAGCACCGTCTGTGCCGTGCTGAAATGCTGCTCGCTACAGCTGCGGTGCGGCAGCTCACTCACCGGCGTTCGTCGCCTTGGCCAGGGCACAGCCAGGTACCCTCGGGTGCGCACCTCGTGAGCTCGCGGCCCACTTCCGAGGCTGGCGCGTCGCTCGGTACGGCTCGGCACCACCCGGCGATCCTCGATTCAGGCAGCAACTCCCCTGGCGTCTGAATCCTCGGCCACCCTGAACCCTCACCCGGCTCCGTGCTCCTCTGTGCGCACTCCCGCGTCTCGCCCGGCAGAACATCTCGCTCGTCCCTTGCCGAAGTGCGACGCTCTCGTGACACCGGCGCTTGATGGCATGGGTGCGGCCACGGAGCAGTCAACCCGCATCGGAGACGCGATGCTCCATGCGGGGCATGGCCAGCCCGTCCAGCGAAGAGCGTGCGCCGAGACGCGATGCTCGACGCATCCGTGACCATTAGCCAGGCCACGTTCATCGCTGTGTCGAACGGCTGACCGTGGAGACGCCTCGCCGAGATCCGCGATGCCCTCGGCAAGGAAGAGAACAGCAGGCCAGGCCGCGCCCCGAGATGCAGTACTCGTGCCGGCAACGCCACCCCAGCTGGTAGGTGGACGGCAGTAGCGTGGACAGCCGCGTTCCCCGGCCGGAACCAGGATCGCCTGCGTCCGACGCTTCGGCCCGCTGTCTCCCGTCTGCCGCTGCTTCGGCTCGTCCCCAGCCACAAAGCCCACTGCCACGTGATGGTCGCCCATGGCCCAATCGTGGCACGCCACCTCTATGGGCCACCACAGGTCATCAGCTGATTTGCTGACACTCACGCGCACATTACACGCGCCTTGCCCCGCACTTCCGTCGTTGTCGTTTTCTTCACTCATCACAATAACCCCCCGCACAAGAAAGTTGTTTCAGTCAAACAACTTTTCTCACAATACACAGTGATGAGGAAGAACAGTCCCGTGGACTCTCTCGACTCTCGAGCAGTGGTGGCGGAGATACCTGGACCAGCGCGGCCTCGGGCCTTGTTTCCGGGCTCTCTGGTCCCTCATTTCTTTTTCCTCCGTGCTCACCCATGCCAGCAAAGCCTCTCCACTCAGCCCCATCTCTTTCCCTAGCTCAACAGCTTTCTCTTGTCGTCCATTCTCGTCCGCCACACACAAACAACGTGAGGCTCTCAGATGTAACGCGAGAGCTTAATCCTGGCAGGCTCGCCATTTATTGTGATGATTAAACGGACGTTCGTCACTATGTTTGTTGATAGCGGACGAGAAATCATTAACATGAACTTTTTATTTCATGGCATGGGTGGAACGGCTGACGACGCACGGATACGCTACCGTGTGCAGCGCCGTTGAGTCGGACGTCGCGGCCAACCCAGCAGTCAGGGTCGCAACTCCGGAGGTCCTGGATCAGGCCACGGCTCACGACGACCACACCCGGTAGGCCTCGTCCACGAACCTGCTCCCGGCCTCTGCACTCAGGCAGGAGCCGTTCGGCAGGTCTCGGCCTTGAACCTTGAACAGACACACCGGAGCTCGACCTGGCCGACACGTACGGGTCTCACGTCCGGCTCAGGAACGCTGCCAGGAACTCGTCCTCTCGAGCGGCACACCGTTTCGTCTGCCTTCGTGGCCTCAACTCTCGAGCTGCAGTGGCGGAGATGCCTTGACCAGCGCGACCTCGGACCTCGTTTCCAAGCTTTTGATCACCTTCCGGGCGTAGCGGTTCCACGTGCGGGTTCTGGCCAGCACAGCACCGTCTGTGCCGTGCTGAAATGCTGCTCGCTACAGCTGCGGTGCGGCAGCTCACTCACCGGCGTTCGTCGCCTTGGCCAGGGCACAGCCAGGTACCCTCGGGTGCGCCCCTCGTGAGCTCGCGGCCCACTTCCGAGGCTGGCGCGCCGCTCGGTACGGCTCGGCACCGCTCGGCAATCCTCGATTCAGCCAGCAACTCTCCTGGCATCTGAATCCTCGGCCACCCTGAACCTCGCCCGGCTCCATGGTCCTCCGTACACACGCCCGCGTCTCGCCCGGCAGAACATCTCGCTCGTCCCTTGCCGAAGTGCGACGCTCTGGTGACACTGGCGCTTGATGGCGTAGGTGCGACTACGGAGCAGTCAACCCGCATAGGAGACGCGATGCTCCATGCGGGGAATAGCCAGCCCGTCCAGCGAAGAGCGTGCGCCGAGACGCGATGCTCGACGCAACCGTGACCATTAGCCAGGCCACGTTCATCGCTGTGTTCAACGGCTGACCGCGGAGACGCCTCGCCGAGATCCGCGATGCCCTCGGCAAGGAAGAGAACAGCAGGCCAGGCCGCGCCCCGAGATGCAGAACTCGTGCCGGCAATGCCGCCCAAGCTGGTGGTTGGACGGCAGCAGCGTGGACGGCCGCGTTCCCTGGCCGGGACCTCGATCGCCTGCGTCCGACGCTTCGGCCCACTGTCTCCCGTCTGCCGCTGCTTCGGCTCGTCCCCAGCCACAAAGCCCACTGCCACGTGATGGTCGCCCATGGCCCAATCGTGGCACGCCACCTCTATGGGCCACCACAGGTCATCAGCTGATTTGCTGACACTCACGCGCACATTACACGCGCCTTGCCCCGCACTTCCGTCGTTGTCGTTTTCTTCACTCATCACAACCAGGAAGGAAGAAAATGGCGTTACAGGAAGGAACGAAGCAACCAGAAAGGCATCGACGGAAGCACAAAGAAAAAGGAAAGAAATAGGAAAAGCTAGAAAATTTTAGGAAAACGAGATGGGTGCGCATAGGTGATTGCAGACAAAGTAAAGCTACAAAATGCACCCCGCGAACAAGGAGAGCAAAACGCCGGTAAGCTATCCCTGGCTCCATTGTATCTGGAGAGCGAAGAAGGGCGGCTCATTAGAGGGAAAGAAATGTCAGGCCGCCTAACATTCTAGCGTACACGCATGAGCACAGACACCTGGCTGTTCCTCTGCTCGAGAACAGCTTCACTACGACGCTATAGGGAGACAATGAAGCAAATAAAGAGGACAGGCGAAGTATGCCAGTTTCTATACGCAATCTCCCTCAATAAAGGTTCCCTCTGTTCTTTCTCTTGAGAGCAGTGCGATGGGGTTGACGGAGTTCGAGGCGTGTGCATTGTGTATGTGACGTGTGCATGAATCAAGCTCCCCTGCCACAGCATCGTCGTCGTTTTGCTTTCTCTCGGTGAAATGAAAGAGGAAAAAAAAAGAATCGACTGGAAATTGCGGAAATCAAATTGTTATAAAAGCAAGCGAGGGTCTGAAGCAAAGATAGCGAGCGCCGGGGACGAGTTATTGATGCACGCTACGGCTTTCTCAAAGCCCGCACCTCACCCCTTCTTATCCTTGCCACGTATTTGTTTCTCATTTTTTTTCTGGGGGGAGGGGGACTGGTAGGGCATTTTATTTATTTTTTGGCCTCTTTCTGTTTAAGAGTTGTTGGCCTCAAAAGCGTAGTAATTTCTTAACTGTCCGCACATGAGTCAGCGGGGAGCATTTACCTAAATGACAAGGATGGGTTCTCAGACCTGTTTGAGAGAAAATTTGGCTGTTTCATTTCCGCGCCGTTCTTTTTTCTTACCGTTTTTATGCTCACCTCTTTTTCGTCATTAGCCAAACACACCGAGTTTATGAAAGACGTCATCCAATGCTGATGCTTTCGTAGTGTTTTTATGTTCTTTTTTTGTTTTGAAAAGATAAGACTTGCAGTAGGTTAATAAATATTTCGTACATTTAGCCCGAGAAGATGCTATTAAAAATATATATCGGGAAAAGCAATTACTTTTGTTGCAGGAGTTGAAAAAATTGTAGCCGTTAACTTTCCTATGTCTTCTGTAATTATAGGGTTCCTTACCGCGACGTGAAAAATGTAACGTAAAATAGTTCACAAATTTTTTTTACCTAAGTTTTCTAGGTTATGGTGTGCAATAGTGAATCTGATCAATAATATTGACAGCTCTGCTGACTGGAATTAAGAAAACCTTTGCTGATTCGGGTATTCAAAGAGTTTGTTACAGATAATTAACGAATGGGCGCTCAAATAACTTGAAGATTCAATATGTTGCATCCAGCCACTGTGAATAGATTTAAAGTAGTATTAATTACTTGATATTTGACGGAATGCTTGCGGGCGCACCTGCTTTGACACCACACAATCCAAGTACACTGAAGCTGCGTCTCTCATAATCACTTGGTTGTTTTGGCACGTTAAGCCCCACATAGCAATCATCTATCAAGTACACTGGAAGCTTCCCCTGCTTGTTGACTTATGACGGGCATTGAGAACGAGCGTCCATGTTTACTTATATCTAAGGATAATTAGTAACTACGCACTAAGGGTACGAGGTTCGTGTGGGGTAAATAAAAACCTGAGAGGACACATCACGTTTGCCTTCAGGAGCGTAACGTTTCACCAGCTTGCGCTAAGAGCACCATAGGGACTGAAATAGGCAACTTCATCTAGTGTTGCGTCTGCGGTTTTTATCAGAAGATATGGTTCGCGACAGGACGAAAAAATAATTTTTCTAAGAAATTGACTTCATTGTATGACTAGTAGCCACATATTTTATACAGATTAATACTTTGCCTGAGCACGTAGTCGCCAGTAAATTTCCCCAGACTTACTGTGTGCGGAACGACCCAATTAGATTCTGGTAGCTGTTCAAGCTTCTCCTCAATCATATCCTTTAGGAGGCAGAGCACGCTTTACAGGCATCAACTTCGTTAGTGGGAAATTTTGTTGCAGTCATTGGCGTCATTTCTTGCAATCACTCACTCACTCACTCACTCACTCACTCACTCACACACACACACGCGCGTGCACACGCTCAATATGGTAAGTTTCCAAACTACAATGAAAGTCGATTTGCGAGCCGTCACGTAATTAAACGCAAGTAGGGACATGAAAATTCAGTTCTACTTCATGAGAGCCCCGAGAACATAGAGATTTTAACGGGATAGCGGGAAAGAGCTTGTTTCGAGAAAATTCCGGCATGTGCGTGAGCGTCATTTGTTGTGAGCGAAAAATCATCATCTTTCGCGGGACCGAAAAAAAACGAGAAATACGAAAACAGAATAAGAAACAACAAAACTCGGGTCCAAGTGCAGATGAAATCCAGCTAGTCTGCGTGGTAAACAGGTTTTCTACCCCATATACATGTACCCGCTTGGATATACAGTTACAATACCTTTCACTGCTTGAAAATACAGGGAATATAACGTATATGCTTCAATCAAACACACGCGTCCCGTACTATGGGATTTCAAAAAACAACGCGTAATATCGCAGCAACTATTGCTTGGAGCAAGCGTGCATTGCACTTGGCTGTTAGAACATGTGATTATCATAGCGTCTACGTGGCTTTAAGGGCAGCACCTCATTCCGAAAAGGCACCCGCGTTACTGCGCGCATTCCTTCAAGACCGCGTAGTAGGTGCATGAGAAGTTCGAAAACATTTCACGCTCATAACTGCTCGTGGTTTAAAGCATGCCACCAATTACACAGAATGAAGCCTGATGTAAAAGCTTCACTTACACAAGCCACTTTCAATTTTAGTGATTCCATTGTAGTAATCCACAATTTAGAATTCTCGAGGAACATCGTACCATAAGAAGTATGCACTCAGGGGTTGAAGTACGCACTATGGAAGGGGTATCGCTATCGCGTTCAACACTGAAAGGCGAAGTTTAGGGATTCTCCTTTTTTTGACGACTTATCAAATATACTTCTCACAGTATTCGGTCACGTTGATACCGATAAGGCCTGAAGGGGAAACTGATGCGAAATGTATTTCTTCGTTGAGTGTAATCTGGCACTTGGACTATGGAAGTGAGTAAGTAGAACTACAGTTTTAAAATATATCACTGGTTGTATCAATACACGCCACAACCGAATAGCAATGATACAGTGTAAATAAACAAGCTAACGGCAGGCAAGTCCTAGATTATAGAGTAACCTAATTGATAAATAAATGTAGCCTTAACATCTATATTTTACCGGAAGTACTTGCGCATTGACGCCTTGTTACGACTGGGGTTTGCACGCACCAGAGGTCCGGGGTGAAGTTGTCGAGGCAGGAGGTAGAGCGCCATGTAGAGGAACGCCAGATTCAAAAGATCACCATGCAAGAAAGAGCTAGTCATGTACGAGAGCTCACTATGTACATGATGTGAATAAACCCTCTTCAAGTCTCTCTTTCTCCTGCCTCGACAACTTCACCCTAGACCTCCGGTGCCTGCAAACCCCGGTCACAACAGCTACTTGAAGAGGGTTTATTTACATTATGTACATAGTGAGCTCTCGTACGTGACGAGCTCTTTCTTACATGGCGAGCTCTCGAATCTGCCGTTCCTCTACATGGCGCTCTTCCTCCTGCCTCGACAACTTCATCTCGGACCTCCAGTGCCTGCAAACCTCAGTCGCAACAGCCTGCATGTTTCACCAATACGTCAACATTTGAATCCATCGACATCAAGATATGTGGAGTGGCCAGCAAGAAAAAACTGCCAGCCCAAAAAATCTATATCACTTTTCGCTGCAAGGTCTGTAATAATTCACCAGGCCTAGCCTTTTTTTTTAACTGATAAACATTTACTGGTGCACTGGTGTCCACGCACTTCCAGTGATTCTTTTTTTTTCAGGACAATTTCCTTTATCTAAACGAGAACGTCTTGCGTATTGGCAAACAGGGTAAAATCAGGAGAGAGAGGAAGATGAAGAAAAAAAGATTAACGCGATTGGTGACAACGCTACACGGAATAACACGATCGAGAAACCGCTGTAGAGTGGCCTGCGGTGAAATTTATATTAAATCGCTGTCAGTTCTTCTTGACGTCACCAGGAACAGCGTACGGCCTCTCGCATCACTGAGTCTTTGCCCCGGCGGCGTCCATTAATAAACGCGAAGAATCGACGCTAGTCCCATCTCTCCACCTGCCCCGAGCTGAATTATAGATGACCGCTTTAGAGAAGTCGCTCTCCGGCACCATTTATAACTGATATCTCAATTTGTCCGCTTCACTTTGCCTTAGCCTTCTCCGCCTAGACGTCTTAAATTTTCGATAGACAGAGGCTCAAGGCTGGAATAGGCGAAAGTGTTCTTCGAAGGAACTCGCTCAATGACTGAAGGAGAAAACAAGAAATTATATCGTATGTCGCGGCATCACAAGGGTGGGGGGATAAAGAAATGCGGCTAAATTTGGAGTTTTTTTTTTTTTTGAGCCGCTGATAAATATTAGGAGGGCGTTGATCGGGTTACCGAGGCTGCTACTTTTACATAGAGTCGGCTTACTCAATTTATATTCATTGGGCGAATGCTTTTTAAAGAAACATCACAGCGGAAAAAAAAGAATTAAAAATGCACATCTATCCGGCAAAATTCGCTTGATAGGCTTTTCAAGCTTCTTTGATTTCATAATTAAGGTTCGTAAAAAAAATCAACTTTCGAGCAATCTTTGTTGTTCATATAATCTTATATTTGTTATGCTTACTGTAACTGGTAAGTGTTGTTAATAATATCCGGAGTCTTACATCCAAACCAGGACAGCTTTGTGAGAGACGACGTACTGACGGACTTCAGAAATTGCAGCCATCTTGTTCTTTTTCAAGGTGCACTGACTTCGCGCAGCACATGGACTTCTAGCGCAACTATTCCGTCAAGGTGCCCTCGACCCGGCCGAAATCGAACCCGCGTACTCATGGTCAGCAGCCGAACACCATAACCACCATTCTGCTACGGCAGTCTTGCCAAGTAATGGCATACGTTTTTTTTTTTCGAGTGTTATGCAGAGAGATAATGCACATAACTGACGATTATATGCTAATTCACTGTGGATGAATTTCACCATGTTAGCTGACCTATAGGTAAGCCATGCTTATGAGAACGCATAACGAACTGCAAATAATGATAAATAACGCAAGTTTGCATTGCTCAGCGCGAAAGAGTAATCATAAGTTGCCCTCACGTTAACAAGCAACCTAGCGGGTGTGTTACGCAGTGGGCATATTCACACAGAATGATCGTACGAATCGCTGTGTTTGTTTTTAAGCAAACATGCCAATTACGTCACGCCACGGCATCAACCTGGCAAGCATCTTTACTCTCACACTAATTTCAGGATATGTCTCAGAAAATAACAAAGACACAGAATATTCGTTCGCACTACTGCACCAGGCATCTTACGCATGTTACCTATTGTCTGCGTTGACTATTGCACCCTATGAGTGCAGTAGCGAATAACAATATCACTAGTATTTTCAGAATGTTGGGCAGTGAACTTCATGCATCACCCAATACTTTAAGAAAAGATTTACATTTGAGTTTTCACATGAATGTTCCTAGTGTCCTCTCGCAAAGCCTTGCTACTTCTACAAGAACGAAAAAAGAAATAAAATTACTTGCAAATTATCACTGAAGCTTACCCAAATCACAATCAATCTGTTCAAATCTGTTTCGATTGCGTTTCTTTTCTAATTCCCAATGTTTAGCCGAAAATGATAAGTTTAGTGTGATGCAAAGGTTTGAGAATACGGTCTGTGACGCCATCCGCATACCACATAAGCCGAACCTGGTAACTTAATAACAGCATGTGCGGTTGTGGTGTCCGTCTATTACAATTACGTCAAGAAACCATCTAAGTATCTTGACACGTTGTTTGTGGCACAGTGCTTGGTGAACAGTAAGCATAATGAAGAGTCAAGTTGCTGGTGGAAAGTTTGCTTCTTAGGTATCCCATATATTATACAGCTTATGCTTCAAGGAAGCAGACTGCGACAACTATGCACATTAGTTTAATGTAGGAATGCTGCCTCTTAGTGACTTGAACAGCTTTTATGAAATACGAGTCACTCAAGATTGCACATTCATTAATGTTAATATTAAAATTTTAAGGGTCAGCGTTGCTTGTAATAGCCCCCTGCCCTCCCTTCACCAGTGTAATGAAAAGGTCACAGTATTTGTTTTTTCAAAACTAATATTCCTCTGGGCGTATGACGAGGGACCATTTTTGCCAATGCTTTTTTCTCGTTTGTAACGTCGTCCATGCGGCTCTGTTGAAATTCGTTGAACCTTATGTTCATGCTGATAGACGAAAAGGAGTTTAATGAATGATAACAAATGGGTAGGGGAACTGAATTGTGCAGATTTCTTTCTATTTTGCGTTTGTATGGTCGTTGTGCGAGTCATATGATTACTATACACCCGAGTATTTATTTGCGACAACGAACAGGGTTTCCCTCCTCACGTTGTGTTCGCCCTGACACATTGTGTCTTTGGGAAGAATATCGAGGTCGGGCAACGACTAGGCTTTCAAATCAGGTATTAAATATAAAAATTCGAAATGAATCAGGTCTGAGTAACTGCAGTGAAATCGAGATTTCGTTTGTCGCAGCTTGTAACAATATTTATAACATGAGTGGTTTTGAAAAGCTTTTGCAAGAAAACCACATAATAAAACTGACCTGTGTGCTTTAGCCTTCTCAGTCATTTACGGCCTGCAACTTCCTCATCCGCCTGTATGCTTATGCTTTTGCATTTAAATGTGCCTTGTGAGAGCACCTCATAGGCCTCTGCCATTATACGCACCGCACGAGACGCGATTTTCTACTTTATACATTCCATTACTTCGCATTCATGGAGAAAAAACCAAGTGCTAGTCACTACCCCTCTCTCCCTCTCTCTCACACACATTTTTTTCGACACCTCTACCAGCCAAGCATTTTACTTCATTCACGAAAAAGAGCTCCTTTCCGGCGAAGGGATATCGAACAATGACGTTTTGAACGTGGCCAGATCCGTCTCTGTCTTCTGGCCTGAGCTGCTGCTTGACTGGCGCAAAGCCCTCGGTTAGCCTACTTCCTCGCAGCCACCCTTCCTCCCTCACGTCGTCGTTTGAAGACGGAATGAGTTTCAGGCCAACCGCGCAGGCGGCAGCATCCCGGCCGCCAGGCAGAGCCTCGACGTCGGATGGGTCGACTCGACGGCATTCGTTACGTCGAGACCTCTTTCGCAGCGGGCTGGCCAAAAGAGTGTACGGGTTTTGGCAGACGTCTGCCGGTACCTTCTCCTCCTCCTCCACCAAACCGCCGCGGCTGATCACGCCCCATTGTTAGGAATGGCCGCGCTTCTCTCGGTCCGTGCTACTCGGCGCTAGCCGATGGTCTTCGCGGGGGGCTTTGTGTGGCCGCCGGCGGCTGGCCATTAGTTCGCCCCTTTCGAAAAGGGGGAAGGGGGCAGAAAAGTTCTTGGGCCGCGTCTTTGCGATGGCCGACTGGCAGCAAAGGCGTTTCCGTTTGGAGAGCAGCCGGCTGGATAAGCGGCTCGATTCATCATGTTAGCACTCCGGCCAGGTGAGGATGGAGTGCCCATTATTGTCTGCGGCTGCGAGCACGGACGACGCGGAGCGTGCGGCCCAAACACGATTCGATTGGCCCGCGCTGCGCAGCTATAGCGGGCGCGAGCCAACGTGCAAGCGGCGTGTACACAGCTCGCTGCCATCTATCTTACCCGCCAGCCGGTACCAGCAGATCAAATAGGACCACGGCCGGCATATACAGACTTGGAAAACAGATTGCTACCCTTTACTTTTTTACTGCCCCAACTACGACAACCGTGAAGTCTGTTTTTTTCTTGTTTCCATGCAGAATGCCTAAGTGGCCCTCCGTTTAACCAGTTCCTTTAAATTTACCCATATCTGCGGCGCTTATCACTTATTATCGTGCGAAAGCCACGAAGGAAGTGGTGGAGACGTACGTACAATGAGCACACGCTAATATTATGAACGTGACGTATCCTGACTTCAATTCCCGCAGTGATCCCCACTAGAAGTGTCCGCTTTGGTGCCCGACTGCTGACTCCAATGTCGTGGGTTCGATTCCGGCTGAGGTGGTCTCATTTTGATGGAGGCGGATTGGTAGAGGCCTTTGTGCTGTGCCATGTCAGTGGCCGTTAGAGAGCACAAAACTATCAAACTTACCGAAGCCCTCCCCACTGACGTCACTCATAATCATATCCTGGTTTCGGGATGTAATACCACGGATAATATTGTTTATCCGTCACTAGAAGTGAAAAGAATGCTAAAACAGGGTAAGTAAATGAACATATTGAACGAAAGGACGCATTTGCAAATTGACGTTTTGTGTTTGCAGTAATGGCCTTCAGCGTGCGCTTCGAACGAGCCCATCAAAAGGTGTAAAATCAAACTGACTTTCCGCAAACTCGGTTTATAAATGTTCAAAGTAAACAGTGGTTCATTTATTTTTTTAGTATTGAGATGCTGCTCGTGGTTCCCCATCGAAGAAATGAATACATATGACCAATTGAAGTGTTGCACGAAACGTTATTGGGTTGAAGCGCCCACACCATTCGGTTGGGTGGCATAGGAATACGACACGTGCCGAATACGGAGCGCACGCCAGACGCGCGAAGCTGACACCTCACGCTCAGCCGTATCGAAATGGCTCAATTCAAAATTTTAATACAAATAAAAGGTATCAGTTGGCGGTGCTATGGAGACGGAGTGCTCGGACGAACTGGCTAGCGTTTTGCATACGGCTCCGTGTTATACATATAGCGTGCCAGTTTGCCAACGCAACATCGAGTGCATGCAAGCGCGCGCGCGCTCGCTTGAAGAACGGACACAAAACAGGAAACAGAAGTAGCAAACAAAGCCGAAAACACACAGTGTACACGAGGAGAAAAAAATACACGAAGCTCCGTGGTTGCCGTGGAGGGTAGGGAAAACGCCGCAGAAAGGCAAGGAGTCGATCATCAGCCTGCCGGAGCAAATCAATGCCCCGGGTTGTGTGCGCGCAGCAACCGCTCGATCCGCCGAGGCCCGGCGAGAGCGGCACGCCACAAGAACGATAACCCAGCGGCGGCCGAGCCGTGCTATGACGCGTTGTGGTCGTCTCCTCTCTCTCGCTCGCCGCCGTTCGTACTTCCCTTCTGATCCCTCTAGAAGCTGCGCCGGCCTGGAGACGGACTGTGTTTACGATCGGATATACCTGCCCCGATAGGTGTCGTGGCCGAAAATTTGGAGAAGTGAGGAAATGATTGATTGATATGGGGGGTTTAACGTCCCAAAACTACTATATGATTATGAGAGACGCCGTAGTGGAGGGCTCCGGAAATTTCGACCACCTGTGGTTCTTTAACGTGCACCCAAGTCTGAGTACACGGGCCTACAACATTTCCGCCTCCATCGGAAATGCAGCCGCCGCAGCCGGGATTCGAACCCGCGCCGTGCGGGTCAGCAGCCGGGTACTTTAGCCACCAGACCACCGTGGCAGGGCAAGTGAGGAAAGCAGTACAAACGTGAAGGTGACAGAACGAACGATTAAAATAAGCAACCGACATGGTTCATTCGGTCGACGACAATTAGAGGGGGTTATTTTTTTAAAACGTGACAAAACCAAGAGCAGAAGGAGAAGTCCTGTAGTTTTAAATTATATAGTCCTAAATGTTCCAGCTTGATCCACCAGATTACTCAATGATTACGCAAAAATAATAGTGTTCCACTCCTGCTGTTTTCCACATAAAAAGCACGACTGTTACAAGCACTCTCGCTAGTCTGCGCACGGAGAACACTGGCGGTGTCATTCAATAATCGTTTAATGAATTGCTGGCTGTCCGGAGGTTCATAATTTGCCTTTATGAATCTGAGAGATGTTGACAATATTATAAAATTTGACTTTTACGTTAATGTTGCAAGAGTCTTACCACTGGAGCCTTCTCAATTGGTCGAGAGGGGTGAAACCTATAGTAAATTGATATTAGTACTTTAAACTTACCCGTATGATAATAAATTCTTTCACATTTGTTTCTATCACGTTTGTTTTCTCAATCTATCCCGTGTATTCAGAAATAAAGAGTTTAGTGCTATCCAAAGGATTGAGAATAGGGTCTATGATGCCATCTGCATGCCACATAAGTCAGAACCTGGTAAATAATAACAGCATGTATGGTTGCAGTGTCCGTCTACTACAATTACGTCGGTAAACACCAGCTCACTATGATATGTCGTTTGTGGCACACTTTTTAGTGAACATTAAGCAGAATGTAATCTATAAGAACTCACTTATGCAACGTGAAGATCTTTTTTGTGGCTAACACACATTGTGATGCCACTTTAAATATAAAACTGGTGATCCACCTAGTGAAGAATTCTGAATTTGCGCGTAAGCATCATTATAAATTCCGTCATTTACTATTGTAACATTGTACAAGCTTACATTGGCCATCTGTATACAGCTACCCACAGTGGCCATCATGTTTTATAACTAAGCTACAAGCGGCAGACATTACCGCACCGCAGCCATCATTTATCACACACTATTCTGACAAAATCGGCGTTAAGTACTTCTAAGTACTTGTAATACGAGAATAAATAGAGTAAGCGGTTCACGACATCCAGCAGCTTGTCACCGTTAACTGACCCCCTTATTATAACGTGCAACGCGTAAGGTTGCCTGCAGACGAGAAGTCGAATAATGAAGGTATTGGTAATAGTAGCCCAAGAATGATCACACGCCGAAATAGAGATTGGCATACTAATAAAACGTTTCGTATGAGAGTTTTAAAGAACGCTGAGTGATTAGTGAACACTTCGCGACCCCTGAAATTCATGATTTTGCTTGAGATACTTCAAATCATTTTTTTTCTCTTCCCTCTTTTCATTCACCGAATTTCACCATTGTAAAGCGTATAACATCGCGGCATGAGAGCACGATTGTGCAATCGAAGAACTGATATATTTTTTGTTTGTTTTTTTTGTTTCTGTCTATGTGCATCATTTTTATGTTCGGCTCGACTATGTTAATAAAGCTGGCTTTTAAGTTGTACTCTGGCATGAATGACCTGAAGGTTGCGCTACCAAATCCCGGCTGTGGTGGTCGCACTTTCGTTGGAGGCGAAAATCCTTGAGGCCCGTGCATTGAGAATCAGGTGCACGTCAAAAAAAAAAAACAGGTGGGCCGAATTACCGAAGTCAACCATCACGGCAACCCCTAATAGTCAGTCGTATAGTGGTTTTTAGACGTTAAACAGCAAAACTTATTAGCATTGTTTTTTAGCGTGACGTTTTTATTTCTTCTGAACATCATTCCAATCTGCGCAAGTCGTCATGGTAACGCGCAGTCAGACAAGAAAATGAAATACTCTTCCCAACACACGGGTTGCCTTGTGCGCTGCCTTGCATACATGATAATCGCTGCAGTCCTCAATGTTCTTGCTATAGTCAACCGGGTACGAGGCTTTCGTATACACGTCGGACAACATCCCTCTCGATCCCTTTCAGAGATGCACTCGGCTACAAACTAAAGTTGGTTTACCGGGAAGCTCTTCTTGTACGTGACAACAATCGTGAGAAAAGGTCGCTATGCGGGAGTGAAAGACGCCTCAGCAAGCCTCAGACAGATGTCGAGGGAGCCCTCGGGTGGCGGTGCGAGCTGGCGGGCAACGGGGGAACGCGCACAAGCACGAGACGCTATACCACTGAGATGAGGCTCGCCCGGTCAGGCACTCGCCACACGCTCGGGCATTCCTGCAAGCCGTACACCAAGCCAGCGCTCGTCGAGCGTCGCAGCCTGGGCTGACGCCGGCGTTAGCCTCCTGTTCAGCTGTGCCCCGCGCTGATGCGCCTTGCTATAGGCCGAGTCGAGTGGTCTCGCGCTGTTCTCCACCATTCACCTCTTTACCGCGTGAAGCCCGAGCAGGCGCTTTCTTTCCTTCTCTTTATGGCCGCCCTGAAATGCACGGGCAAACTAACGCTTATGGAGAGGCAGGGCGGCGATAAACGGGCGTACTCACCCATGTATGTTGATTCGATTACTCATGGATAAAGGATATCAGTTTAACATGAATTGGCGCGTGTAAAATAGAGAAAAAACACATGAAAGAAGACGCAGACAGACGGGGAGAAGTGCTTGAAGACGAGGACAAACGTGCATGAGCGTGCTGCGGAGAAAATTTGAGAAGTTTGCAAAAATTACTTGCCCCGAATATGCGGAGGGTAAAATATGATATGTACCATAACCAGAATAAGTGAAAACTGTAATTGAAAATTTATTTCTCACAAACTTATGTGATTAGTGGGGCGAACGAAAGATGTCAGAGCACCTTGATGGTCCCTGTAGCACACTCAGGGTAGCATAAAATTTTGCGTGTAAGGGAGTACAACCTGCCACTTCAGGACATTTTGTTTAACAAAGCTCGAAATATTAGAAATAAAAGTGTAAACAAATATTTTAATTAAAAAATAATGGTTAGTAGTTTATGATTTGATAACTAACATCACAAAACAATGAAGGTATATATCGAACTAAACATTACACGGTCCCTTACGCGTCTGGCGAAAATGACTTGGAAGTGAAAACCCGCCGTTGCGATCTAGTGGATAGGGTGCGCGACTGCCCAACCACAGGTCGCGTGATTAAATCCCGGTTTAGGAGGCCTAATTTTGGTGTGAGGCGAAATTTCTTGAGGACCAGGAACGTAGATTTAGGTGCGACTTAAAGAACACCACGTTATTGAAATTAGCGTAGCCCTTCGTCTACCAAAGCATCTCTCATAATGGTATCGAAGCTTTAGGACGTTAAACCCTAACAATTAATAATTATTTTTAAAGGCTAAGCGATCTTATTCTTTACTGTCGAGTCAATTGATCCTTCTCATTTTACAAACTTTTTCGTTTAAAATTAACATCAACAGAGTAGCCCACCTTGGCATTCTACTTCAGCTGTCACATTTTTTGTGACTGATGAAGTATATATAGAGTGCCAGGGAAGGGGGGGCTAGTTTATTGACGTTCGTCTTAAACAGCACCAACAAACACGGGCAAAAGGGACGGTTGAAGTATCGACGTGGGCAGACTAACCACTGAATGTTTAGTCGGTCAAGGATAATGCATGCACAGAAAACATTTCGATGAAACATTATCATTAAAAAATACGCTGCCATCACAAAGTAGCCCCTAAAGACTGCAGCTCACTTTCAGCAAATGACAGCGAAGGTTTGTTTATGCATCTGCATGTATACTTATCGCACGTCAAGGGGTTCTGCTCCCGTCGTTGCCCATGGCGTTTGTAAGCACACTTGAAAAAAAGATTCAGTGACCACTGGTTCAGTTTGTGCCAATAACGCATCGAACTTTGCATCGACTCACTAGACAACACTTACACAAATCTATACCAGTTGTATCATCTACATATACGCAACTTATGAGCTTAAGGCATCCCATCTCGTCGAGGTCCCCTTTAGCGCGAGACGGTGTAATTTTAGATATGGAGCAACTCTGACTGGAGTGTGCAACGCCATACGTACGTGAGTCCGTACGAACGCGTCGCAACATGTTATCGTAGCCTCAGGTATTGCAGTGGTGCCAAGTAGAGCACGCCACAGCTGTGCTTTGACGTCATGCTTCATTCGCAGGTGCACGCTAACATCACTCTCTCTCTCTTGCCCGCTGCATGCCCACCACGGCGCCCGCAGCTGCCGGCTCCTCCGTTCACTAACAGCACACTTTTTTCTCGCTTCACCCTTTCCCCCAAACGCAACACTCGACCACACGTCGAGTGGAGACACTCTTTCGGCTCGTTTATCTGCGATGAAACTTACACGATACCCAACCCGCCTACCATGTCCTTCCACTTCAAACAGAATGAGCCTGGCACTATACAGACATACCCAACATACCCAACATACCCAACACATACCCAACAAGGGAAAACGCATTTGCTGTGGTCGTTATCAACACAAACCAAGTGATCACGTCAGTGACAATACGTACGAAAAGCATGATCGTTGCAGAGGTAGTAGCCATAACACTAGCCATCCGTTCAGCAGAGTGCAAGAGACAGTCTGCACACGTTCTCACAGATTCCTTATAAGCTTGCCGACTTCTCACAGGCATCCTTCGCCAGAGAATCCTGTGCATGCTAGGGTCCCACCACCAAGAATACCATGGCATCACATGGTACCTCGCTCACGAAGGAGTAGGAGGAAACGAACGGGTGGACCACTTAGCTCGAGCATTAACTTTCCGAGCCGCGGACATGCCGGCGCGGGCGGATTACTTTACACCTACGCTGCCAGGAGATATCCTTGAGAACCGAAGACTGACCCGGCAGACGATGTCGCCACCCCACACTAAATTGACGCGCTGGCAATCATCCAGGAATTGGAGATGAATAGAGAACAGACGAACACATACCCCAACAAAAACACACCCAGCAAAATTTGGCCATCTCAATTTGTTGACCGCTGCCCTTGGTGCGGCGACACACCAGTGCTCCCGCGCATCACTTGGACTTGCCGTAAAATACCAGCAGAGATCAACTCACCCCTCATCACACGAAATCATTTTGAAAGGCCGTGGGAAGTGAGACTCACCCGGCAGGACCTGAGAAACCAGCGGGCAACCTTGAACCAGGTTAAGCGAGCCGCTCGGGCCAGAGGAGCACTGCAACAAGGACTTCACCCACGAAAACTTCAGTTTGCTGTTTAAATAAAACATGTTTATTTCTCCGAAAACAAACGTATAATCGAGGAAAGGCTACACCGAGTTTCGCTTCAAACCGTTCTTCCAGCACCCGCGTCGACGCCCGTTTCAACCGGGTCAACGCCGTGCGTACCGCTGCTGCTTCGCATCCCGTCAGGGTACATAATTTTTCTAGATGCGAGGCAGCTTAGCGGTGGTCTAGTGGCTAAGGTACTCGGCTGCTGACCCGCAGGTCGTGGGTTCAAATCCCGGCTGCGGCGGCTGCATTTCCGATGGAGGCGGAAATGTCGTAGGCCCGTGTGCTCAGATTTGGGTGCACGTTAAAGAAAAAACCCCAGGTGGTCAAAATTTCCGGAGCCCTCCACTACGGCGTCTCTCATAATCATATGGTGGTTTTGGGACGTTAAACCCCACAAATCAATCAATCAAGCTTAGGGTCGAGCTCAATCCGGTGTGGGGCGTGAGCACTCTTACAGTGTATGTGCGCCCACTAGGCCTTCTTTCCTACGCTGCCCCTCTATCTCAACTGGGCATTCCTGCGCGCGACGTTTGCAACCCCATTGCGCATGTGCGTCCCCTCCACCTCTCTCGCCCCGCGACACCGACGCAGGCACCTTGTGCTAGCTAGTTTCTTGATTGAATAAAACCGACTGCTAGCGCTGCACAGCCATTCAATGGTCACCCCTCATATATAGGTATTCAGTATACACTTCCAAGGAAGTTCTGGTGGGAGATTTCTTCTGCGCGTTGTTGAAAAATAAAAATTCGCGGTGTGTGCGTTAGCTAAAAGTGGACTGCGGGCCTCTGTGTTCAATCGAAACGTTCTGTCTTCAATTACCCACTAGCAGCGATTGGCATGTTGCAAGTAGGAAACACCAGTCTATCACTGCGTGCTTTGTGCCTCCCCAGGTTTCTCTCCGGCGCAACGCAGCGGTGAGCGCCAGCGTCAACGACACCGCTAGTGTAAGCGCTATAGTTCCCGCTGCTTGGCATCTACACATCGTTCTCTTTAGCGATAGATGGTGTAATTTTTTCTCACCACCTTCGTCGACGCTCTATTGGTGGGAAGATAATAATAATAATAATAATAATAATAATAATAATAATAATAATAATAATAATATAATAATAATAATAATAATAATAATAATAATAATAATAATAATAATAATAATAATAATAATAATAGTAATAGTATTATTATTATTATTATTATTATTATTATTATTATTATTATTATTATTATTATTATTATTATTATTATTATTATTATTATTATTATTATTATTATTATTATTATTATTATTATTATTATTATTATTATTATTATTATTATTATTATAAGCAAAGGCGTGCCATCGCCCTGTGACATGGCGGGGACGGCGAAGGGTTGCACACACGCACAGGGTAGCCCATGTGGTAAAGAGCTCGACACAGGCACAACGGTCACATCTACAGATGAAACTCGTGGTCTCTAAAGACAAGTACAACCCCCTAATTTTCTTCGAGTGGCAAGTCATTACGCGCATATTGTGTTCAGGCCGAAGCAACGTTGTCTAAATGACGGCCTATTTGAGAAGATGCTGCTGCTACTGTCCAATTGTAGTCGACGAATCAGCCACCTTAGTAATACAGACGTTGTGTCTAGCATAATTGTGTATATATATTTTTAATATTTTGGCCTTGGTTAGTGATTCACGCGATATGTCTGACTCAAAGTTTTCGATACGGTGAAATAATAATCAGAGTATTATAGCCTAAGGAATATATATTTGAAGACTGCCTTAGTATTGTATTTAAGGATTCCAGCACATGTATTTCGATATCTGTATTCCGCGATACTTTTGTTGAGCTTATCGGTTCTGTCTTGCATGAAACTACTCCTGAAAAGAACCTTATACGATTGTTGTGAGGAGCACCCTTAAATGCATGGGAGTAGGATTGTGCCAGGCGTCAAGACATGCGAAATGCACGAAGAGTGAGTAGTTTAAAAGGCCCACCCGTTACGGAGCGCTCGGAGATACTTTAATCGCCATCAGCGGGAAGGAGGAGGAGGAAGGGAAGAAATGAAAGGCAGGGAGGTCAGCCAGATTCACGTCTGATTTGCTACCCTGCACTGGTGGAAAGGGTGAAGAGATTAAAGGAGGAGAGAGAGAAATGCATCAACTAAGTAAGCAGCTGCGTAAGCTAGCGTGTTGTTATTGGGTGCGTTGTGGATAATTCACCCATTCACGAAAAGAGAAATCATGGCGCCATGGACACTTCATACCTGCACAAGCAGCAGGCGATCCGGCATAGCTCTATATGGGAACTTTAACTCGTGAACACGTCCTTTGTCTTGCGGTGCGGTGGAAGAGTACATCGAGAAGCAAAGCAATTCTATAGCTTTATTTGTTTATTTATTTAGTGAGTCAGTCAGTCAGTCAGTCAGTCAGTTATCTATCTATCTATCTATCTATCTATCTATCTATCTATCTATCTATCTATCTATCTATCTATCTATCTATCTATCTATCTATCTATCTATCTATCTATCTATCTATCTATCTATCTATCTATCTATCTATAAGACTCTCCTAATGACATATGCGGCATCACAGAAAGGAGTTGGTGTTACAAGCTTAAGTGGCAGTCGTGAATGATGTTATTATTGACACGTCTTCATTCACATCCTATATCCTTGGAGGGCCGCGGTAAATGATGCATGGTCAGGGTTGCTGGCGATGCAGGCAAAGAGGGGATTCCATTCAGGTGATACCTTCAGGGCGTAGTAGTGGAAGTACACGTGGCGCTTGAAATGAGGTGCACATGAAAAAACCCGAGACGGTTGAAACTTCCAGAGCCCTCCACTGCGATGTCACTCATAATAATATGGTGGTTTGAGGCATTAAACCACAATAATTTGCATTAATAAGGCAAAATGTCACACGAACTTTGGATCCCTGATTACAGTATCGCGATCTACTCTTGAGCTGAAGCTAAATCATTCACCGTCTGTTTACAAAACTTCAAATACAGACAGTTATTCCTAATTCCTCTAATATTGCCTCAATCGTGGCGTGCCACATGAACACATGCTATCAAAATCAAGACAAAGTTTGTTTTTTTGAGATTATGGCGTGCATGATGCAAGCACACCTTGAAGGCCGTTTTTTTTTTTACATTTTCGTACTAGCTCGTCTCCAAATGCCAATAGGAAGCACCAGTAATGCTTGAGAGACTAGAAAATGCGTTGCATCGTTGCAACAGGAAGAGATGAAAGAAGTAGAAGTAGATAAAAGAAGCAAGTCCAACGTGGCATGCCTGCTTCATCGCAGCGTTTGTTGCTCAAGTCCTTAACAACGACAATTTTGTTGATACTTTTACAGCGAAAGCTGTTATGGGATCCCAACAGGGGCCGACTTGGGCTCCGTAGTTTTCCGCCGCTGCCAGTGTTCTTGACCGTTGTCACGCGAAATAAAAAAAGGAAACAAATTAAAATATACTATGTATAATGGGATTCAAACCCTGTTCCTCAGCGTGCAGCCCAGTATTTTTTTATCTCAGAGCCACCCTTGTTTTTGTTTTGTTTCTTTCTCCTTATTTCTGGTTGAACGGGCTCGAAACTTCGCTGCAAAGTAACCCTCGGCAGGCTTCATGTCCGTTAAGGAATTACATTACCATGTGAAATACAGCGTGTTAAAACGGTAAAACAGCAACCAGTCATCACACAATAGGATTTGCGTAAAGAGTGGGTCGATGAATGCTCTCAACCCATTACAAAAGGCTTAGACATGATACTTCATTATTGTCAGCCGCAGGACCAACAAAGTGCAAATAATGTCTTGCAGGTGCGTAGTGTGTACCACGTTTCCACGAATAATGACTAATGCTAATGAAATAGTTGTCGCTTTTCTACCTAACCATATATATATATAGATAGATAGATAGATAGATAGATAGATAGATAGATAGATAGATAGATAGATAGATAGATAGATAGATAGATAGATAGATAGATAGATAGATAGATAGATAGATAGATAGATAGATAGATAGATAGATAGATAGATAGATAGATAGATAGATAGATAGATAGATAGATAGATAGATAGAGAGAGAGAGAGATGGAGAGAGAGGGAAAGGCAGTGAGGTTAAGCAAGCTTGGCTCAGTTGGCTACCCTACACTTGGGATGAGGGAAAGGGAGAATAACAAAAAGGAAAGAGATAGAAAAGAAGAGGAGCAATACAAGTTTCACAACAAGTTCTACCTGACGAAAACTATGATGTTTATATTTTGTATAGCAGGTACGACGCAAGTGCATGCTTGTAGCAGTTTCCATAGGAGTGTTAAAGAACGTCTCGAGAAAAGCTGCTTTCCCACCTTTCAATGTGACTGTGCTGCGCATTATGCGCAGGCCCGGCAGTTTCGTTTACTAGTTAAGGTTATGAAAACATTATTATACAACACCACTTACGTCGCGAGCATGCTTTGTCTACACGCATGCTCGCATACGGCCATTAAGTGATGCAGTTCAGGATATTATTGAGAGATATCAACCATCTGTGTCGCGGCCGTTTTAAAGCGGTATATAATGCAAACTTTTTTTGCGCTGATATGTCAGTATGTAACTTAGTTACGACACTCTCTGCCTTTCGGCATATAGAGTTACACTCGAATCAGTATTGTTTCCTCGAGATTTTGCAGAGACACTCTCGCTTTACGGTTAGCACTACACAGCTGAAACTAAAAACGTTTAGCGCATCACTGTCAACAGAACAAGTTAGGAAACGCGCCTCAAACGACAAGTGTGTGCCGCAGAGGTTATCAAATGAAAAGGAAAACTGTACTTGCAGCTACTAGGGTTGATTGATTGATTTGTGGGGTTTAACGTCCCAAAACCACCATATGATTATGAGAGACGCCGTAGTGGAGGGCTCCGGAAATTTAGACCACCTGGGGTTCTTTAACGTGCACCCAAATCTGAGCTACTAGGGTCACCTCTCATTCAAATTACACCACACGAAGATTCCACGTATAAGAAACTTTCATTAGTCACAAAAAAATCGTCTTCATGGCAAGGTCGCCATTAAATCAGGTTTATTCAGATTCCGTGCTTCAGAAAAACTAGCCTTAACCTGTGTAGAAAGTGAGAAATTAGCTGTCGCGTTGTGGTTGTCATCACACCCCCCCCCCTCGTTCACGAGGCTGCGCAGGCGTACAACTCTAATGCTAGCAAGAGATAGCGTAAAACACGTCACAGATTTAAGGTAAACGGGGCAGCACTTTGGTAATGCAGTGTCGTAATATTGACGCACGTTTTGCAATTGATTGTTACGTTAACTCATACTTGATCGCATATCTCTCAAGAACCGTGGACACATTAGGAAACTTCTCAGTCGTGATTCATGCTGCACTTCATTTCAACACATGACGGGTTTGTGGCATGGTGTGTGTTACCTGCTCGAGAATTATGTAATGTAACAGGTCTCCTAAAGAACAAACACTCGCAACATTGTTATACACTCGCAGAAGATACACATTATTTCCTCTCAATAAACGACTGTCACAAATTTACGAGGGCGTGTGGGCTTTAGCGAAAGGCTAACCTGGTAAAGCCGGAAAGAATTAGGTCACCACGGGAGTCCCAACAAACAGGCACACGTCGTGCGGAAATAAATAATTTCCGTAAAAAAGGCGCCGTTTTTATGAACTTCCGGCCATGGCGTTCCCTCTGACGCACCCGTTGCTGGCCTCGAAGCTCGCGATGGTGAGTGGAGGATGGCTTCCTCTCCAGACACATTAGTGAGCCCGCTGGGTCCGGCCGAGTGGCGAGGCATCTTGCGGCGACGGACTCGGTGCCGTCAGCTCCACTCTTGCAGCCGGTTCAAAGTTTGCCGCGCGGTGTTCTGGCAACCCGCTTGGGCCCCCGCGTCGTCTCACTTCCGCGCTCCTAATTCTTCCGCGGCTTCGGATATTGCAAAATCGATGGTGCCGAGCCACGGCCGAGCATGCAATTACCCGCGCTCATTATGTCTAGATAGAAAACGGTCACCTCTCTCGCCCTTTACACTCCTTGCCATCGCCCTGGGTCCTGACCGGACTGAGCGTACGACCATCCCTGTTCAAGTACCCGGTAGGCTTCTCCGAGAAGAAGGGTTGTCTCGCGGAGAAGAGGGACGTAAGCGCTGTTTTCAAGATTGGTGATGGCGGGAGTAAGGGACAGAGTGCGGAAAGGACCCGGTACTCTCTTCTTTAAGGAGGGTGGGGGGAGGGGGGAGACCCCGCTGACCGGAAGGCTTGCCAAGGAGAAAAGTGGCTTTCTTCACTGCTCCTTTCCGCTCTCTTCCTCTCTCTTTCTCAGTGTACCTCTCGTCTTGCGCTCGTTCTAGTCAACTGCAGCGCGCGAACACCGTTGTGACAGAGCTGGCCCCCGAGCTGCATCACTTGCGCCACCAGAAGATTGCACGTGACCGCCTGTAGTGCGTCTCTCGAGGAGTCCAGTGGAATGTTACGAGCGTTCGAGACACTACCCCTGAACCTCGACACCTCTCCGACCTCCTCCTATCCCCTCTCCTTTGTTTTCTCACTCCGTTTACACACGCAGTGAACGTTGTGCGTGCGAAGAAGCGTTTCTTAATGCGCAGTGTTGGTCGGAGTCTTAAACGCTCGACTCGATCTTGGGCTCGAGCCGTCTGAAGGACAGTAGTGGTAGAGCAGTGAATCCAAGAAGGACGCGCACTCTGCACTCCTTTCTGCCGTCTTTTCACTTTCTAACTTTTTTATTTCGTCCCCCTCGAATGAACCGCCACAGTCTTGAAAGAGGCTTATGTAGTGGCACTTAGTAGCGTTGCGAGGGTGAGACAGTTTTTCGTGGGGTGGGTTTTCGACAAAACGATTATGTGGCCGTCCTCGCCACACGCTCGCGAGTGAAATGACTACGAGCAAGAACAGAGTTGGTGCGGTGGCTCGGATGAGCGAAAAGTGAATTAGTTTACGGGGAAGTAGGACGCGCGCCCGGGTGGTCGTAAGCGGAAGGAGCTTTTGTGGCAGTTTTAATGGTGCGTCGTAAAGGCGCTACCCTACTTTCCATTGACCGTTGCTCTTTTTGGGGGAGGAATCTCGGCTTTTGCTATAGCGAGCCGAGCGCCGTTATTGGGGAGATTAAAATGAGTGTAAGGGCAAGCCAGAGGCGAGACCAAACATGATTAAAATTATGCATGTGCTTAAATTACAAGGTCTTTTCCTGAGGATGACCATGGTAGTTTACAGAATAATGACTAGAGCGAAATGACGAGATGGGGAGCACGTTCATTGCTAAATACAATACATGGAGTTTCTTTTTTCTGTAACCATGACAACTGTTTTGAGTAAAGTAAATTGCGACATGCGTACTTGAATAAATGCTTTTCTTTTTTTCAGGCAAGGAAACTGCACCAATTGTGTGCGCAATGAAATCAGTCCCATCGACTATCACTCGATGTTAAAAAACCATGTAGAGATAGAGACCTTATTTGTACGGACCCACTTCATTATTGTTGATTCATAATATGACAATCTGATGCCGTATGAATTCAGGGCCACGTATTTGTGAAGCTAATCAATGTATAGTCAACCAAAAATCTCATTTTTATTATGCGTCAATACTAATGGGTGAAACTGTTTTAAGGCCTGAAACACTGAAACTTGAATCATTGATGTCACATGACACAAAACACTATGTCGAGAGCAATGCTGATGTTTGATCTTGTTGGTGTGCCGTAATGTTCTTGAAGGGAATGGACACAGGAAGAACTCGTATTGCACTCGCGTCGCGTTCTTTCTGTCCCCCCTATCCTTCAAGTGCTTTCCCATTACTGTGTCGAGTTCGTCCACTCACTCACTCCCTCCCTCACTCACTCACTCGCTCACTCTCTCACTCACACTCACTCACTCAAACATTAATTCACACACTCACTCACACATACACTCACTCAATCACTCACACACTCACTCTCTCACCCACTCATGCACTCACTCACACAATCACTCACTCACACATTCATTCACTCACTCACACACACACACACACACACACACTCATTAACTCCCACACTCTCTCTTACTCATTCACGCACTCGCTCACTCACCCACTCACTCACGCACACACTCTCATTCACTCCCACGCAAACTCACTCACTCTCACTCACACATTACATACTTAATCTGGTACATAGATGCGTAGATTATTAGCTATGATTTGCGCGAACGTCTTCGTTTACTCGTGTGGTCTTACACCGCACGAGTAGATAATCAATTCACCACACACTTCCGCCTCTTTGTTCGTACCAACATAAAGCCAATTTCGGACTGCCTCTTTTTTTTGGGTGATTACGGCCTTAATATGTATGCTCGAAATACGAATAAAACATCCAATCAGCCTGCGCTCCATTGTGTCCTTTTATGTCTCCAGTAACGGTGTTTCAGAATTTCTTCGAAGAAAGCCAATATTTTCATATAATTAAAATGAAAAAAAAAGATTTCGCGCACGTGGGCTCTTGCCGCTTCCCTGCAACGCTGACCAGGAAAAGGTCACGAACATTTAGTTGCACGTAAGTTGAAGCTCCTTCTTGGTTAATTAGGATGTAGTTCCCTTCAGTGCACAGAGTATTGCTATGCATTGCGAATTTACCCAAGGCTTAAAGAAATGTTCATTATAACGTCTGTAGAGAATTTCAGTTTGCTTGCAACTGAACGAAATTCTTTTTGTTTATCAAAGGTAGCCGATACGAGTGAACTCAAATACCCACACTAATGTATGAGTTATTTGCTCAAGACAATTTCGAGGACTTACATAAGAGAAACTGGGGTGGGGGGGGGGGGGCGTAGTTGACGGGAACCTTAAGCGCGAAAAAACATATGCACAAGACGAGGGGTTAAGACTGGCGTGATTATATTGATGTACTATGGCGCACAATCATTCTCACATACCAATGCCCATGTTGACGACCGTGGCATCTTTAAGTGTGAGCCAGTGCTCGTTTGTTTTCTTCTTTTGGGTGTGTGATCTTTTTTTTTTTTTTGTGCGCACTGCTTCATCAACGGCCAGTGGGCTAGTTTGTGGTGGATATATCATAGCACACATAACATCAAACATGATCCGACATAGGAACTCGATCACTTGATTGCCCTAAGAAAAAAAATATAAGGCAGCTTCGCACTAGGGGTGTTACATCGTAAAGAAATGTGGACACGGAAAACTCGGGGAACTCTTGAGCTTCGCATTCCTGAGCAGAACGCGACAGCATCTTTCGGCCACGTCCTCATCACTTTCTCAATTGCTAGCCTAGCTTCACTTCTTCATCGACACCTCAACTGAACTGCAAAAAAAGATCTGAACGTCCGTACACATTACAGGTCCTTTCATAGCATCCTTAATTGCCTACTGCAAGTACAGCTGTGAAATGCATACCATGCCATAATTCTGGCTTTCTTTTTTTCCATTGGCGAAATTTCAAGTAAGCATTCGTATTGCGCCTTGTCGTGAGTTAGGGTCACCGTTCCTCACTTGTATACACGGTTTTCATATTTTTATATTGAATCTACATTTTTGTGTATATTTCTGGCTATGATATACAGTCGCGTTCCTTTGGCGTATTTGCCAGCGTCCTGTAATAGTTTGTGTATGAATGAGTGCTGCTACCTTAATAACGCAGCGCACACTATATCTCAGTGCTGGTGGTTGTAAGTTTAAACATGCAGCTTTTATGTTAAATGCCGTTTTGCCGATACATCTACATCTAACTACAATTACTTAGTAAGCGCCTGTTTAATTGGAGAGCGCACATTAATGCAGTGCCTCTATTTATTTCACTTCAATTACGTTTGCTGTCTTGCTAGTCGGTGGCGCATTGTTGAAATAAATACAATGCAATGTAATGCACGAGAAAAAAAGGAAAATAAACCGTACAAAATGCCGACTTACAGCTAAGAGTCTGTTCAAAGACACACTGTTAAAAAATTAACCCTCTCTACTGTCTCTTTTTATCTTCCCAGTATGTATGTGCTGCGAGTGTACGAAAAATCTAGCATGGTATTTTCATCTAGGCCCTTGAGTGCGACCTATCGTCCACCTTGACGCTATGCCTGGCAATGATAGAGAGAGAGAGAGAGAAAATTTAATGCGGAAAGGCAGGGAGGTTAACCAGAAAACATATCCGGTTTGCTACCCTGCACTGGGGAAAGGGTAAGGGGAAAGGGAGGAAGAGAAGCACAAACACACATACACACACTCGCACACAGTAGTGTCACAATCGTTCTACGAGGCGGGTCGCTCGCAGAAACTTCATCAGCGCCTTCGTTGCTTTCTGGCGTGAAGCTCGATCTTTCCGACATTCCAAGATTGACTGCTCAGAAAATGGCTGGTCGTCGAGGCGAGCAAACACTGCTGAGAGGGACTGTCGCTGAGAGCTGTACTGGGGGCACTGACATAAAATATGTTCAATTGTTTCGTCATTGTCGCAATGGTCGCATGTAGCGCTGTCTCTCATTCCGATGCGGCAGGCAAAAGCGTTCGTGAAAGACACCCCAAGCCACATACGGCAGAGAAGGGTCGTCTCGGATCGGGGTAGGCCAGATGGAATAGTAAGTCGTAGGCATGGGTCCAGGCGGTGAAGACGGGTGTGGAGAAAACCGGGCGTATTCCGCATAGACCTTGCGACATCCTGCGCAAGCGTATTAATCTTTGCTGCTGCGTCGCTTCTTGATAGTGGAATAGGTTCCATCACTCCATTTTCGTGAGCATTCTTAGCTGCATTGTCGGCATGCTCGTTACCGATGATGCCGCAATGGCCTGGTAACCACTGAAAAGATATGTCATGTCCTTCGTCTATTAGGTGATGGTACAGTTGTCGTATTTCGAGCGCCAATTGATCTTGAGGTCCACGACGTAGAGTATTGTGTAGACATTGGAGGGCTGGTTTCGAATCAGTAAAAATGCTCCATTTTTGTGGTGTCTCTTGGTCAATCCTGCGGAGTGCGCTGCGGAGTGCCGCGAGCTCCACGGCTGTCGATGTCGTCTTGTGTGACGTTCTGAACTGGATGGTTTCGGCTCTTGCTGGGAAGATCACAGCTCCTGCAGATCCTCCAACAGTTGTCGAGCCATCCGTGTAAAGTTTCACATGATCTTTGTATTCTTCGTGTAGCATGAGTAGAATCATCTGCTTTAAAGCTGGCGCCGAGAGCTCCGCCTTCTTGCGAATCCCCGGCACTGTCAAGCGCAGTTTTGGTCGGTCCAAGCACCAAGGAGGTGTTAGTATCCGTTCCGGAGGTGTGTAGACTGTTGGAAGGCACTCACGGAAAGTCAATACTCTCTTACAGAAGGAGGTACTCGGTCGATCTTCTGGAAGCGAAGCTAGGTGGTGGGCAGGGGCGCGAGCAAGGTGTCTAATATGAGCTCTAAGCACCTCCAAAGTAATGTGCACTGTGGCCGGATGATCTTTGGCGATTGCGATGGTTTCCGCTGTTGATGTACAGCGTGGTAATCCAAGACAAACTCTGAGTGCCTGGCCCTGGGCGTTTTCTATTGTGCGTATACTGCTTTTGCAAGCGTTCGTCAGAACCGGCAAGCTATACCGCAGGTACCCCAGAAACAGCGTTTTGTACAAATGCAACATCGCGTGCACTGATGTGCCCCACGTTTTGCCTCCGAGGAACTTGAAAAGTTGTGCGATGGCCGTTAGGCGCTTCTTTAGAGTGGCCACATGGGGACTCCAGCAGAGATTTCGATCGATCGTGACCCCCAAAAACCTGTGGGTCCTGGCGTAGCAGACACTGTGTCCATTGACACACTGTGTCCATTGACACACTGTGAGACACTGTGTCCTGGCAATGATAGCATACTAGGAAGCCTACGTGACAGGTCATGTAGGCTCCCTAATAACATACCAGTGTATCCTGGCCCTCATGGACACTTTGCGGTCTATGACGTAAGAACGTTTGCATAATTTCATAGCCTTGGTCACGAAACCATAGTTACGTGAAGTCACAACAGTCGCTATGAACTGCGTTGCACTTCAGTATCGATATTGAAAGGCAGAATTCTTAATGGACATACGCTATTGCCTTAAAGCCCTGGTGATATACCAACCCCATTACTTGTGCTTTTTTTTTATTTTTCAATCGCTCGAAGTAATCCAAATGATGGTTGGCCTATATATTTGTTGAAAGTTATAATTGTGCTTTACTCAAGCACAAAGTCTTTTACATAAGTATAGATATAGGAACAGTTCACCGAGGCGGAATGGCTCTAATGGGTCATCTTGAATGATTGCAATATGGTCTGTGACGGCGTGGAGATAAGGTATGAGCATATGTAAGGAATCGCCAAGTACTATCAGTTCTGTTATCTCTAATAAATCTAATATACATGTGAATTCTCAAGTTTAGGTTTTGGTGCTACATAAAAGAATAAAATACTTCAAACAATTTACTCAGACTTGGTCGCCTCTGTTGTGAGAAGAGATTTAGTATTCGGACACTAGCCAAGTCCGTTCACAGTTATAACCTCGTTGCATAACATGCCTGTATCTCAAAGCTCTTAATTACTTTTGTCATTCATAACGTGTTCTTAAACCTGCCGGTCACGTGTTTTACGTCAGTCACAACTATCAAACAGAAACTGACGTCCATAGTAAGCTTCTATATAGTGGCCCAGTACTTCAGTATCTCACATTTCATGGATTCGCGTATGGTGAAGTGAGACATCAAAGAAGTATATTCATGACGTATTATGCTTCTAAATTGACTAATGAACGTGATTTACCTCCATGCTTCGAAATGGAATATCAGTAACGAAAATAAGGCGACTGTGACTTTTGAATTATAGTACTTTCCGCACTTTTACTTCTTATTGTGGTCGAAATGATGCTTCACTTATTTCCCCACTAGGACTGTGCTGTCGTAAGTGGTTGCGGGGAAGAAAAGAACAGCATTGTACCGATCGAAGGAAATCTTTTATTAATCAAATGAGCGCATGTTACGTCGAACGAACTTAATTAGCTTAGTTTCTAAATCAACGCTAACAGTGAAGTGTGCCTTGAAACAAAATTGACCTGGTGACGTGCAGTGAACTTCGTGAAAAATGTCCCTGCAGCCGAAGAAGAGTGCTGTGATTTCTGATGTTCAAGGCGTAGCACATAACCTTAAAAAAAGTATAGAGATACGGTCGGTGTAAGAATGGTTATGTTTGCAGCCGCACCAGAGAAACTGACGAAACTACGTAGTAAAATTTGCTTTGTTTCGAAAGCAAAAAAAAACATTGTAAAATAAACGATCGTAATGACAATGCTTCCTGTACACATACTGTTGTGTACATGATACCCTTGTCATTACGTCATCCATGGCGAATGAGTGGTGTGACACGGGCGCTTTTTTTGTTTTGCTTTAGTTTGTTTTGTTCGTTACTGAACCTTACATATTTTCGCTTTTCCAAATGACACATGCGCAGAACAGAAACTAAGCGTTTATTTTTTGCTGCCCTTGTCTACTTTCGCGCTTCTTACGAGTATGCACCTGCACCAACTGGCCCGATTGACTTGTTTAAGATTTCAATGACAAGTCCTGGGAAATCATTACCATCGCCTCATTATTGAATTTTACGGCAGCCTTGTCAACAACTTTTAATACTAAAACAATATTTGCTACTTATGTGAGATTTTATTGTGCTGAGTGCCTTGTAATTGTTTTAAGAGCGGCGTTTTTTTTTCTGATCAAAGCGTAATTTTATCTGTGCTTTTTATTTCTTTTATTGTTTTTAGTATGTTACGTTCTGTTTCCCTGATGTCTCTCCGCGAAGTTTCTCACATGTCATTTACTGTGCCAAGAAATCATTTCGTGTTCTGCAATACGTACATATATATCTTGAATAATTTATATGTATCGTTTATAGTTTTTTCTTGCATTGTCTGTATCCTTTCTGTAGTTTGTCACTGTATTTCCCCTCTGAGACGGGCCGAAATAGTCACATGCTGAATTAATTAATTAATTCATTAAGTAATGTCATTCACAATAATGTAGGTTCTTGCAAGGCACAAAAATTTATTGAATTCTGAAAGCTGTTCAGCTTCCCTTTAAGACAATCTACAGAACTAAACAGGACAAGGTAGCATAACAAGATTGCGCTAGTAAAAACAAACCAGCACAAAGAAATGACGATCTGTTATTTGAGTTCCTATCTCTTTTTGTTTGTTTTCTTCGTGTTCCTTGCAGACATTTGTATCAGTGACCGTGAAAAAGGGGAGCATAATGGCTGTGGAAACGAGAGGACACCGGACCCAATATTTGCACTCGCCGCGCAGCGATCGGCGCAATGTTTGGCGAGGACCCAAGACCAAGTTCCGACCATCGGGCCCGATCGCGCTCAGCCCGTACAGCTTCCCAGAGTTTCCCAAGTTTCGGCTCAACTCCACCGCGCGGCGCCACCTCGGGGTGGTGCGTAGGGTGGGTTCCCGTCGCGAAGAGAGAAAAAAAGGGAAATAGAAGGGAGGTAGGGATGAAGGAGGAGAAAGGAAACGCCGGTC
Organism: Rhipicephalus microplus; assembly: GCF_013339725.1. Taxonomy (NCBI): domain Eukaryota; kingdom Metazoa; phylum Arthropoda; class Arachnida; order Ixodida; family Ixodidae; genus Rhipicephalus; species Rhipicephalus microplus. The sequence goes on along the minus strand of NC_051165.1, from coordinate 263,742,941 downwards.
GGGAAGGGAGAAAGGGGAAGCGCGTCTCGTCCTCCTCTCCCGAGCACCCTCCCGCTCTCCCCCACGCTCCGAGTGCCGCGATGTTCGAGGGAACGCGAACGCACGCGCCGCCAGTCGCTTTGAAAGCCCCCGCGGCGCGTGGTTGTTGGGACGGCCGCCGTTAGCGCTTACTCGGGGCACTGATTGCGTGCGAACGCCGCCGCTCTCCCCGGGAAAGCGTGCTCGTCCGCGCCAGCACGCGCTCGACAAACCGCTCTCTTTTGCCGACTCGATCGTCACAAAACAGTGCGCCTGTCATCGCTTGGCCCCATTCCTCGTAGCTTCCTCGTCACCTTGATAGTGTTCGTTATTCCCGCCACTCTATTTATCGCCGGCTAAACTGAAACAACGGCGTTGTGGATTAGTTGACGACGACTGCATTGCGAGTGTATCGCCTTTTTTAAAGACAGTGGTGACGCTTGGCTGCGCTGTTTCTGTTTATTTTTCTCGCGTGCGTGCTTGACGCACGTGAGACCTTCGTTGGTGCACCGACGTGTCATTTACGTTGCTTCGTGAGTGAGTGGCTGTGCCGAGTGTGAGACTACCTTGGAATCTTTCATACGCCACAGACGGCTCGTACCGGTTCGGTTTCAGTGAACATGATTCCCGACTCAAAAACAGTGACAGCAATTTTGCGCTGGCTCGTGTTCTTCGGCGTGGTTTCATCATACGGCGGTAAGTCGTGCGTCTGCGCGAGAACAGGAGTTTCTCGTTTTCTCTATGTCCTTGGTGCCCGGGCAACGGTAACTCACCGGTTAGGTTTCACTGGTCTTTACGGCGACCATCACGAAATCAAACATGCGCAATTGAAAGTTTCCAGACTCTGCTACCCCATGCCAAGCGGTGTACGTAGTTTTTGCACTTGGCTGTGCATCTACTTTGACTAGCGTGCTCAAGAAGGTCTAGTAACAACAGGTCACTTTAAGTTTTCACCACAACTTTAAAGATTATAAAATCACCTCGTCGCCAACGCTGTCCTACTGTAGTCCACTACATTGCATACCACAAGGGTGAATAACTTCAACAGAAAATTTGCATGCTTTCCCGAATGTTCGCATTCAAAAGCACGTGTCCGTTCACGGTTCTTTTAAACCTGCGGAGTAGTGCTCATAAAATTAAAAAGTAGGCTAAGATTCACCCTTTCATCTTGTCTTTACTGCCATGTCGATCAATATAGATCATATAATAATAGTTATTATAATAAAGACTCTGTCTGAAGGAAACCAAGTTTTATTTTGATTTATCAGATTGGCGTCCTTGTCAATTATTCTCTGTTTTCGTTGTTATATCATCTTGCCAGCAATGTCATTGGGTCGTTTGAGCTTGGATTATTGCCTATTGGTGGCTCACCAAGAAGATATTCTTTCATTTCATCAGGTTAGGTGCAGCACGATTCCTCATCATAATGCCACAATCGCTAAAAGAATTTGGTTTCACATAAAATTGATTGGGTAGGGGTTGGGTTGCCGTATACAGTGAATAATTCAATGCGTAACAAACCCATTTTTACGGTACAATATTCTGAAGCCCTCCTAGTGATATCATTGTGCAGTGCAGTGAGGAATCCTGGAAACTTGGGCATATCCGCAGAATTCTGAAATGTATGTAAATACTAATATTTCAGGGCATATATATTGCGCTTTCGTGTGCCCAGTTTCATTTGTCAGTGGTTTCATGCTGCCCCAACTTCTGAGTATATGTCTTCGCTCTAAACCTTTACGACGATGTAGCTGCTAATGTCACTTTTCTTTAGTTCATTATTCTAGCGGATCACTATAGGTGGACATGTTGTGGTTTTGTGGTTGTGGTTTTGTGTGTGTGTTGTTGGTCTTTCAGACTTTTTCTTGCGCAAGAGACCTTAACTTCTTCTTTCCTACGTTCCGTTCGACTTTCGGCGTCAGACAACAGCTTCTGTAGGGTGCCACGACGAAGAGGATGATGATAATATACTCTTTACAGAGAACAGTATGTTCGATACAGTAACCAAGGAGCTTTATATTGATCTGTTTTTATCTCTATTGGACCTCAAAACTTTGAGGGGTTTTTCCTCCTATTCATCACACAGCTCCTGGAAACGTCGAGGTAGTGCTCCTTATTGTGTATGCAGCTACCAGAAGGCATTCATCTAGCTATCTCTGCGTCAGTAAATTTAGTGCTGCATGTAAATCAATGCTCTACATATTGAGAAGATATACGTACATGTACCTTCATTTATGCATACCATTCAACGAATAAAACTTCAAAAGAATTTATAAAAGCGTCCCCGATACTGTTTCTTACCATTAAAAATATACGCTGTTTTAAGATGTTCATTTTCATAAATAAATCATATGCCTATTTAATTGTATACTAAAAAAGCTTGTGAATAAAAAGTAACAGAATGAAGCGCGTCGAACCACAGAATACAGATCTTTCACGTAAAAAACAAGACTGAAACACCAGTAGACGTACTTACGATGGTTTTCTTTCGTACGCCTTTTTTTGCGACTGATCGACTACCTTACTGATATACCCTGAATTAGCATCCACTTAAATGTATTTTACGACTTATCCAAGTGTAAGCAGTTTTTTCTATGGACCCTTTTACTTACACGATCGTGTTCACGACGAATGAGTGTGCGGGATACAGCCAGTGGTATTTACAGATGCCTCGTCCATATCTCTAGCGAACGTAGTAAGAAAATTGGTAATGATGTTTTTTTTTCTTATCACTTGAGCTGCACGCTGAGGAATTCTGGATGCACGTGTGCTCAATGCTATACAACACCCAAAGAAAAACAAGCAGTAACTTTTATTGACGCGGAACATCAACTGCCAAATGCTTCCTTTTTACTGAATGTCTAATACATCTATTGCCCATAAGTGATTCTTCGGTGCGAAGCGCGTTAACGGTAAGGCCTGTCAGCGTACCCTCTCGCCACGGTATGTCCTGAAGTCACTGTCGAATAAAAAAATTCATAAAAAATGTTATGCGCCACAATGGGTAAAGCACACTACGCGCCCCCGGTCAACTGAAAATGAAGAAGGCTACAGTTACAGCAACTAATAGCCGATGGCGTTAGTGGAGCACAAAACCCTTTTTTACAGGCCGTTAGGAACTGAAACCGGGCTCGTAGAGAAGTGCATTCCAAAGCGAATTTCCGACAGTGTTAGTGGAGTGCGAACACCCTTCCATACATACCCGGTTTCAGATTTGGCATCCCACGTGCCTCATCATCTGAACGCACCGCATGTTTCGCCCCTCCCCAGGTTTTACATTAGTGGGGCCGTATCACCCTTCCCTTCATGCTTCTAAGCAGTTTTTCCAGATTTTTTTTTCCTATCCTATCCACCCGGATACACGCGTTGGTGCATCGACTAGTCTAGTGCAAATGTTCAATGCTGGTGTCTCTCAAAACTGCACGTTTCTCCGACGCAAGTCAGAGGCGTTACACTCTACGTTCATTTTGATTTCAAGCAATATTATTCATTAGTAAACTGCATGAGTACTGATAATACAAGCCTGCTTGAACTGCGTAAGTGTCGCAATTACCGGGCTCCCCTTTGTCACTTCTTTGTCTTTTCCGGTGCTCATCGAAAACAAGTACCGACCTTAGAGGACCTCGAGATCCCATTTCGTTCCAGTTTTGCGAGGATCACCACCACGCCCAAATAACAGGTTCCCGCTTAACTACGCAGCATTTTCGTACTGTCCTTTACATTTCGAATCTCGTGCGCAGTGTCCCTCTCGCCAGTCCGCTTTGTCTCTTCTGCACCGAGCCTTACCACCACATGTATTGCAACGAATTCAAAATTTGATAACTTTCTTTTTATATCTGGCATTCAAAGACCAAGACACTCAAATTTAAATGCAGAAACGAGACGTAAGCATTTGAACGAGCTCATCTGCATATCTGCAGACGCCGCCAGTTCCAGAATCTATAAGAGTTAATCATACACGGATGACATCTTGTGGACAAGGAACACCCGGAAGTTCGTTCAGCTTACAGGCGGACTGTTCGGTGCAAATCTCTGGTAATTGAAAGTGATGTTATGAAGAATTTGTGCTATTTGGTAACCCAACAAGGCATTCAGAAGTAAGGAAGCGTTTGAGGAGTGCATCTGCCACTACACTCATGGTTTATTTTGGGCGATCATACACACAACCAAATAGTCGATTCAGGATGCGTAATCGCATGTTAACCAGACTGTAATGCGATTTTGGGGGGAATATGACACCATTCATTTGGCTGGTTAGAGCAACAGCAAGCTGGTCGGTTCAGGACCAGGCCAAACGCGTAGGCAGGAGCCTAACTTTAAAAACGAGAAATTGAGGTGGATGTGTAATAGAAAAAGTTTCATTGTCTGGTGAGCAGCGATAACATAAGATTGCTCTTTCAACACAAATAAAAGGATACAATGAGAACGTCGCTTCCGTCAAGCATACTATAACCAATGACTTGTACATTCGAGAAAGAGACTTACTTCAATTGACACTCTCACACACTAATCTACACATTTTTTTTATCGAAGGCACAGTTGGTATTAAATGTTACACAGGCAATAATTACGCAAATGCACCACTGCAAGACACCATTGCACGTATTAACGATAGGAATCGGTGAATATACATAAAATCAAATAAACACATGCTCACAAAAAGAGCTCTTGACTATGGGTAGGTAATGGTGGAATGAATATTTGTACATACCTTTCACACTGGTAGGTAGGTAGGTAGACAAATTTTTAAATGCCAAGCATTTCTTATAGCGAACTTCGGTGACTTTCATTTATCTATCTATCTATCTATCTATCTATCTATCTATCTATCTATCTATCTATCTATCTATCTATCTATCTATCTATCTATCTATCTATCTATCTATCTATCTATCTATCTGTCTGTCTGTCTGTCTGTCTGTCTGTCTGTCTGTCTGTCTGTCTGTCTGTCTGTCTGTCTGTCTGTCTGTCTGTCTGTCTGTCTGTCTGTCTGTCTGTCTGTCTATCTATCTATCTATCTATCTATCTATCTATCTATCTATCTATCTATCTATCTATCTATCTATCTATCTATCTATCTAGCCGCCTCGGACATTTAGCTCTCCTGGCCGTTTCGATAATGGCATCGATGCCAAAGTTGGTATGGCATAAGATGAGTGTATGAAAAACATAATTGACAAGTCTTATCATGAAAATCATGACATGTATGTTATGAATTCCACGATTTACGTTTCATGGTCCTGCAGCTTTTGCGGTGGTTTTGTTCCCATGGCATGTTGCAAAACTGGTATGTTATGGTATGATTGCATGGAAAACACAAGCGAGAGACCCTAACATTAAAATCATGACATGCGAGTCATGTAACAACATGACTACATACCACGCCCATGATACGCTCGCGGCCGTTTCACTAGCGTAACTTATACCAAATTCGGTATTACGGGACGTGAATGCATTACGAAGGTATGATACTAGTACAAACATAATAAACATGAGATGCGTGTCACGCAACCACATGACTACATGGTACGCTGATGATGCACTCACGGCCATTTCGCTAGCTTCACATGTACCAAATTCGATATTACGTGACGCGAACGGAGGACCTAGGTAAATGAGACATCCGAACATGATAATCACGACATCTGTGTCATGTAACATGACTACATGCTACACTCATAATGCACTCACGGCTGTTTCGCTAGCTTCACATAAGGCTAATGTGGTATTACGTGACGCCGGTGGATGACGAAGGTATGTGACTGGTGCAAACATGATAATCATGAGGTGCTTGTCATGTGAGAACGTGACTACATGCCACAGTAAAGGTGGCAATACATTTCGACGTGACGCGGTGCGCGTGCTCGCCGGCGTTTCCACGCTAGGCGCCGTTCCTGACATATACTCGCAGGCACACGCTGCGTTGCTTTGGCGCATGCGCGTTTCAGCGCGTCCGGCGTCCCCCGATACAAAAAGAGGGTGACGCAGTGTTGTCGGGGCAACCCACCGGCACGAAATGCAACATGTCAAATTTCGCGCCGGTTTCCATGGGGCCACAGTGACGGACGCTGGTCGCGCCCGGCGTTAGAGTATCGCGTTTTGCTAACGTAGCGTCGCTGTGCCACTGCAGCGCGCGCGCACGTCAACGCTACATAGGAGTATAATGGGCCCTTCATGATGCGCTCGCGGCCGTTTTGCTAGCTCCACGTATGCCAACTTTGGTGTTATGGGACGTCAATGGATGACGAAATCTATGACTATAGTGCAAACATGATAATCCTAACACGCGTGTCATGTAATAACATGACAACATACCACCGTCATAGCACGCTTACGGCTCTATCCCTAGCTCCAAATATACGAAACTTGGTATCAGGTGACGTGAATAGATTACGAAGGTAAACGACACATCCAAACATGATAATAGAGAGTTTTAGTACTGCGGAATGGTGCTACGTACGCATCACGCAAGCGCCTTGCGTTACGCGGCGTCGTTTGCCACTAATCGGCTTTTAGTACGCCGTAGTACCCGCGTACGTAACGAGCGTGAAGCGTGTTGCGCCATCTGGTAGATCAAAATAGAAGCACGTGTTGTTGACAGCCAATGTGAGCCAATCCAAGTGTTATAGCCAGATTATGGCCATATTTTAAGCCACAGAGCCAGTCGGTGCTTGCCTTCCATGCCGCCATTTTTCAAAACGAAGTCTCGCGCTGTCGCGAACTTGTACGTACGCACGCACGCATCTCATGCTTGCGTACGTAGCGGCTGCGTACGTAACGCGATACGTGCGCGTTGCGGTCTGCGCATGCGCACTACGCAGAACGTGGCGTCCTTACGTACGCAACGCCGCCACGTACGCAGCGTACGCAGTACTCAAACTCTCTAATCATGACACGGAAGTCACGTACGGCATCATTTACCCCCCGCTCGTAACGTTGCGCTGATTTTAAAATGACATATCAACATTTCTCATTCGTGCTTCGCATATCATCGATTCCCACTGTAGGTTGGATCTGCCAATTTTGTATTGCTTTTCATGAAGAGTTAAAGTTACCGCCTCTCATTAACACTCTAAAAGGTGCTGCTTGTGCAAAGTTATTGACCAATCCCCTTGAGTAGAGCTAGTAAGGATAACAAAGGTCATCCAAGGAAGTAAAAATAGAGAAAATAACGCGGTATCCTGTTTGTGCAATTTTAGAGATGAAGGGCTGCTTAGTTAGATATAAAAACGCAGTACATGCACAAAATGTTGCCTCTTCGCCGCACAAAGTGACAATAAATTAATATGTATGTTTGGTAGAAAACTGAAGTTCAAGCGTAGCTCTTCAAACGAAAAGAATATTTGTGGATTGCAACATACCACGATGACATGTACATACATACGGCTTTCCACTCGCAAAGTTCAAGGCTGAAATTTCTAGCTCCAGCAAATGCATGCTCTCTCGTGTATGAAATATTTTAGGTAAAATGATTTACCAGTTGCCTGCCTCTACCCAATGATTCGCACTACACGTCTAGTGTTTGGATGTTGGGCTACGGCGACCAGTAAATCAATGCTGGGTCATCGAGGAGACCTTTGTTCCATTCTTTCAGCTAATGGCCTCTTGAAGTACATTTAAAAGGAACGAAACACAGTCTCAACAACCTAGTTTGCGTGCCGTAATGTGAGTGATGCCAGAGTAGTATCCTCGTCGCTACGTTGCATGCGATCGAAGAAACAATAAATAAACAGGTAATCGGGGTAGAATGAAACATAATGACGCAACCACGCCACCAGCCTTCACGAGGTACTAAGCGAAGTGAACCGCATGTCGTGCACTTCAGACAAGACCACCGTCGACATCGATTTACGCAGTGCTTGCGCAACCTAACTCCAGAACAAACATATACTCGAGCATAGCGTTTCTCACTGCACGTTCTACACCGCGAAATACGATGGTAACAGGGCACTCTCTCTGTAAGTGTATACCTTATCTTCGTCCGTGTCATATTTGCACCTTAAACCTCAAATATGTTAAACCCACAAGCCCAGTCTGCCATTCCTACATGGTATTAGGGAATATGGTCAGCTTACTCCGACAATGCACTTACCTCGAAAGGCTCCTTCAGTTTGGTTGCTTCAAAACCGAGACATGAACAAATACAAGTTAACCTATACGAAAAAAATTACATGACTAGACACTGAAAGAAGCGAACTGACCTCTTCTGCTTGTTAGTATGTAGGTCCATTGTCGTGCGCATGGATAAGTTCGTGACGCTCGCAAATGGGTAGAAATGAACGCCGCTTATTCTCTACGATGGGCACACGCAAAACTTGTTTGCCAGCAACAAACGCCTTCATAGCGTGAAGCAACCTGCCTGTCAGCGGCAAACAGTTTTGTGTGGACACAGTTCCATTATCTTCTTAAGCAAACCATAGCCACTACGCATAGATTCACAGCGTTGATGATGCAACTGCGACAGCCGCACTATCTGGGCAATTTTAATAATGTAGAAGCAGGCTTCGATTGCTAGAATCGCTTGCTGTGTGTTTCGAAAAGAAAGAGGTCATAACAGAAAGGCAAGGAGAGTCGCCAATCAGTGCAACTAAAAGATTACCGTGCTGGTGAACCCTAACATTTTCAGATCGTTAGTTTATAGTTCGTAGCTCTGTCTGTCAGGAACAAGAGATGGTTTGACCGCTTGCTCAGCTACCATTTTTTGTTTATTCGCAGTTTTATCTCGAAACTAACTTTTCAGGTTGGCTTTGATTTCGTTTTACTTTTGGCATCAGCCTAGCAGGAGTTTTTTAGAGGATCAAAGAAATTTAGATGGTAGAATGAGTTTATATGCTCCTCTTTTATTTTTATTTTTAATATATATATTGTATGGTTCAAATTGTCCAGCTGAACGTTTATATTTGTACTGCCATATTTATCAACAAAGTAGCCCTAATATTTTCAATTTGTCTTTCATTTTTCTTCTTTCATCTTCAAATTGACAAAATATTACTTCATAATTAGGACCACTTTTTTATAGCTGTGGTCAATTTCATAGCCTGGTCATGTTGTATGGTTTCAAGAGACGACTACTACGATTACTACCAACCAAGCTCAGTCCAGTCGGCTGCGCGACACTTACGAATGGAAAAAAGACGCAAAGATAAAAAAGGAGGGGAGAGTATACCCTGAATAAACACGTGCGCACACTGAAATGCCAATAGATTTAGTTTCTGAGCTTTACGCTCCAAACCGTGATGTTATTACAAAGCACATCGTATAGGAAGAGTTCATATCACATTTGACCAATTGCGCCTTATTAAAACTCGTCTAAAATGAAGACCAGGGATGTTTTCGCCGTTCAGATAGCAAAGCATTCACTCTTTCACTATATTATCTGCCCAATTCAAGAAGTATAGAGCCATGTGTAGAGTGTCACTATGATGTGGCAATACCAATACCTATGTATAACAGTGTATATGTTTTTGTGGCATTGTGAATCACAGACACACACAGTCACGGCCCGAAGACCATCGGCCGCTTAGCGGTCTCGATTTCATCTGTCTGTTTTAGCGCTCTTCGATAAGCACGCCTCTTAACGTCGTGTGCTGAACACACACATAGTGGTTGTTCTATTCCTAGGCTTCACGCGTGTAGCGTCATGATTGATTGATTTGTGGGGTTTAACGTCCCAAAACCACCATATGATTATGAGAGACGCCGTAGTGAAGGGCTCCGGAAATTTCGACCACCTGGGGTTCTTTAACGTGCACCCAAATCTGAGCACAATGGGCCTACAACATTTCCGCCTCCATCGGATATGCAGCCGCCGCAGCCGGGATTTGAACCCGCGACATGCGGGTCAGCAGCCGAGTACCTTAGCCACTAGACCACCGCGGCGGGGCTGTAGCGTCATACCGTATACTAATAAAATTATGTCTCTTTTTGTGGACATCCACCAATCATTAAACTTCGTATTGTTCTGAAAACGCACCTGCCTTCATATAGCGGCTGAAAACTGAAACGACCGAAATGCGTGACAGTGTTGGCCATGTACGAAAACTCTATGGCAGCCTATGTAAACTTTCCTACTTGCATGACGACTTAGGCGCATTTTATGAAGACATTTGTTAAGTGTACCCCAAATATACTGAAATAAACATAATTAACTGGTCGAAAGCATACTTCTTTATTTGAAAAAGTAAACGAAAATAGTATTACAAGCTTTGAATAAGTTTCTCTTTCTCTTCTCTTAATCGCATTGCTTACAATCACCGTGAGAAATGAGAATCGCAAACGCCGAAGAACTTGTCAATGCACTACCTCACATGTCTAATCCTTAAAGAGATCATACTTCCAGCGAGGCACATTTCTACCGCGGTCTTCGTTACATCAACGCACTGCTGTGTCCTTACAATAAGGTTCATGTGAGCAGCACACCGAGAGCTCCGATTTCTTTTTTCAACTGAACTTGGTGAATCTTTAAAAAGCCTTACCAATTGCATTATTGCGTATATATTATACTTTGTCTTGGCGGTTTTCGGCTGTAGCCGGTCTTTGCACCAAAAAACACCATAGATGTTCATCATCACAGCCTTACCAGTAGTCCTCATAGTAGATATTGGCATTTGATGATTCCACATTGCGTGCTCAATTGTGTTGAGCATGACAGAAAATTACCAACAGAAAGTCAGAAATGAACGTTAGAAAGTATATACGCCCCGTCGCGGTGGTCTAGTGGCTAAGGTGCTCGGCTGCTGACCCGCAGGTCGCGGGATCGAATCCCGGCTGTGACGGCTGCATTTCTGATGGAGGCGGAAATGTTGTAGGCCCGTGTGCTCAGATTTGGGTGCACGTCAAAGAGCCCCAGGTGGTCGAAATTACCGGAGCCCTCCACTACGGCGTCTCTCATGATCATATGGCGGTTTTGGGACGTTAAACACCACAAATCAATCAATCAATCGTTACATAAAATATAGAAGCCCGGTGCTCTTACGCAAGTTGCTATACAAAGTAATTCCGGAGAAATCTGGAGAAGTGGTTTTAGTGTAAGAGACGTGCGTACAAGAATTTCAACTGCATTCAAGATCCGCACTCAATGTTAGCAATACTCCCGTGTACAACGTACGCGCACGTTATGACCACGCGACAACCCATCTGTTACAATTGTCTTAAAGTATATATGTGTTCCGTAACTTGTTCTCTTGTGAGGATTTTTGCTGAAAACTCTCGAAAGCTCCGTTTGCGGATTATATAAGTAAACTAAAAGGAATGCAAGAAGGGATATCTTTATAAAGACGTTACCCAAATAAGCCTGCGGTTGTTCACTCTACACAGGTAATGATAACACTAAGACGTGATATGAGATGTCTTGCTTGCATGCGCCAGAAAGTTGTCGGCTTGTTCAATTTGATAGTGCTTCAAGCTTTCGAAGGAAGCTTATGCCTCGCCAAAACTCCATAATACTCAAAATGTGATACACTGCTTAGGCCCAAAGATTACTTGCTCTTTAGTTGCCCATGCACTGCCCTAAAGCCTTGCTTGCGCATAAAGGGTGGCTAGTTCTAATAGTGTTCACGGCTGCCATTTGTTACGCTTCTCAAAATAGTTAGCTGCATGGACCACTGCACAGCAACTGGCCGATACATTCAATACAGTCAACTCAGACAACGCACGCTATTCTGGAAATTTTTACGTTGTGGTTCAAGATACTTAGGCAGCTGGTGCAACTTTTGGGTTATAGCGGCAACAACCAACTCGTTGCTACTACGCTTTTTCGGAACCTATAGGGAAACATAAAGTGCAGAGTCAAGGTAAATACGCATAGGTGCCCTGACTAGATAACTGGCACAAAAGCATGACATCTTTCTCTTGCGTTAGGGGGCAGCAGTGAGGTATTGTGCAGGCACCAGCATATGTGCTATTGCAGAACACAAGCTTAGCTACTTATTGTTGAAAACACTGCTGCAGAGATGCAAGGTTTATGGACACTATCATTTTTGCTTATGTGGATGCACCGTTGTAACAATCTGATTCTCCTCATAAATGAAAAAAAAAACATGTTATCGCTTAAAATGCATTGACACAGTGTGAACACAAGAACGCATAAAAAAGAAAAGGCACGTTTCATGTGCCTCATTGTACAATGCTCAGATTTACAATATACGTGATGGAATCTCAAGGCGTGAACGAAGGAGGCAGGATCGGATCCCGGCTGCAGCGGCTGCATTTTGGGTGGAGGCAAATGCAAAAAGGCCCAAGTGCTCAGATTTCGGTGCACGTTAAAGAACTCCAGGTGGTGTAAATTTCCGGAGCCCTCCATTACGGCGTTTCTCATAATCATATGGCGGTTTTGGGACGTTAAACCCCAAGTGTTATTATTATTAACAAAGGAGGCTCCAATAACCACCGAGAGAAATGGTTTTCTCCGGTCCCTCCTGCGGATGTCTTATGTTTCATTGCCGATGACTAATATGATATTATTTGAGAGTGCGTTCCTCCATTTACTTTTTTATTGAGCGGATACCTTTGAAACTGATGAAGTATGCCTTACACTCACATTAAGTGATGATTTGAAACTGCGTTCCACTGTCTGCATGAGTGATCAATCTCAGGAGAAGACAACGAATCCACGTAGCGTGCGGCATTTAGACGCATATCTAAGGAAGACAGTGGCGCATTCTTGAATATTCATGGACGAAAATGATGTTTGTTGGGTGTCTGGCATAAGATAGGCACTATAGAAACGGTGACCAGCAATAGTTGCCGCCATCAAACTGTACGAGATGTGAAACCACCTCTGCGCGAAGCGCATACAATCTAGACGATGTCAGTTTACCAGCATGGGGGTCAAGCGAGGCCAGAATAAACAGACTCCAACGTGCAAGGGTGTCGCTAAGGCAGATATATTTCTAACAACCTAGTTAATTTACCTGATTATGAACTCAATAGCAGACCATGTGAAGTTTTACGCGCTCATTACTTGCCGATTCACAGCCCTGAAGCGCTGCTCTGTCCTTTATAGGAGTTAATGGGGGTCAAGCGAGGCCAGAAGAAACAAACTCCAACGTGCAAGGGTGTCGCTAAGGCAGATATATTTCTAACAACCTAGTTAATTTACCTGATTATGAACTCAATAGCAGACCATGTGAAGTTTTACGCGCTCATTACTTGCCGATTCACAGCCCTGAAGCGCTGCTCTGTCCTTTATAGGAGTTAATGGGGGTCAAGCGAGGCCAGAAGAAACAGACTCCAACGTGCAAGGGTGTCGCTAAGGCAGATATATTTCTAACAACCTAGTTAATTTACCTGATTATGAACTCAATAGCAGACCATGTGAAGTTTTACGCGTTCATTACTTGCCGATTCACAGCCCTGAAGCGCTGCTCTGTCCTTTAGAAGTTACTGACAACTATAGCGGTGCATGACGTAGTCAGCAAATGTTAGTCGACACCTATATTACGCTGGACGCCTGAAGCTTCAGTGGGCTCGCAGAATCCATAGGCGTCTATAGGCGCGAAACTGCAAGCAGGCGTTTGTGGGACGCGCATTTGACTACTGCAGAAGCTTGTGAAAGCGTTTCCGTTTCCGAACTCCTGACATATCGCGCGAAACGCGCAGCGCCAGCACGCGCCGTCCGCCGTGCGCTCCCTGTAGACAGGCTTCGCCGCCGTGCCTTACAGACAGCGCGTATTGACCGCGCCCACTGCGACAGTCGCTGCCATCCATCTTTGAACAGCGCGTAGAGGTGCACGGCCGACGTGAAAGTTTACACTGCTCGTTTGTCCCTGCCCGTGCAGCCTTCCATAATGGTGAATAGAGAAGTGAAACTGGTGCGAACAGTACGAAAAAAAGTGCTCATTACAAAAAAAATGGGACAATAAAGACCAATGTCGGGCCATTGCCTCGTCCACGGCGGCATTTCGCCGAAACGTGGCGCCCCAGGTACGCCCTAACTCAAATTAGCGAGGTGGAGCACGATTCCGTCAGCACGGGTGTACTCACGCATTGTCGTCCGTGCTTGGATGAATATTAATTGTTGCCACGCTGACTCATAGTGCGGCTTATGGGTTTCTGTCCCATTATGTGCCTGATGGCGTTCTGATGTGTCATAAAGCTGTCGATTATGGAGTCCTTGAGTCAGGGTTGGGACTAACCCGCTGGTCGGTGGCTTCTATAAAGCCGTTAACTAAACGCGCACAGAGCCAAGGTCACGTATCGAATTGATAGATGTTGCATGGCGGTGCCTCTAACAGAAATCCTTGTGGCGCAGTGGTTCTCAAAAGATATGACTCGCAAGGGCTGGCTCGATTGACGTACTGTCGGCCAGTCTATCCCATGACGAGGTCTTCACATTTTAGCACGACGAAATCTCGAACCTAAAGCCTTTCTCTTATGCGTGCATGTTGATTTCTCTTTGAGAGCCTAACGTGGTTTCACTACTGACCGCTTCACTAACAGTCTACGACTAAAATCTTACTGACTACTGTGAAACATTGTACCTGGTGAAGAAAAACACAGACAAGAGGTAGCTGAAGCGCAAGGACACTGCATCTTTTCCTATCGGTTCACCAGCCCCATGCTTCGCAGTGTTCACCTAGAACCAACTAGTTCAACTGTCGATTCTTAGTGAAATCCTATTCGTGGACAGTAAGCTAAAAAAAGATTTTGCGATCACTTTCGCTGTGTCTATAATAAGAGAGCTTAGCCGCCATTGTGTTAATTCTTTTCTATGCTACTCTCTGTGGCGAAGCATCGACGCCAGTATAGCAAACAAACAGAACAATACTGACTCATATCTGTTCATTTCCGGTAATGACGAAGTGGCACTGAGGCTCGTGTTTGTCACATTTACCACCTACCTATCCCTCTCATGTGGCTGCGAGTCCGGAAGAATGCCATCAAATGACTGCGAATTGATAGACCACATTTTGAAGTGATTTATGCAAGTAGAAAATGTATGTCAGAAGAAATTAACTAAGAGTTTCGTTTGTAAAGAGAACGTTCTTGTCTTTGCAAGAGCAGTAACGACCGCTTGAGCTATTTAGAAGCCTTTTGAATGAATACACACAATAATGAACTCGCAACAGGGAAAACAAAAAGGCGAAAGTGTCTGTAATAGAATGCAGATTAGTGAGCTGCGTTCGTGGAAGTCGTAACACACCATTATATTGAATAAATTGGCGCGCGTTGCAAATCGCTTATATTGAGTATGCAGGAATAAGCTGTTTCTCCTCTTTTTTTATGATACTCTTCAGTTTTCTTATGAACTTTATGAACTAGTGAGAGTTCGGCACACTTATACGCATACACATTCAGTCACTCTCCTAACATGGTAAAATGTTTTCTCATTTACCAATGAAACTAGCCAAGGGCGATCGTTTGGAAACCATCTTACAAGATCGATGCGGCCGCCTTGTGAAAACTAAGCCGCCACACTTTCATTATCCATAAAGAAAGAACAGCAGTGAGGAAAACGGGAAGCGCAACCGTGGATTATATGATGTCGTGTTCAGCTGCAATTACCGTGACGAGGCACGTGTGACGACCGGCTACTACGTGGCTGCTTAAAACCTGTTTCGTTAAGGGCTCCTCCTTTTCTTTCCCTATCTCTTTCCTGCACTCACTTTGTTTAACTTCCCTATGGGCTAAACATTTGGAAGTGATGTGAGGTTCATTGGCAAATCGAAATTCCGGTACTTCTAAAGTACTTCCCCCAGATAACGTGGTAGACTTGAAGAATAAACAAGGCAGTGTTTGACGAATGCGTGACACGAGCAACTTAGGATGGTAGTCATAAACTAGTTCTCCGGTGTTTTCGCATCCGTCACACCAACGCCAGCAGTCGTGGTGATCGTTATTCTCGACGTTCCCTCATGTTATCAGCCTCAGCTTTGACCTCATCATTGGTGGCAGAAACAAGAAAAAGAAAACAGGAACCGTATTTAGCGCATTCACTGACATCTACACTTCAGGCGAAGCTTTGTCACTTTCTTGAGTCGCGTGGATCAGTAAATAGTCTCCATATGTCTGATAAAGTGCACGCACTGAAACGTTGAAGATCTTATCCTATCGACAAACTTTGGTGTCAGTTTGACTTTGAGATAACGCTTCTGCAACTGATAACGTGCGCGCTGACGCTTTCAACGTCGTTATTTGCAGCACGCAACGTTCAAGTCCGTATCCACCCATTGAGGCATTCTTTTCGGCTGTTCGTGCTAAACTTCTCGTGATTACCCTCTTTGTTTACAGTGGCAGCACGACCTATGTTGTGTATGCGAAATCACATATGATGCACTTGAAATGTTTACTACCATTAAGAACTTTTTGCCCTCCCCTTGTGCTTGCTGTTTTTGTTTATTTAAAACACCTCTAGGAGTGCAAACACGACAAAAAATTCACGAGTCCTCCTTCTAGCATAAAAGTGGGGGGAAACAGAGCTTGGCGTGCGCGTTTCCGAATTTATTTATTTATTTTCTCCTTTCTTTTTTACCTCCTTCATTTCTTCTTTCTTTTTTGCTGTTATTTCTTTCTTTTTTTTCAAGTTTTTTAGTGCCTTTCTTTCTACTTTTCATTTTTTACTCCTACCTTTATTTATTGCTTTCTTCTTTTCTGCGCTTTTCCTCTTTATTTCTTTATTTCGTTTTCCTATCTTTCTTTCGTTCTTTTCCTTTCTTTCTTTTTTTGTTTTCGTTGTTCGCATTACCCACTGCTCCCTTCTAACTTTTTCCTTCTTACATGCCTGTGATTGTACCTTCATCATTGTGATTGACTGCAACACGGACATGAACGCATAAGCGTCATTGTTGATACATGCAACAACGACGATCATGCGTCATGTCCATGCAACAATGAAACGCGGCCACGCAAATTGACAGATAGTGACATCGGTGAAGGATCTGAAAGTCGGATCACAAATGACTGATCGTCGATAAGCCAACGGCTTAAACGCTACGAATACACGTGTGACAGGTGCACATTTGAGGTTCGCATGTTCGCACATTCACTGGCGCCGAGTTATCACCTACTCCGTGAGCACCACCGACTTCGCCACCAAAGTATGTGACTCATATCGAGCTTCTCTTGAATAAAGTGTAAGAGTATAAAACCTCTAGTAAATGAAGGGTTACAGATAATACGCATGATCAACTATAATATACTTGTACTTCGTTCATCGCTAACGATTCCCTAATTCCTAATGTAGTGCTTTACAGAAGGGCAACTTGGGGATGGATAACGTTAAGGATCTCAGTAGTTGTCCAAGCTGATGTTTATGGGCGATTTACATCCCTTCGAATTTTGAAAGCTTACACTGTGCATAGGAGAGATGAAGAGACAGCAAACAATGCCCGCTTTTCGCCCCGCCGTGGTGGTCTAGTGGCTAAGGTACTCGGCTGCTGACCCGCAGGTCGCGGGTTCAAATCCCGGCTGCGGCGGCTGCATTTCCGATGGAGGCGGAAGTGTTGTAGGCCCGTGTGCTCAGATTTGGGTGCACGTTAAAGAACCCCAGGTGGTCAAAATTTCCGGAGCCCTCCACTACGGCGTCTCTCATAATCATATGGTGGTTTTGGGACGTTAAACCCCACAAATCAATCAATCAATGCCCGCTTTTCTGCCCCTGACCAAATACTAGTAATGGAATATGCATTGTAATATCGTCGGTGGCCCTTATCGCTGCTTTGCGGGAGACCACGTTTTAATGATCGCTAGAAGGACATATTTGTTGCCACTATGAAACTTCCTAACGATGTGACAACCACACGCGAATGCGTTTGTTTCGTAAACGTACCTTTTGTATGCGCACCATTGCCTTGAATATGACGCGTGTCGCAATGTTTGGGACAGTGCTTGTGTGTTCCCTAAATGCAGCGGCAGTAGCTTTAAAAGCAAACCACATTGTTTTAAATGAAGTCATGCACAAAAATACCAATGACGAAATACCAACCGTTGCGAACAGTGCTGTTACTTCTGTGTGGGGTATGCAAGCTTAACATTAGCAATAGGCCTATGAAGACATGAAATATCTAGCCTGTCTTATTTCATTATTCTGTGCTATTTCATACAACAGTCACTCAAGACAACCGGTGTCGTAATCGTTCCGGCAAGACGATAATAAACATCGTTAAATTGGTCCGTAAATCGGACAATAAATGCTTGTAAACATCTGCAAACCCATGCGTATTGTGATTTTATTACCTGAACTTTATTGGTCGATGCTTTGATTTGGGACCCTGTATTTTACTGCGTGTGATTAGCTTGCAAAACAACGGGATAGTTTCAAGCCACAAGAACAAAGTAAAATCAATAGCAAATGTTGTACCCGTCATTTCATGTTAATTAAATCGGCATTTCAAACACTTCACAGCACCTTGCACAAAAGTTTCCTCTGGCGTTTTTGAAAGACGTTACGCCACGATAGCCTCAAAGTAGATGTGTTGTTCTCTCTCACTTTCTCTCTCTCGCTCTCTCATTTTTTTTCACAGCAACGCTGTGAGTTTAGCCGACGTGGCTTTGCACTAGAGACAATAGGTACAAGCTAAATCAGTTTTGTACTGCAAAAATTTGTCATCGTCACTCAGCGTCTTGCTCGAGACGAATGTCATGAGGAATGAAGTGGTAATATAAGCGGAAAAAAAAGAGAATATATACAGAACACAAAGTGCTGACTTAGCGGCTGTTTTAGAGCAACAAAAAAAAAAAAGCCAGGCAGCTTCGCACTAGTGTTGCCGAGTCTGAAGAAAGGGCGGAGCTGGGCAGCCTTCTTTCTTTCTTCTCGGTTTTTACTTTCCATCCCTCTCTTTTTTTTCTATGTTCTCCGCTTTTTTTCGGTTTTTCTCTCTTTTTCTTAGTAATTACCATTTTTTGCTACTTCTCTTTCTTTTTCTTCCTTCCTAGTTCTGTCTTGCTTCCTCTTTTTTTTTGTTCTCTATTTAAGCGTGAGTTTCCCTGAGTTGCGCTTAGCGACGACCGCATACGATAAAATACGACAGCCCGGGCCTCAAAAGTGCTCCGCGCTTGACATCTTCATCAAGGTGCGCGAAGAACAAGTGGCAAAATAATTCTTGTCGCGGCCTCACGTTCAATATGCAACAGATGGCTATGCTATATGCCGTCTTGCCTGTGTTACACCGAACGATGACTGAATACGAGCAAATACAGCAGCTTGGGCCCCTAATGTGATCCGCACGTACAAGGAAGAAAAGAAAAAGAGCTTTATTTACGAAAAGGCAGTGAGGTAGGCCTGAGTGATAATATGCTCTAGTCTGCTACTTTACACTGGAGGGGGGGAAGAAAAAGAGTAGTGGATGGTGATGGTGAGGGGGTGAGTATTCACAGTCCCGTCTGGTTGGCACAGTCCAGTGGCTTGTAGAAAAGTTGTAACCACTCGTATACTGCCATGCACCCTTGCACTGTCGGCATCATGCCAAGGGCTCAACAAAACCTTATCAGTGAGTGGTGCAAGCTCTCAGCAGCAAACAACAGTCGCTGTCATTGACGTGCATATGCTGGGAAGCTACAAAATACACGCTCTAGAGTTTCTGCCTCTTCACAGGGGTCACAATTGGGATCGGTGTCACTGCAACCGACAATATGAGCATAACGTTTCGCGCAGGCCGCACCAAGACAAATGCGGTGAAACATACTTGCAATGTGTCGTTTTGATTCATGGTGCACGCGGAACCTCGTTTCCGGGTTGCGTTTGTGTAACCGACGTGGTGCAATCACTCCGGTTTAGTGCAATGGTCAAGCGTCAAGTTGCGCATTGCGCACCGAAGCATGACGTATACGTGCCCAGCCGTGAAAACGGAATGCGCACTGGTCAAGCCCCTTTTAGCTTCAGCTTCTGCGTCTTCATTTTCCATTATGCCGCAGTGCACCGGAATCCACTGGAAGAGGACGAGGTGGCCGTTTACTGGAGCAACGTGAAGGAGGTCTGCAAGTTCTATGGCTAGAGTATAATATGGACACTGCCTCATGATGCAGTTAATGGTTGGTAAAGCGAGTTTGGCATCGCAGAATATTGTCCGTGTGCGAGGTTCCTCTGCAAAAATAAATCTTACTGCCCTGTGATTGATGTCTTGTGATCAACCTGGAATAACCATTTGTGGGACGACTAAGACCGCTGCGCAGCTATACAGCGTGGTGCATCCATTGGTGTACACGGGCGCAGTACCACTGTATACGCTATTTAAATGTGATGTAGGGCCAGTTGTTCCAAGCCACTAGGCCTTTTTTAAGGTCTGAACAGCGCCTATGGTGGAGATTACCGAAATCGACACTGGTGGCCGGGCCTTCGAAGTGTACGTGAAAAATCCCGGAGACCTGCTATATTTCGGGATGATTTTCAAATGGCGCCACCCAGTGACCCCTCAAAAACACGGCACACGTGCTGTCACCGCCACTGCGGCTAGTCTCCTGAAAAAGGCCCATTGAGGAAAGTAGGAACTTTTTCATAATCCCGGGAATCATAAGGTTCCAACGGGTGGTTTAGGAAGTACCCGCGGAGGTGTCCCAGAAACTCTCGAAGGAAAATACCTTGATGGCAGAATCTTGTCATGCTGTGACATTGCTTTAAAAAAAACTGCTTTCCAGGTAAGTGGTGGTAAGTGCTGAAGGCGGGTGCTGCCTGGGTCGGTTCACTACAGAGAGATAGAGACAACGAGGAGCCTGACAGTGCCATCGTTACTGCTGTTATGGCGCTCTCTTCTTTTACGCTTTACAGCGAAATCTGTATATGGCTAGGAGAAACAAAAAGCCCTCCTGCAGTGGTGTCATGAGCGTGCTCCACTGGTTGTGTTCTCAGTTAAGTCATTCGAAGCGTCATACCCAAGCACGCGCGCCATTGGCTCTGTTGTAAGAGAAGTAAGCCATTCCAACCTGTCGCGCCGGGCACGTGCCGAGTTTCTCTCGAAACCTTCCACATGGGTGCGCCATGTACAACTCTATAGAAGAGCGCCGACAGTGGAAACGTGAAAAAGCTCGCATTAGCCAGGCCGATGGCGCACTGCGGGCACAAAAGCAGGCCCGGAAGGCCGAGTGACGGCAGCAACTGCGTATCGATGATCTGACAGCCTTCGAAGCCGCGCTAAACTGTGAACGCGGAGTGGAAGCGCCGGTGACGGACGGATCCTGCAAACCACGCCGCTGAGTTAGCTCGTGATGTCAAACACATGAAACAACGCCGCGTTGTGGCAGATACGGCAGCGTCAACGTGACGATGGCGGGAGCTCGTTCGCAGGGGCGAACGCCGCTTTCAGTGGGAGTTTCTCTAGATGCACATTGGCTTCGGCTGCGGCGTCTCTGATCGCCTGTGGTTCCAGAAAACCACTGTGAATCACGCATTGCGAAACACATTTAACCGCTCATTACATTCCTCTATGGTCATTTGAGGCACAATGGGCGGCATGTGAAATGAACACTGTGGGAAACCCAAGCCAAACGTGTGTATAAGCTCAATAAGAAGCACAAAAGGTAATTAATAATTCTGAAAGGCTTCAGTGCCACGTCGGGTGGATGCCACTGCTCAACACCGGGACCGAGCATTTCAGCTTTCGCTGATTAATCATTTGTACAGAGTGCTTGGGCGGTGATTTTTTTTTTTGTGGCTTATCTGTATCATTTTTTTGTTGTTGTTGAGTGCGATGCGCATGTGAGACGTGCCGTTGAGGATACCATAAAAGAACAACAAAAAATTTATGCAGTTGCACTGAACGTCAGAGACGTAAGATGTGCGGAGCAGAGGTTCAGCATCCCTTCAGCGACACTCGCGTTAACGGGTAAGCTGGTGTTCTCGCGTTCATGATGCTCGGCATCCATGGCGGGACAGGAAACAATTCGCGATGCATGGATGCTCTCTACGCTCCTCCTATCTTTACCCCTCATGTCACTCTTCATCACCCTACCTTCTCTTTTCCAACACTTTGCAATACTCCACTATACATGGCTAAGCCACGCTATGCGCTCCCCTTCTTCTTTGCCCTCCGTCTATCTCTAACTTCCCTTTCCCGCACCATTGATATACATGACTATGACATACATGGCTTCCCCTGCGTGATGCCTTGCATGGCAATGCTCTGTCATCCCTCATTTCGCCCCTCTTCACCCTCAGTTCACTTTCCGGCTCCATACTACGCATGGCTATGCCATATATGGTTTTGCCAGCGTGACGTCAAGCGACCACATGTGATGACAACATACGATGGTGTCACAAAACGAGCGCTCAAAAAGGGCGCGACGCCAAAGTCTTGCGATGAAGCGCCAAAGTGACACCGCGAGGTCAACGATAAAAAAAAGAAAATGAAAACAAACATCCAAAGACCCCCGGGCGCGCGCCTCTCCCCTCGGAAGCGTGGCTTCGCCGACGAACCTCCTCACCCCACATCGGCGGCCGAGCAAGCACTCGAAATTTCTCGATGGAAAGAGGCGTGGTGACGCCGGGTTGAGTCATCCGTCGCGGACGGCCCTCGTATCGTCTCGACCTTTCCCCCAGCCTTCGCTGCGCATCGCGCCGACGAAATGATGAGAACTTTCTGGAATCTCGCGCGGAAGGTATTTAATCGAGCAGCCGAGACGAAAGATCAGGAGAAGACGGAAGTTAGCGCCAGAGCGCGTAGGGATTCCGCCGTGTAGTCGGCGAAGGTTTTGTCCGTAAAGACAAAGCAGGAGAAGGAGATGATTTCCACCTGAAGGGTGACGACTCTAGCTACAGGCAGGAGTGTGTGTTTACCGCTATCGAGCGAAGACGCGTGGCAACAGCTGCGTGTGTGAAGCCGACGTGTTTCCGGCGAAGAAGCTTGAAGCTTGGAGAGTGGCCAATTGAAGACGCGAGGTTTCCTGGAAGAGAAACTTCGGCGAGGTTTCCTGGAAGAGAAACTTCAGGGGCAGCGGAACGACAACAACGCTGGACTTTGAGTGAGTGATTCTCGGAAGAGTATCATCCAGACTTTTGTTCCAAGAACTTTGGACTGAATAGGTTTTCTATCTCTTTAGTCTTTAAGTGTCTTGGTTGTTCAATGCATGCGACTGCATTGTAGTGCGTATTGTTGTCTGTGTCCGTTGTTTCGAGTGTGGCTGATTGTACTGTGTAGTACGTTGTTTGATTGGTGACATATTGTCCTCATCTATTGTGGAGTGTGCATTCTTGTGTATGGTTTTTGATCTGCCATTATTGAGAATATAATTGTGTTTTGTTTATCAACTCTCGGCTCTGACTTGTTCTTTGGGCCACAGCCGGCGTCCGCTGGCGCGCCAAAAAGGACCACTTTTAAATTGTCCACGCTTTCGGGGTGCGGTTCGGGGGGCCGATCCTTCGGCCCTTGGAATTAGCCCGGCGATCGCCTCCCTAATTAACGGGACTTGTGACAGATGGCAGCGTACACCCTTCTTTCTTTCCCTTCTCCCCCTCATATAATATAATTCATCCTCACCCTCGCTTCCCTTTCCCGTCAAATTGCTATACATTACTGTGCTATAAATGGCTATGCTACACATTGTTTCGCTTGCGTGACGCCAAGCGAATACATGAGATAACAGCATGGGCCCGGGTCCGAGAAGTGCTCCTTACCTTTAGAAAACTAAAATGCGCACCAGATATTTTGCATATATTTCTTTATTAGAACTATCATATCGATTCTTATAAGTAAACAGCTTCGTTCTCATTCTTATGCCTGCTATTATTGTTCTTATTATTTCCTTAACATCGCTCCTGCCTAGTGAAAAGGAGGATGAAAGTTGAGGTAATGTGAACCTCGGTCTCTCCACAGTAAGACAGTTACAAAAGAACATGACAGAACAGCAAGAAAGAAATTATACAAAAAACACAATTCTTCACGCTACCGATATTATGCTTCAAAGAAAGAAACTGCTCAACTATTTATATTAAAACCAATCCCAGGTGATTCGGAGAGCTACAAAGGCACGATTTTTTCGAGCACCTGTAGAAAAAACGTGACTCAGATAAAGGGGGGGCATAACTGCTGCCGTAAAAAAACAGAAAAAAATGACTTTGCTCACCTGTTGACTTAACGTACTCCGGTTTGATGGGATAAAGTTATGGTAGTTGCATGTACCGAGTAAGGAGACTGCAATGACCCGTTTAGTGAAGCGCCCGTAAGTGTAGCACTCAGTCTTGTGACATAGCAGTTAACGACTTTTTTTTTCGTCCCCTGCTTAAGTCTAGGTTATCCGAGATGCCCCTAACGATACAGAAGAAAGTCAACGTGGCTTCTTTTTCTTTTCTTTTCTTTTTTTGATCGGCGTATATAGTGGCACGTCGTCACTGATTACACGGTCTAGCCGAATCGCTTTTATTTTTATAAGCCGAAACTGAACGAATGCCCGCATGAGGGCAATAAACGACCCGAGTCAATGAGCATCGGGAACCGTGATCCGCGCGGCGAGTCAAAAAGCCATTCCGAGTTACTTCGAGTTTACGACGCCGCTGCCTCCGCCGCTTTGTGAGCCCCGCGCGCGAAAACACTTCAAGCGTGCACACACACAAAAAAAGTGAGTGGCAGCGAGTACGTATAAACACAAGTCAAAAGGCGTGAGGTAGGGAAAGGGGCTGCCATAAAAGCGAAGATGACCAATCGCTTCGTCCTTTAGTGGCGCAGCTTCTCGGTCCAGGCGCTAAGTTTGAGAAAAGAAGAAAGAGAGGTGAACTTCGTGCCCTCAATGCCTGGATTGTCTTGGGCTCTTTCCTTCGTTTTCTGTACTTCACCCTAGTGAGAGGCCAGGAAAAATATAAGACGCAAAGAGAGAGATGAATCTATGCCCTCGAGTGAAGCAGTGTAGGGGTGGAACAAGAGGTGGAGTGCGGAGGCTGACATGCTGGTGGGGGGTGAAAGCGGCGATGACGGCACAAAGCAACAACGCATTACGATAGAGAGATGCAAACGAGAGGGCGAGCGAAGCAGAAGAGGTTGGCGCGCACGCGTGAATGCGTGCAAGATTGTTGCCCGCGCTTACTGCACTGGAAAGAAGAAGGGAAATAAAACCCTAAATGTCGCAAAGAATAAGAATTGCGGAGATCGCGAGAAAGGGTCTCAGAAGGTGGAGTGGGTGTGAGAAGCGAAAACGCGTTCGCCCCTGACCGTTCGAAGACACATACAAGAACGCAGCTCCCCTTCTCTCCTCGTCTCGTCAACGTTACGGCCCATTTGTCAGATCGGCATAGCTTTGCGGGTCACTCGTGCTTCTTGCGTTATTATTTTTTTCTGTCTTGCTGTTTCTGCATACGTGTTACACGCATGTTTTTTTTTTTTTGTCCCATGCACCCTACGACGTGACACAAGGCGAGAAAAGAACTAGGTTGGGAGAAAGGGAAAGGGCGCGAGGAAGGTTATGTGGTGTTTATTTCTTCCGTATGAACTCTACGCATACTCGTTTACTTCTACGTTTCCCTCAGACTGTGTGATGTTTCCTTGCTCCGGTTTTCTTTGCTGAAAGCTTGGGCTTTCACTCAGTTTCATTCGCTTTGATACAGCTCCCATCGAGGGACACTTCAAGCGAGCCCCGACGAAAACAAAACGAAAAAAAAAAATTGACTCGAGTAGAAGGAGTACGCCGAGTCTGGCCGGTCTCTCACCCGTCGGTCGTTTTCCACCAGAATTCGAGGCGAAAAGAAAGTGTGAGTCCTAGAGTGCTCGTTGAATGCCCAGTTTATGGTGAGGTTTATAAAAACACGATGAAAGACTGTAAAAAAAAAAAGAAAGAAAGTGAAACACGTGGAAAGATCTTGATTGAGAAGAATGGGTGGAGGAAAACATGCGTAGAGGTTGCGCTAATGAGTCATAGAAATGTAATACAGAAAATGAGTGAAGAGACAACATTCTTGTTTTGTTTAATAAAAACAAACAGAGCGTGTAGGCGGGAGTTATAAAGCAGAAGCTAGGGCAAAGATCGCTTTTGACAGAAAGAGTGCGTGCCTAAAAAAAAAAAGAAATTAGTTTAAAGAGAGATGAAGGAGTCAAAGGCCGGGAGTAGAAAGAACGCGCATGCCCCCTAGCGGCGTTGAAGCGCACACTGGCCGAGCAACTTATGGCGAGGCACTTCCTTCCGGTTCTCTTGGCGCCTGAAAGGCGATATTTTTTCCTCGAGCCGCTTTACAGGGTACTCGCTGCTGCTGCCACCGCCTCTGACGTCGAAAGCTACACGCGCTAGTATACCGCACGCGGTCATGCATTGAATAAACGACCCAGAAAAGGTCCCTCATCTTTATGCGCTTTTTTCTTTCCTCGCGTTAGGGCTGTAAAAAGCAACCAGGTAATGCGAGCACAGCCACCATATCGAGTCATGCTATATCTCAATAAAGTTCAATTTTTTAATGTACTGCCATGGCCAATTAGGATATGAACGACTTATGGACAACTAAAACTTTCGTTCTTGTTTATGACAACACCCTTAACGTCAGTGTTATTTTACCTGGCATACAATATGTCGAGCCAACGTAGTGTTTTGTCGCCAGATAATTAACAATGCGACATTAAACTCGTCGGGTATGGCTTGCGCAAGCTGCTTGAGATTGCAATTTCTTCGTTTCGTTTGATCAGTTCATGTCTTGCCATGTCCCTATAGTGAACTCCAGTAATTACTCTATCGTTCTAGCTTCAGCAAACGAAGATGTACATATTCCAACGTTCTGCATGCGTTTCCACAGCACGAGATTTGTATTTATTGGTCTATGTTTTCTGTCCAAACTATGAAGCCTATCATAAGGGGCTGAGCGGTAAAAATAATAAAGCGACAACGCACACGAATCAGCATTTAGCTTTTAAATGAAATGGTTTGTTTCGTAGCTTAACTAACGTTCAAAAAGCAGGTTGAAATAAAGGAATATACTTAGGTATTGAGAGTCTAGTGTTTGTTTGATTAAACACCGCTTCCTCAAATCACAGCACTTCGCTGTTATATTACTTTCAAGGTGATTCATGCATCTTTAAGAAATTTTTTAGATATTAACATTCATGCAACTACACATTAACCTTTGAGGTTCCCGCAAAACAGGTGTGCTGTATTGTAATATCTGACTTCTCTATATATGGCTTGCATAACTATACTCCAGGGTTTCTTCAAACATATCATTTGCGCTGCTCCATCATGAACGTGCTTTTACAAATTTTGTATTCAATACTTTATGTTGTCAGCATCTCCCTGTTGATTTTCAAGCCGTCATCACCACATGTGCTGCTCACGCACAAATAGTTGCGAAAAATGTTTTACAGACGCCACCTACGAGCAGTGCTTCGGCTCCCACAATTACGAAGCAGAGTGCACGCACTTCGACGTTGCGCTTAGTCTTAACTACATCACAGTGAGCACGAAAATCTTTCCTCGGCTCCTATCATGAACGCTGCATAATTGCTACTGAACCACCTAGATTTACTTATTTGACCTCGTTCTTTGTTCTTCCCTAAAGGCAGGTTTCAAGAGGCCCACGTGCTCACGTTTAGAACTAACACACAAAAATAGCCCTTAACATTCATTACTGTATAAAATCCGTACGCGACAGCGTGCGCTTCCCTCCACGGATTACGTTTATACACGGGCCACTATTTATTCATTTTCTTACGTTGTATTCCAGCCAAATTATATTACTTATCATTGGCACGCAAAATTATAATAGTTCAATGAAAGCAGTTATTGCGAGGTTGCGGCGCCTGCATTTCAATGTAAGAGAAATGCTAGAAGCGCGTGTTCTTATGTTTAGGTGCACGATAAAAACACCAGATGGTCGAAATTATTGGAATCCTCAACAACGGCGTTCCTCATTGTCATATTTTGATAAATGCACGTGAAACACAAACAATATTTATATTATTGTTATTTTAATCTTGTTGCGAGATTTTGGACAGCGCCCGCCTGGCAAGCACTTTCGCTTACACCCCTCGCACAGCGAGAATTCTCCCTAATGATTACATTATAACAGTGGAAATATTTAGCGCCGAATAGAATAGGCTAAACAGATGTCATACTCGCTAGCCGTTACACCTGCTTAGTATTGATTGATATGTGGGGTTTAACGTCCCAAAACCACCATATGACACCTGCTTAGTATGAGCTTTAGGAAGCGGAATTTTTGTTTGTACGTTCAATTTAACACGAAGTTATCGTTCGCGAAGTGGCTGTGTTGTCTGCAATGACTATATTTTGTAGAATATGCTGTATTTGAGCCACATTGCGAAAACCACGACTGGTATACACTGGCGGCCTCAGGCTTGTTAACTATTCGCGTTATTCATTTGTACTTCTAGCCTGTCACGTGCCAAATATATATTTAAACAATTTCGTGTTCTATTCCGTGACGTACTCTCAACTGGATACACAAGTGTTAGTAAGAACTGCATGCAGTAGCAGGGCTCAGCTGGATTTCAAAACCAACTGTTTTAAGATATACCTACGTAAGTTCCTAAAACTGATTTGAGATAATGGTTTGTTTTTGTAGAAACTATTTTGAGACCATGGTTTTGTTTAGGAATGTGCAAGTACTGCAGTAATCATTACCTGCCTTTCCGAGCTTTTGTGTTTGTGAGCACCTGCGTCACTAGTTCTTCTTGTTTACTTTTTTTAAACATGCTGGCACGCCTTCTTTCAGTTATCCTGTAGCAATCAGCTCTCACTACAAGTCTTAAATCTGCATAAGCATGCCCCAATTTTTTTATTTGTTCATTTATCTCATCTGTTTTTACTGCCACCTACGACAGCACATGGATTTAGAACACGTGGTTTCAAAATTGACCTTCAGTGCCTTCGGCCATGAAAAAGTGATTTTTCACTGTCTCTGTTCTCTTTCATGCACATTTTACTTCTCTCCCTGGAAAGCTGTTTGCGTAATGCCTGTGCATGTATGCGAACCTTCTGCCCGTGCTATTTCTTAGATATGAAAAACAATCATAAAAAAACAGGTGACTGGAAGTGGTGTTTAAGCGGCCAGGGTAGTCATTTGTGGGGGAATAAGTCCGGACCCGGAACACGAACGTAAGTATACATAGACAGATGAAGTAATAGAAAAGAAAAAAATATGGGCCCTACCAAGAGCTAAACGCGGGGCGGCAAATCTTTCTCTGTCCGCCCACGTCGTTAAGAAACACTAACACGAGAGCCTATAGCACGCGACCTCGGCGTCAGACAGCGCTCCCTTGCGTGACACGGTCGTACGAAACGCTTCTTTTTCCTTTTTTTCGTACCTTTGAAAGGCCGGGAGCGGGGAGCCGCGCCTGTATTGAAACAACGTGAAAACAGCGAACGGATTGAAGCACGTACTTAAACGTCATTCAAATGGAAATTCCTGACTGTGGTGCAGTGATAACGGGCGGTGCATGCCCCGGCTAACGTCAGGGACACAGAAATATCTGTCCGAGCTGTTGTATATTGCCCGCTATAGTTTTAATACCGATTCGACTTTTTCTAACGTTTCTCTGTAATGCCCCAAAATGTGAAACCTTCTGCTCAGTCCTGTTCGAATATATCTATCTGAGTATGTAACGTTTGACAGAAAAAAAAAACGTGTTGTGTAAAGTCCTGCCATGCACAGTATACAAAAACTTTAGCTGCTGTACGGAGCGGCCACTTTTTTGTCTTTCAGCGCCATATTATAGAACGAAGTTACGAAAAATCGGTTCTCTGACATGTGATGTGTGGGCATACATTTGTCCTTAATTCAACTGAAGCCTAATTGAGTCGTATGGCCAAGATACACAGAATAGCTGCCACTCCTCCCGGATAGCTAAATGTTTGGACGGCTGTACAAAGCTTTTCTTGCACATGACGCTGTGAAATGCTGATATGAAATTTATTTATACTCCACGAGAACCTTGGCAAGTTCTGCTTTTCTGCATTTCACTACTAACATTTTATTGACCGCTTGCTCTCAGCCAAGCGATTGCTTACTTTCTATAACTTCGCAGCCATTCAGCCGCCATAGTGGTACAGTGATTACGGAGTTCGATGGCCTACCCGAAAATCGTGGGTTTGATCCCGGCTATGGGCGGTGGCATTTTGATAGAGGCGCACAGCTCGAGTTCTTTGTACGTAGACTTATATGGACATGAAAAAAAACCCCAGGTGGTTGAAATTTCCGGAGACCTCCACTACGGCTGAGTCCCTATTCTTCTTTTGGAACGTAAAAATTTAGATGTTAGCTTCGCGACCAGTTTTGCAAAATGTCATTTTACTTCCTCTTTCACGAGATATTATTCGAACTTTACAACACCACTTATTGCGAGAACGCATCGGGCGTGCGCCTGGTTAAGCTTGCTGCCTTTTCTCTACTTGTTCTTCTTCCTTCGCATGTATGTCTATCGCTTTCTCCAACATTGTTTTTTATGACAAGAATCTACAATAGTGCTCTATGGACGTAATTAAGGCGCCAATTTCTCTTCGACTCCTTAAATTGCAATGCAACTGGATGGTTCTTGGCGCATCGCATTGCCTTACAAGCCCGACACCGACATGAAACCCTGCGTTGTCGAGTTTCCATGCATAGAACGCTCTTCCTTGGGGGAATGATAAATCCTTCGCAAAGCAAAAAAAAAGAACAGAGGCAAAGCTTTTGAAGGAGAGGTAATCGCTGTAATACGTCCGCGCCTCCTACTCTGCATCAAAGAACAAGAAAAGGGGTCAGCAAAAATTGTGAGAAACATGATCAAGCTATGTGATTAAGCCTAAATACACTAATCACGTCTAACAGCGCTCCCCTAAAAAATGGTCACGAATCTCGTCCAGTGAGCTTCCAATTGCACACACCGTATTCACCACTGTGCCTAGACTGACGAGTTCCATCACTTGTTGTTCACTGTCATGTTGCACAACTGCATTCTGTCGCACTCATTTTTTTTCGTCTATGAGTAGCATGGCCTGGCGTCGTTTTCTTATTTTCACCCTATGCGAGATCAATGTTACGCATTTATTTGTTATTTATTGTTTCCAATAACTACCACATTACTGTTGATCATGGTTCCTTCTAGCCTTCGGCTTAACTGCCTCATTCACACCATTGCACATGCGCGAAACAAAATACTGAACCTTGCTATTATATACCTTGCGAACGAAGCTCAACAGTCTTTAGCTTTTTCTTTCAACTCACGTTTTTTCATCTCTCTGTTGTTATTCCTCTCGTTCAAATCAGGTGCTCCTTTCATGGTTCGTATAATTATTGACGCCTACTCATAACTTGACAACGGTGTCTTTGTTTTTTTTATTGTACTGCTCACACCTCCTCCAGAGGCCCCGAGACCTCAACATCCATCTGTCTACCGGTGTGCACAGGCGCGTTTACCTATCAGCGTCACTAAGTAGGCCGAGGCCACTCAACGCAGCGGTCAGTGCGAGCTCCAGTGTGAACTGAGTGTATCCAGTGTCGCTTTAGAGGACAGAAGCGGGACGCCTTGTTGAATCGACGCTGTACGGTACAGAAAGATTAGAAAGAGACAAAAATGGCCCCGTATTTGCACGTCACACTGCAAATGTCGTCGAAAGACGATAGTGTTGCGTCGGGAGAGAGTGAACAAAACGTTTATTTGATGTTCTGCGCAAGACAATTGGTGAATGGTATTCTGGAGGCACTGCGTTAGAGTGCCTTGAGCGTGCAGTGGAGGCGAACGAGTGCATCAAGTCACGTCACACGTGAGGTATGAGCGCTATCTGCCAGTTATCTGGGAAAACAAAACGCGCGCGGCCTGCGCGCCCGTCTGCCATGTTATAAGGTGTAGAACGCAAGGTGACGGGTAGGTGCCACCACCGTGTCGTCTTATCAAAGCGTTGGAAACACTTGCCGTTTCGTGCAACCGTTGCAGGGTCTGCGCAACGTGATAAACGCTATGGTCCTCAGAATTACTAATTCATTGATATGTGGGATTTAACGTCCCAAAACCACCATATGATTATGAGAGTCGCCGTAGTGGAGGACTCCGGAGATTTCGACCACCCGGGGTTCTTTAACGTGCACCCAAGGCTGAGCCCACGGGCCTACAACATTTCCGCCACCATCAGAAATGCAGCCGCCGCAGGCGGGATTCGAACCCGCAACCTGCGGGTCAGCAGCCGAGTACCTTAGCCACTAGACCACCGCGGTGGGGCTCATTATAATTACTTAGTATGCCTTTTCTAGGAACAGACACAAATACAGAATATTGACGTGTTGTCATGGTGCCTCAGATATGCGCAATAATTGCTTTCTAATTGACAATCGCACAAGTATGAACGCTGAACGTCAAGCAATATTGGTGGGCTTTGCGGATGGGGACGGCCGTTTGGTGTATCGTTTGGCCATTTTGATGCCGTTTAGGGTACCGTTGATGGTGGACAAACAGACATATGTACCTACAGACAGACAGATGGACGGACGGATGGACGGACGGACAGACAGACAGACAGACAGACAGACAGACAGACAGACAGACAGACAGACAGACAGATCAAAATTTTTGTGTCGAAGGTCCCCAGGAAAGACTACCGTCTTTAAACAAAGAGGGGGGGGGGGGGGGCAGCGCACTCGTAAAGCCGTGTAAGCGAGAAAACGTCGGTTATAATGAAGAAAGGAACGCGCACCGACGTCACCCACGGGCAGCCACCGAAACAACGCGGGAGTATTTTTTCGCGAAACCCATGGCGTGCCGCGGAGTATATTGCCCCAGGGTGGGAAGTAACAGGAGGAAGGTAGTGCGGCGTACGAAATAGGTTCCTAAAGCGGAAAGAAGAAGCCGAAAATCGTTTTTTTTTTTTGAAGCCGCCGAGTTCAGCTCGAACCAATCGCCCCGGCAGCGTCAATATTTGCCCCGACGCCGCCGCTGCTACGCGTAAGCGGCCAATGGGAGCGCAAACAACCGATCAAGCCACGCGCCGCTGATGGTTGTGCCTCTCCTCATCGCGGCATCCAGAACAGCGCTCAAAACATCGCGCCAGAGCTTTTCGGCCCGATTCTAAACTCCCGTGTTGTCTAAAGAAGAGAAGAACCGAAATTCGTACCACATTGAAGTGCAGGATGTAGCTGTAGGCACCGATGAGAATGCCTGCTGATCAACACGTGTCGCGTGTTGAATCCCGTAGTACACATGCGAATAAGAGTGTACGCTTCTAAGTGACGCTTGGCTTTGCGTCCTCGCTGCCGAAATCGTGATGTCTCCGACGCTCTAAGCTT
The DNA here is from genome assembly GCF_013339725.1 of Rhipicephalus microplus. Lineage (NCBI taxonomy): Eukaryota > Metazoa > Arthropoda > Arachnida > Ixodida > Ixodidae > Rhipicephalus > Rhipicephalus microplus. Next base: position 263,709,811 of record NC_051165.1, on the reverse strand, counting down.
TGGTTTTACGAGACAGCTGCACTGATTCACTTTTGCGAATAGTTACTGTTGCGAGGAGGCGAATCGCAAGCTCCGGGGCTGTGCATTTTATTTTGGGTCCCTCAACTCCTGGTTTTATGTCTTTACTTCAAACATATGCGATTACTTAACCTGGAATGAGGACGAAATGTTATGGCTATACAAATATTGTTTACCAGCTGGTTATTGGACATAGGGATACTATGTTATCGTTATTTTTGGACTATGGCGGGCTTTGTGGAGCTGCGCATTACTTTAATTTTTTTTTCCAAACTCCTCCCGTCAGCACTCTGAAAAAGATTTTCGCTATCTTGTTTGCTATACTTGAGTCACTAAAAAATATAAATAATTTTGCGCTATCATCAGTTGGAAATACCAGGAACGACTATAAACGAAAGAAAGAACTGTTAAATGAAAAGACTCGTTCTTTTTTGTTATACTCGATATGAATGAGAATTAACAGACAATGATGTCACGGTAAGTATATCTGATAGGAGGCGCTGACTACCCCGCCGCGGTGGTCTATTGGCTTGGGTACTAGGCTGCTGACACGCAGGTCGTGGCATCAAATCCCGGCTGCGGAGGCTACATTTTTGATAGAGGCGGAAATGTTGTAGGCCCATGTGCTTAGATTTGGGTGCACGTAAAGAACCCCAGGTGGTCGAAATTTCCAGAGCCCCCCACTACGGCGTCTCTCACAATATTATAGTGGTTTTGGGACGCTAAAGCTTACATATCAATCAATCAATTAGGTGGTGCAGACTGACCCTCCCACATTTAAAAGCATATATATACCCTATAAGGTAAACGGGGAGATGACCACCACCGTAGCTCAGTGGTAGAGCATCGGATGCATTATTCAAAGGTCGCAGGTTCAGATGCTATCAGCGGCAAATAATCTTTTTTGGTCCACTTTAATTTCTTCGCATTTGAATTACAATTACTTCGTATACCCTACCCTATACTTCGCTTGGTCTGATTGTCTCTTAGTTCTCATCAAGAAAGGCTATGTGCCAGTAACCAGCAGGTCACTGATATAAATATAAATATAATGTAAAGAGCTGCAACAATCCTTCCTGCCCCTAAAACTCTGGTCATGATGAATCGCAGCTAAGTCTATATTGCATCACATTAAGCGCATCTCGTGAATAGTGGAACACGTGCTTATGTGTCCCTTTGAAATCTTTCGGTGGACCTTGTGACGCGAGAGTAGGGCCGACGCCAGCAATGTCACTGTAACGTTTCCCGTCAGTATTATCAGGAGAGTAAGCGCAAGTCCCCCATGTTTCCCTTACAGACAGCGTGTACCGTCACTGTGTACTGTCATAGTAAAGTAACAATCAAAAGAAAACTCTCTAAACCTCGGAACACTACAGACCCAGGCCAGCCTTAATTTGAGTTTGTGTCTCCGGTGTCCTGCGAACGTAATTCTTTCTTCGCCCCCGACAGCCCGTCCTGTGTTTTCTTTGTAAACAGAAGATGCCGCTGTCATCGAACAATCCTTATCGAAGCTGAGTCAAACACAAGGAATCGCAAGAGAGTTATGGTAGCCGAGAGGAAGTTAGTGAAACATGTCCATAGCAGGGGCAGTATGAAGTTTCCCGCCCCGATGCGGCTTCGGATTGTGGTACGGGGGTGGCGGACGAAGGCTGCACAAACAGCGTAAAAGTGAAATGGGTTATAGGCGAGCGCCCCAGCCTGGTCTCTTGTCATGTTCCCGCGCTTCCTGCCCTTCGTGTCGATGGTGTATTCGGAAAACGGGTGGCCCGTTACGAGTGTTCGGGACCGCCCGGTGGCTCCAACCACGCGCGATGGCAATTACCCCGTAACAACACTGTTTTCTTTTACGATTCGCCGGAAATAACGATCTGGGAGCGCCAAAGTGCCCGAAAGGGAACCGAGCCGCGCGCTTGGGGCCTTCGCCAGAGAAACACTTTAACCGTGGGCACAAGCGTGGGCGCGTTTATGGTGTAGAGGAGCCCCAGTTGAAATGATGAAAGAAAAACAGTGATGTTACGGGAGATAAAAGAAGAGCTTCGGCGCTTTGAAGAAGTAAACAACGCTTGTGCCGTATGCGGTGTGTACAACACAGCGGCGAAAGTTGGGGACCCCTCCAGCCCGTTCATATCGGGTACATTGTTTTCCTTCTTTTGTTTTAGAATAGGTATATACCTTGTCTGGGGCCCATGAAGCTTGTTGCTACCATTAGGGGTTTCGTTCATGTCACCTTTAGTACCAGATAGACATCGTTGGAACGAAATGGCGCGAAAATCACTCGATTTTTAGAGACGCGGTTTAGACACCACGGCCTTTGATGCTTGCGTGTGTAAACAATATATCATCGTGAGCTTAATTTACTATTTGTTTTCCTATTACTCAGTACTGTTCTCTTTGATGACCCGACTTTGCAAATTCGTTATTGAGCTGAAAACCAACGCGAATTTGTTAAAGTTGCATGTGGAATAGCCAACAGGTTATGTAGAGAAACTCTACTTTTTAAACCAGATCAAACGTTCCGATGGGTGCACGGAATTTTTTTACGATGAGGTGCGTGCAGCGTCGATTGACATTGCATGTCACAAACATAGAAAAATCGAAGTTGAGATATGACGAGGAGCTCATCAATATTCTATATCGATCGCTCTTCCATAATCATCTCACACTGAGGTTTCAAACCGAATCTTCAAGATTTTCCCCGTTCCCACAACGCTATTTCTATTTGCCCTCTTCTTCAGATGTACAAGTCTCCCTTTCTACAGATTAAATAGCGAAGCATTATCGCGACATTCAATTCTATTCAATCCGAACTATTAAGAGTCAGCGTGCGTCAGCTCCATTCACATATCATAGCAGTTCTATTTCGAGGGCCTGTATTCTCTAGTGGAGTGTGCATGGTGTGAAAATTGCCCTCGACATTTTCTCGAATGTGCACTCGCCTCACCCCCGTTATTCTTTACTGTCCGCCCATTTTGATTCAGAGACGGCGTCAAAAGTGAAAGCCAGTGAACCTTCATTGGCAGACACACACACGGACCAACATTGTCGTGCTCGCAGGGATGGCGTATAAAAAAATAAAACACGAAAAACGACAAGAAGTTGTTGCAGTTTTGTGACAACCGCGTGTAGCGAAACACACAATAACGGTGCACTGATGTGGTGCAACCAAATAAACACGTGCGATGAAAACGGACGCTTAATACAATCGCAGGGGCGCGCTCGGAACAAATGCCGCTGCATTTCTAGTTTGTACCGCACTCAATACGCTCGATTTCTGAGCTCCCCTTTGCTCTTGCACAAGCGAATTCCAGCTTGCTCTTGCGGGTTTCTCTTCCAGCCTGTTTTTCCTCCGCACTCGGCTAACGTGAATCGCAACCCTCTCCTTTAAGCTATCGAATGAGCTCACTCGAGAGAAGATCAATCGAGATTGCACTGCAGTCGTACGCAAACAAATAAACAATGAAGCACCGCGCACACCTTTTGAAGTGTTGTGTGTGCTTTGCTCAAATACTGCATGCATTATTGCACGCTATGCTACTGGAGCACCGGCTGGCGTCTGGCCAGGAATGATTGGTAAATAAGTAGGCTTTACTGAAGGCCCTTTCGTGTAGCGGGATAAGAACTTCATGTTTAGAAAGAAAATTACTGCATTGCTGCTCCATTCGGTTGTATCAATCTAGGTGCAGTTGCGTTCACCAACCTATCCTCAGGTATCATTTTGATAACCCCAGAAATAATTCGGCATTACTGCATTTACTCTTTGCATTATTCGTATGCATATTTTTTAATGTTCTTGTTTATTTTAAACTTACCCAATAATCTCTGCAGATATGCTGACATAGTATGCTTTTAGAGTGAACATCGGTTATTTCATTAACCAGTAGAGTTGCTAATGTTAATTGAAAACCTTATGAAATAAGTGACGGTGCCAGTTGCAATATATCGCCCAGCCGCGGTGGTCTAGTGGCTAAGGTACTCGGCTGCTGACCCGCAGGTCGCCGGTTCGATTCCCGGCTGCGGCGGCTGCATTTCCGATGGAGGCGGAAATATTGTAGGCCCGTGTGCTCAGATTTGGGCGCACGTTAAAGAACCCCAGGTGGTCGAAATTTCCGGAGCCCTCCACTACGGCGTCTCTCATAATCATATGGTGGTTTTGGGACGTTAAACCCCACAAATCAATCAATCAAATCAGTTGCAATATATCGAAACCTTGAACGTCGTTGAGTACACGCGCACACACACGCGCGCACACATAGGATCGACGATGTAGTGGAATTAGTACGTCATGCATGAAACCTGACAGTAGGGTTGGAATATAGCTGTATTTATCAAAGCGGACTGACGTTGAAAATAATTCATGAAGTACGGCTGAAGCGCACAGAAAAGCTGCGAATAAGCACAGATGTGTTCCGAACTTTCTCGTGACATTTAGGCTTACTGAGCGCCCTTGCCGTGCAAGGTTCCAGAAAAGGGTGCGTCGCGAGTGTAAGCAGTAAAGAAACTTGTCTGCCTGACACTCCTCTCGGAGGACTTCAATCGCCCAAGTTAAGAAGCGCTTCGTCCTCCGGTGGAACCATCGCTGACTGAGCAGAAATTTGTGCGCTGCATCTTCTGTGGCTTTAAGCAAAGAACCAACGCCCTCTCACATCCGCGTCAGTAGAATCAGAAGGTCGAACAGACCAGCAGTTACAAACGCTAGAAGAAGAAGAGAAAACGAAAAGTTCCCCGGCGAGCTTCATCATCGGCTGGATTTCTCGGCGCGAAAATTCCTGACATGCCATCGGAAAGCCTAGTTCTCCTAGCCACTGTGTGCACCCTTTCGTGTCGTGCCGGTCCACTTTTTTTTTCATTTATGTTTCCTTCATTTCTACCATAACTCACTGCATTTACCGTTTCGAAGGTTTTCTATAGAGCGAGTTTAGAAAACATCGTTTCCTTGATGCGTGGAAACAGAACCCGTTCTTTGCAGTATGCGAAGTTTGGGAACTTCTGAGGCGAGACGAAAGAAGCTAGAAAAAAAAACGTACAGACAGTCAATTAAATAAACACAGGAATAATTTCAAAGATACTGCGCAAGCAAACTGGATTTCCAACATCGAAAACTAATCGCAGGAAAAGGTTAAAGAGCTGATCTCATGTCTCCATTACTTTCTTCGTTTTTTTTTTACTATCACTTGTGACCTTACTGTTCTATCTCTCCTAGCCGAAGGATACTTCTAGCGACGCCGTTTCCTTCAAAAACAATTTGTGCCTTTGTCCTTTCTGTCTGTCTTGCCGTTATATATAACATTGTAAGTTTTAGCTCACTACTTACACACTCCCTATGTGTCCTTTCAGTAGACCTTTTGTTTGAGGTCACGAGAAGTGTCGATGAGATCGGCCCGGTTAACGCACACTTATGTCTGTGCGTCTGTGAGGACCCACAAACGCACACATGCGCGCACACACACGAACGCACGCACACACTGGACGTCTGTGACACCCTCCAGTGTGGAGTGCCGATCGAGTAGAGAGCATCGCGAGGAAAAAAGCGAAACTCGCTACCCTGCCGCTCGCGAAGGGGCTTAATAGGACCGTCGTGAAACAGTCGAACAGTGCCAAGAAATGGCGAAGAATGAGCTGAGTCGACATTTCCGTCTTTGTCATTGGCGCGTAAATGGCGCGGAGAATGCTGATCGTGAGGCGCGGAATGCTATATCTGAAGTCGATAGAAGACGTACAAAGAAAAGCGCAACAGGTTGTTGTAGGCGTGCGAGGTACAGAAAGATAATACACGTGCTCTACCAGTGGTCTCTTTCTCTCTGAGAGTTTGTAAGTTTGTCTTTGCCTTTCCTGGAATACTTCTCAACAATTTCGTGGGCCGATAACGGAGATCGGGCATGTCTGAAGAGATGCAGCGATCTCGGAGGTCCACTAGGTACCAGAGGTGCCTGCGGCTTCTTCTTGTGTCCGTTCGAATAAAACCGCCATGCTGTCGGAGATTTCAGAAAGCAGTGGCACTGATACAAAAGTACCAATGCCACTGCTTTCAGAAATCTCCGACAACCGTGTTGCAAATGTAAAGAAAGCGGTGCTGCGTTCACTCCTTCTGGAATACAACACCCTGAAAACGGCGGGGGGAGAACTGACTTGCAAGCAGGGAAAAGAAAAACCAGCTGAATTTGCTTCACCAAGCCCAGCGAGCTGAAAAGTCCAGTACAAAAATAAATGGAGTACCCCACCTCTTTTCCCAGATACATCGTCATCAGAGAAGAATAACATTGTTCGTTTCTTTCGTATTTTATTTGCTCATATGTGGCATCAAAACCTCTGGGAAATTTCTTACAAAACAGCTTGAGGACGTGCTCATAAGTCACGAGGTTTTTGCAAACCTGGAATTTTGACTTTACCTACCGCTTCGAACCTTTGTCCCTGTGCTTGCTTATGCAAGCATAATGTTTAGAAAGTCAACGAGATTAGCTGCAGGCAAGTGTGTGTGTGTGTGTGTGTGTGTGTGTGTGTGTGTGTGTGTGTGTGTGTGTGTGTGTGTGTGTGCGTGTGTGTGTGTGTGTGTGTGTGTGCGTGTGTGTGTGTGTGTGTGTGTGTGTGTGTTTGTGTGTGTGTTTGAAGCATACAAAGTTTCGCAGCTTCACACTTTTAAGAAGCTTAACCATACTTCATAAATAAGTATCACTGGTCATCTAGGCTAGCTTGTGCCGTATACTCCCAGTGACACAGCGTCATGTGTAGTTATTACGGGGCTGCAAAAACTGCAAAATGGGGAATAAAATCAGGGAAGCAGTAATTCCATTAACGTTATCTCAGCATGCCCTAATTCTTGAACTTTTGCAACACGTGTAAACAGTACAGAATAGGAAGATGGCAGTCACTGGTTTTCCTCTTCTACTATCATTTGCCCGTTACCATCCGGTTGATTGCCGTCATAACCAAGTCGATAGCAAACCAGAACACTGATGAAGCACAACAGTAACGTGATAACATTACAGTAAGGTAGTTCCAATACCACAAATAATATTGCAATATAACAGTCGTTGTGACCTTGTCATATATCGAATATTAACCAAACAAGCCCGTCGTTTCCCGGATCTCTGCTTTCATTCTTCGTTTTATACTTGCTTCCTACATTCACAAACCACACACCACTCGGTTTGTCGATCTGCTAAAAACAGCGCCAGGGAAGTTAGCTCTCAGCTTCAATGCACCCTGCAGATTATTAAAAAAATTCTGTGCTTTACTTATTATCTACCTGTCAAACTTTACTTATGTTAGTTTTCGTATGATCATCATCGCAATCTGTAGATCCATTATTTGTTTATTTATTTATTTATTTATTTATTTATTTATTTATTTATTTATTTATTTTCACAAGAGAAATAGTAAGGGAACACGCTGACCAACTGCCTCGTATAGGGGCACTACGCCTGCGTGCTCCTTCGAGAAGAGGAGACACAGAGGAAAGGAAAGCCAAGTAGGTGTTCAAGTGTCTCACAGCAGTCACTCGACGAACGTATGCGACTGTCCGCAAGTCCTTGGTGATGTAATCGTTCGCACACTGATACTGAACCAAATTTTGTGTTTAAATTTCCACCCCACTGCCCAAGTAGTTTCCTTTAAAAGCAATGCATTGTACTAACCCAGTTATTTTCACCAACAGTACGTTACGTTTTCTATGAATGACGGAGACCATGGGACAAACAGGCCAGGCTTATTTTCTGTCTTTTTAATGAAATGATTTACATACCAGAGTGGCTGCAAGTTGGCATCGTCAATGCCATTACGCAACCGAAATGAAAATTTTTATAAGGTCATTTGGTTGGTATTGTAGCTCACATACGTGGTTTTCATGTATATTACAAAATATACAGAGGAGTCACCGCTAAAGATAAGAAAAAAAAGCAGGCATGAATGGTGTCATATTTAAAGTGAAGCGTTGTCGAAACACAGGCAAACAGGAGGCTCTATCGGTGTTGCATTTATTTTAATATTTGGGGCTATATTATAAAAATTGCGGGGTCCTAATTATTATCATTAGCAACTTACCGCACAGAGGTTAGTGACGGTCATGACAGTGGACACGACTTCGTTCTAATACAAACAAAAATAAAAATAACGCTGACGTTGCACATGCGTTTAACTGCATCCCTTTCTACCATATATGATCACTCACTCATGCAAGAACGTACGTAATATATTGGTCTTTGATCACCGTGTATGCATTATGCATATTATAACGACGCTGGTGCGGTGTAAGGTTTCGCGTTCAATTCGAGAAAGTTAACATTCAGTCTTATCAACATGAACCAACGAACATTACGAAAATATGAAACTAACATGTATACGGCGACATTCGAACAGCGATTCACCTCGGCTGACGCAGTATAACTACACCAAATAACATCCATAATGATTAGTACCCTATGAACCTTGTCGAAATTTCCTACTTTCATTGTTATTGCGCTACCGCCAGAAATGTAATAGAACGCTAAAGGAAGGGCAAGTATGCTAATAATGACACAGGCGTCAGCCGGGGGGTAATCTTGGTTGGCCACTTCGCGCGTAAACAGGGCAAGGCATGTTGAAAATCGAAAGTGCAGATAAACCAATTTATACTATTAGGGCATGAAACATAGGATGGCTCGGTTTTGGCATAAAATTAAAAAAAAAGGGGGGGGGGGGGATTCACAGCTTTTGTCGTCTATAAAGCAGCTCCCGATTATTCGCTCGAGTAGAAATATGGCTAACGATCGCCATCACTTCTGAGAAGTCAAGAAAGCGTCCATCATTCAGGGGTATGCCAGTGGACTAAAACCGCGTTTTTTTTGGACTTTGGTCAATTAGTGCGTGCCAGCATGTTTCAGTTCATCAGCATTTGTGACCCCTACGCGTGTGCGTGCTCTCCTCTCTCTCCCCTTTTTCATTTTTCAAGTTTCTTCACTCCTATCTCCAGTGTAGGGTAGCATACCGGTTATTCCAGACTGGCTAACATCCCTGCCTTTCTTTTCATTTCGTCTTCTTCCTTCTACTTCGGTGGCATCAGTAATCTGTGCATACACTGCGATCTGCACAGGAGTGATCGTTCTGCTTCATTAGTTTGGTCATGCCGTCTAAACGCGTGTGAAGACCATTGTCAAGACCATGGCGTATTCACAATAAATATCGGACTGGTCGCGCGATCGATGTGCGACACGCGATCGTATAGGAGCGCCTTCGAATCGATGACAACCACGAAGGGTGCTCCAAAGGGAATAACCTCGAGTTCTATATTACAAATATACATACGAAGCTGTCCACGCGGCACATGAGAGCCTAAAATTTTCAAAAAGACATCTCCCAGCCTACTACTAAACAAAAAAATTTCGAAAAGACGCCGCACCTTCCGTAGGGGTCCTTGTCAGCACCGACCAGACCGAAGGCGACGCTGCTCATTTTGGTCCCGCACGTCACAGCTGGTCCTTTCGTGCTCATAATTTATAGACGGTAACCGCTGTTTGTACCTACAGATGAATACAATATTCATGACCAGACCACCAAGGCATCGGACGAACGCTGATGATAGACCAGCGGATAGAAGCATTTTGTTTATCTTGGTGTTTCTACCGTTGCGGCCTCCAACCACACTCGCGGCAGGTTCCATCGCTTCCCTTGAATTTATTTTTTGCTGGCAATATTTGCTATAGCAGATTTTTTCTATTTTGCTTTCCCTTTCGAGGTGAGGGGCCATTTGCACGCGGCATCGATTTGTAAGTCGTCCAGATCAATGCCCTGATTTGGTCTGCGCGGTGTTTTCGATTTTCGTGTCCTATCCTCGATTCAAACCCTCTTCACAATCGAGAGATGGCGTACTTTCTATAACCAATCGTGCTGCTTGAAAAAAGAATCATAGCACACCTGATGTTTATTCAAAGTTCAGAACCTCATTTACAAGTACGAGTGGACACAAGCGCTGTGTAAAAAGGTTCATGGGATGCAACACAACACATGCGATTTCGTATTTTTGTCCATTATCATGCATTTGCTTGCGTTATTGACAGTACATCACAATTTTTCGTGTTACATCAGCCCGAGAAGCAAGAAAGTCATCTTAAAATTTGTATAGGCTATTTCACGTTTTGTTAGAGCGAAAAGCACTTCTAACGTGGAAACGTAAAGAGCTCGTTTCGCAAAATGTACGGTGTTAGTGGCGGCGTCGCTGGTTGTGAGCGATAAACTGGCGTTGCCGTGATATTATACTCTAAAGTGATGAGAATTAATAAAAAGTAACAATTATTGGTCTGAGCGAGGATGAAACTCCAGCCTTCGACATTCCAAGCAGATGTTCTACTCTGGATCCTTGCCCGTACTTGAAGCTATACACCGTAAAATAACGCCATAGGAATGTCATGTATGGAACGAATCTCTTTAACGCATGTATAACGCGTGGCAGAACTGCGGAATCAACCCAGGTGTCGAAACACGCTACTGCGCATCGAGTGTACGGTTCCAAGCTATACCCACCCATCACGAAATCAGCAGTTGTGTATACGAGAGCGTGGCACCCTAACGGACACGAACATCGCCTATTTGCAAAAGGCAGAATTACGGTGCAGGGGACACGTCGCAACTATCTTGGCAGTGGTCATTCTATGCGTAGCATAGTTTGAGTCATCCAATAGTGAGGTTTAGAATAGCGCACCGCGAGCCCTTGCGGTGCGGTCACTGCCACTACGCATGCGTCGTAACGTGAGCCGCCGTTCGCGTTGGCGGCCCACGCGCAGAAAGTCCGAAATAGCGTGCAGTGATCACGGCTCGCAAAGCCCGTGAAGTGCTGTGTGTAGCTTCCGCGCATTATGGCTTGCGGTTGGTGCGGAAAGTCCCTAGACTTCCCCCTAGAGGAAGCAAACGCTATTTTGAAACAAAAATGGCACCCGCTATGCCCGCAACGCCCACAGCGCCTGCAAGCGTTATTCTAAAGCTCTTCAATGTTACGTGCATGAACATTCCTTTTCTTGCGGCACGGTTCGAGGCAATGCGAATGTGTCCGGTTACGCTATCGCGTTCAACTCTTTAGGGCGAAGCTCTAGCGCCTACTAAGTATTAACAAGATTGTTAACTTACAGAGCATAATATTTTCCCCTGAGTGTATTTTCAACAGTAAAAAAAACGCTGTAAATACTACCACGTATGCAAACTGAGAAAGACAATTCTAACTTAACATCATATTTGGCGCCGGGCTCCCGGCGGCGAAAGGCATCTATTTGGGGCTCAGTAATATCACTTACTCTATCGGCTTCAGTTTGTCACATAGGCGAGATATTGGCGAATGCAAATACATACATCAAAGTCAACAGTACGCTCAGGGGTAAAATACGAAGCTTAAAAAAGTGGTTACCTCGTGCAACTGCGCTTGCAATTTGTTGTACTCAAAATTTTTGGTATCACGTTTTAATCAGCATGCACCGAGCATCGAAGAGCCACAGTTTTCCTAATAAAAAGTATTGTTTGAGTTTTACGACCACGAAGCAGTATATTACTATGAGAGACCTCGTTTAGTGCAGTTATCCGGAAATATCAGCCATCCGGTGTTCTTTAACGCGTACACGGGCCGTTACCCTTAGGTTTTCACCGTGCTGTGGCTGCCACGGCCTAAATTCGACCCCGCTACCTTTGGGTCAGCAGCCGAACTTTACACCATCATGGTGGGTGCAGTTATTGCACTTGTACTACTACGCCACGAACTACTCATGTCATTGAATGTTGCTAAAAGCAGCAAGTTTCTTAGTACTTATGGGTCACCACCTATCATATATTTTACGTCTGTGGCATCTCATGATAAGGGCCATTGCATATCTTAAAGAAAAAAATTAACAATCTTAGTATGAACAGCCGTAGAGACTTACCTGTTTCAATCGAGGAGGCTTGATTACAAATTATTAGGAGGCATCATATCCAGATGCGTTGGTTATTTGGGGGAGCGTGAACGCTCCCCACACTTTCCAGGGTTCGCACTCTCACATTGCACACAACAAGCTATGCTGGTTAACGCGTCGACCTCACCTCCAACGGCAACTTCGGCAGCAATGGCACGCACGTCGTTACGTAAAATGTGGTGAGGCCATCGCCAGCAGCAGCAGGGAAGCGCTTTGGTTGTACGAAAACCAGATCGTAGGCGTAATCCACGTTTAGATGCGGCCGTATGTTACGCAAATCCCATCTGTGTGCGACCACGTCTCTCGGGCCGTGAGCAATGTTCCGAGCACGCCGCATGCTCTCGCCTCGTACTGCTGTTCGCATAAGCAGTGTACTGTTCGATGACGTGTTTACTCGCCACCACTGCACCTTGTGTTATCTTGATAAAGCGTTGCATTTGTCTTCTCGTGATAGATTCCCACGCTATGTTTTCTTTTCTTTTTTTTTGTTTTATCGGCGCAAGTTTCTGCGCGAGTATTCGTTGCGTTAAATGTGAAAAATAGTTTTTTTTGTTCTTCAAGCAATCAAATATCTTTGAATGTTTTTTGGTCTGAATTCAGTGTAGTGCGCCATGGGCAGGAAACTGTGTGTTCGGTGGGGGGAACTTCGTAAGTACCAGCGCGCGTGCAAGCCGGAGAAGTCAACGCAGAACATCAACGTAGTAAATGCATGCTGTTAACAGTTGCATAATGTCAAAAGTCTGGCATTGGCACCTGGGTACGAACGCGTCGACAACAGTATTCGATGGCTCGCCGCACGCTTCGCAGGCCGCCGTATACATGGCGCGCCATGTTCGTGGTACCAGAGTCGAAAGGTCCAAGATCCAAGCGACCCGATGAAAGACCAAACAAACCTGTGCCGACAACAATCGAGCCCCCTGCAGGCCGCCCTTGGGCAAGATAAGACGTGGAAACCAGGGCGAGAAGAGGAGAAACAGATACAGCGCATGAACGGAGACACTGAGACCAAAACCGAGCATGTGGTTCAAAGCAGCCAACGTTACGTTCGAAGTGACGACTCAAGAGCAGAGCATGTTGATAAATAGCGCGAACGTAAAGGGCAACCCAAGCAAGGGTTTCAAGATGCAGGGTCGGGACAGCGATACAGAGAAAGAAACCGGAACCTCGTTGCTATAGATATCGCGCACAATTGTATATATTTACGTCCGTAGATGGGGCACACGTCTATACGGCGGCGCATTCATTCGCAGGCCGCCGCAGAAGTGCGCACTAAGGATTTACCGAAGTGCATCGATTTCCGATAGAAAAAGAAACAATGCCGAACGCGAAACATCCCATCCGACGTTATTACTAGGTTGTGGCGAGAGCACCCCGTGGAAGTCGCCTTGCCTGCACGACCTCTTTACAGGACTTTCTCGTGAGGTCGGCCGAACTCGTTTCTGTTGTCGTTTTCTTCCTTTTCCTGTATTTACTTGCTTGCTTTGTTGTGTGTTTTTTCTTTCTAGTGTGTTATGCGCGTCACGCTAGTTTTTGCTTCTTCTCACGAGTGACATGTATACTCAGCGGGCATGCAGGGTAATTCATGGGGGAGGGGGGTTAGAAAAAGTGGTTAACGATTTAGAACACTTGGTACTCTACTATGGGAGAGGGTAATTCATTGGCTTTAAAGCGCGCATTTCATTCGTTCCGTGCAGGTCTGCGTAACCACTCGCTTTTTTCTTCCTTTGCGAATTCGATTCGACAACCTCTGTTTTCCTGTCTCTGCAGTGCTTTCTTTCTCAAAATTTTCCTTTGTTTTAGCGTACTTTTTTACTGAAACCCCAACACAAACTATCTGCCCTTCATTTAACTTAATTTGACGTTCATTTTGGGCGAGAGAGAAAGAAGAAAAAGAAACAAATTAGGCACTTCAACATACTCGCTGTGGATGCGTGGTAGGTTCAAGCGAGGGTCAAATGAAATGACGCGTGGTTGCACTTCCTATAGCATCCATGCCAGCATGCAAGACATCAAATGGAGCGAAGAGTGAGGCGTCGTGCCTTCAACTTTTGGACAAGTGGTAGCTTTTGTTTTTTTTCATTTGTACAATCTTTGTATTTCACTATAAAAAACAGCAAACAATATCTACTCGCCGAGGAAACAGCACCAGCTACGCATCGGGCTCTGCTGAAGCGTGCGCAGGTTCTCACGCCAGCGTTGGCTCGTGCGATGTTGTTGTTTTTTTCGTCTACGCTGGTCTCATTTTCACGTCCTTTCGTACAACATGGACAAACTTGTTAAAAAAAGAAAGAAAAGAACCGAGGCATTACGGCCGCTTTCAGAAGATGTTCCAACGTGGGTAACAAATCTCTGGGGTTCGATTTCGAAGACTGAATGGCTATCTGTGAGTTTGTCTTTTTTTTTTCTTGGTGCCCTGCACCTTCAAGTTAAAGTCACGTTATCCGCATCTTATGGATCACAAGTTTATCGTGTTCACAATATGCGAAACTACATTTAAAACGTCGGACTTGCAGGTACAAATCAGTTATTGCACACTACAGAAGGATATTCCGATGTCTATAATAACTAGGGTATCCCTCATTAATGCTAACAATACTAGATTTGCTGGAAACAATAATTTCATTTTACCCATCGATCGCATGAATTACGGCAAGCAGTCGCTACGTTTCTCAGCCCTTGCTTTGTGGAATTCGCAACCATCTACTCTAATATCACTAAATGCTCATAGGTTTCGATTTGAACTTGAACATTTTCTGCTTGATTTGTCTGATTTCGGTTCTCCACTGGTTTAAGTGTTTTCTTTCGGTATTCTGTGTTTATCTTCTCATCTTTCCTCATTCTTGTATTCTTTTTTTGTGATTTTCCTTATTTTTCTTTATATTTTGTTTATTGGTTTGAGCTTATTGTGTTGCATTACTGTTTATTCCTTTTGAAATGTCTCCCGCTTTGTCCGTACTCTCATAGACTATGGCACATTACTTGTTTGATGCTTGGGTTAACGATGTTTGTAAGTTATTTCCTTACTTGATTTGAATTAGTTATAATTATTATTAATTCTCTTATTATTATGCCCACGAATTGCCAATTTACTTGTGTTATTGACTTTATCGTCATGTACAGGAGGTGGCAATTCAGTTGTTACTATGAGACCTCCTTTTGTATATACTAATCATGTATTCTCTCCTTTGTTTGACGTGAAAAATAAAATGATTCTGATGATTCTGATACTGATGAAGGAGATAGAGGGATGAAAGAAATGGTGGCACGGAGGTAGATGCATACGGAGGTGATCGCACTGACAATAAGCGTCTGCCTCGCTAACCTCTTCGGATAAAGAATTGAGGGTAGCGACTTCAGTGATAAGAAAGAGAGAGCGTCTGAATAAGACAAATGGCCGAAAACAGGAGAAAAACGTGAAAAAGATTGCAGAGCAAAGGGCGCAGATTAACTGTACAGCGCCAGTGTCTTCTATGCTCCTAACTTCTCTTAGCCTCCGTGTTATTCACTGTTTTGTAAGCCCACACTGATTACTCATGTGCTACTGGTGTCGCTACCATGCGTTGCGTGAATTTGATCACAGGTTTGGCCGCTAATATACCATATTTCAAGCGCAATGTGTAAACGACTTTTGTCGTGGGTGTTCTTTTTTCTTTTTTCATTCAAAATAACGAGCTCAAGGGTACAGCTAAGCCTTTACAGATACCTAATGTATACGCTTATACTGAGTACCAATCATATATATATATATATATATATATATATATATATATATATATATATATATATATATATATATATATATATATATATATATATATATATATATATATATATATATATATATATATATATATATATATATACAGTACACTATATGCGCCGTCAATAAAATGGTAAGTAGCATCTGATAGTTTATACTGTGTACTGTGTTGATTTTCATGGCTGAAGACCGTGCTGCCTTACGATAGAGAATGGCTAATTTGTATTGTTCCAGATCACATAGTTATGGATCTAGCTGTCATCTAAGCCTAGCGTGCATAGGGCAATAGAAGAATAAATATTTTTGTGGAAATATTCGCACATGCGACGCGAGTTTGAGCTGAAGTCAAATGCAAAAAAAAAAACAGAGTGTGGTGTTCCAACATTTTCTTTTTCTCTCCTGTCAGCGTAAGACGTCTGCAGATCGATGAGTCCCTGAAAAGGCTGAATTTCCACGAGCATCATGCATGTGTTCACTCTGACTAAACAGCAAATGGTGGTGCTATCACTGTGCTTTTTTTGAGAGCAGTAAGAATAGCGGAAGTGTGTCATCTCATTTTGTTTGCTTATGGCAATGCATTTTTGATATCGAGCATCTTGGTATAACAAGCCAGCTTATTAACATAAAATTGCGGCTATTGGGAAAAAACGTATAGAAACAAAGGTAATATTAGCTCGTGTCTGCAGAAGTACTGGCAGTGAAAGTGCAATCAATAAAGTACACAAGTAAAAAAGAAAAGACATTATGAGGCAGCTTTCTGTGCTGTTTCACACAAGAAGATGAAACTTAAAGTCCTCTTACTTCAAGTGATGGGCATTTCAAAAAGTCACCGCTAAGCTCAGAATACTGTGTGTCGATACTAGCTGCATGTTGGTGTTCTAAAATCACCGCGTATTCGTTCGAGAACTCGAAAGGAAGTGCTCAATAGGTAGCCTTCTACGAAAAATGATCTTACATTGTGCAATTTACATTTGGAAAAAAAAGAAATAAGAAGGAACAAAAAAATAATGAAATTACAGGCTGTCATAGCTGAATTCTATCATAATGAAACACGTCAAGCAAAAAGACATAATACTAACATATGTGGCTTGTGTCATTCCAGTGCCTCATAAATGTCTAGGGCCGACAGCGCTTATTTATAATTTCTACCTATTAAAACTGATTCTATTAGAAGCTTGCCGCGGCTGCAATTGTTTTCCTGTGCTCCATTTTTTACCGCTGGCAAGGCTCGCAGTAACGGCAACAATTAGTGTACAGGAGAAAGTAAACTTGCTACAGACCTCAATTACTCTACTGTGTTCACAAAGAGATGGCGAGAAGCTGTAATCACGCAAAGGAAAAGAAGTGGAAGGCTACCGTAAAGGCCCTCTCATCGTCGCGACGTTGAGAGATCCCAATAAAAGAAAAAAGCGAATTCGGAACGCAGCCGAATAAACGTAGTACGCAGTCTCGCTGTGCCAGAACGTCGAGAAGCTCTGAGAGAAGAGAGCCGTTAAGGCGATCATTATTCGATTCGTGCTTTCCTTTTCTGCTTCACGTCTGACCGTTTCTTATTTCACTTCTAGTTCGGCTCAAGTGGCTCCTGCTTAGGATACCCCGAGATTTGCGTGCGTGCGTGCGTGCGTGCGTGTGTGCGTGTGTGTGTGTGTGTGTGTGTGTGTGTGTGTGTGTGTGTGTGTGTGTGTGTGTGTGTGTGTGTGTGTTTGTGTGTGTGTGTGTGTGTGTGTGTTATTCATATATACATGAGGTTTTTCGTAGTGTAAACCTTCCTTTATCATTCTCAATTTCATGCAATACCGAAAGAAAAAAACTATTACGTTGATGCGCATTGAATCACCTCAAAATTAAACGTGGAGATTCACGAGTGAACACAGTGCTAACATGCGCTGTTATGTCATCTTTTGATTTGGCTGTTAATACCGCTGCGCACATGAAGGTCAGTAACAAACAGTAGAGATGGTTGCATAGGTTTTTCTTCCACTGGGGAAATAAATATTTGGATTCATCTGTGACACATGCCTAATCTAGCATTTCATAATTAAAGAAAGAAAGAAAGAAAGAAAGAAAGAGAGAGAGAAAGAAAGAAAGAAAGAAAGAAAGAAAGAAAGAAAGAAAGAAAGAAAGAAAGAAAGAAAGAAAGAAAGAAAGAAAGAAAGAAAGAAAGAAAGAAAGAAAGAAAGAAAGAAGACTTCCTACTTGCAACTATTTATCGTTGAATTCGGCCAGAAGATTAAGAAGCTACATTGCTTTTGTGGCCAACTGAAGCCACTATTAAAACAACTACGGTCACAACTGCACACATTCGTAAACACAGCAAGGATCATGCGTCACCACTGCAAAAAAAAAAAGAAAACCACGATCACGTGGAGCTCGCCCTACTCCAGTGTTACGACGCAGTGCGCCGCCCTTGTGGTGACCATCTCAACGTTGCACGCCCATGTAACCAGACAAAACGTTATGCCGGACACGTTTCGTGAGAGGCTAGGCAACCTATACACCGCCGCACAGGAACGACTGTCCTTACAAGAAGGAATTGCCGCGTCCATAAATAACAAAACTCCACTCATAACTGCAGTGAAAGCCTCATCAGTCTCCATTTCTCGTCGTTCTCAATACTTCCCGGTTCCTTACTAGTGTGTCCATTTTTGTTTCCTTTTTTACTTCTTAGCGGTCCAGCTCTATTTCTTATTTCGCAGTTTTCTTCACCCGCCGGTGGCACGACTGCCAACGTAGGACTCCTCTCATCGTCTCGCTCCCCGACTTTCCTCTCAATTTCGTCCGCGCTCACTAATCCGCACCCGCGGTGCAAACCGCAAAACGAGACAGAACGAGTGGAAGTAAATAAGAACAGTCACACAAAGAGAGGAGAGAGATTGAAAGAATGCATTCTGAGGAGAGCCCTCCGCGACTCAATGGCTTCATTTCGAGGGCGTTATTCAATTTCGAGACGTGACTCCGGTCGTCGAACGCAACAGCGTGTGCCGTTGTCCGACAGCCCGGACCCGGCAATCCGTGACACGACCCCCGCTACAAAGCGAAATCCACGCACGCTTCGCTGGACACCTCTCCCTCCGTCCACTGGCCGCCGATGGATGAAGTGGTGAAAGCATGGAGGCCTCTCTCGGTGCAATGGACGCTCTAAGAAAGATTGATCCGTCCAGGGCGAGGAAACACTCTCTTTTCTCTTTCACTGTGCCCGACACGGCGTACCACAGCCTCGATGAGTTAAAGCAATGATACACGTGCGCACAAAAGAAATGAGACTTTTTCTCGTGCGTGCATGTGCGTTCGTCTTTGTTCGCATCATCCCGACGCTCCTGCCTTTCTCATGCTGCCTCCTGTCACTTCCACTACCCTGTAGTGCTTGTAATGGTGGTGTCGACTTACCTCAGCCGTAAAAGCAAGCAGTTCAGCCTGAACGTCAACGAGAAATATGTAATTTAGAAGACTCTGAGATCATGGCAAGATAGAAGAGAACGAAATTTACGTACATTGTAATGCGCATGACTTACAACCTGCCAGCCGCCTGAGCGTTGCCGACTGCCCATTTAGTCCCAGAATAGATGGAGGACAAGAACAACGAGAGAGAAGGCAGGGAGGTTAACCAGGCACTAGCCCGGGTTGCTACTCTACGCCGGGGGATGAGAAAGGGGGCATAAAGATGGAAGAGAGAGGAAAGAGAAGAGAAAAGAGAGAAATAAAAGGATTTTCAGACAATGGGCTGACGCTTATGCAGCGGTGGCACTTCACAAAAGTTAAAGGTGTTCACATAGGCCTGTAGCCCTCAAAAAGCACAAAATGGCTTTTACTACTTTTTGAGTCGACGAAAGGCGAGGACGGTGTTCCAGTAGCATCTGTATAGAGAGTGGCCGATCGTCCAATTGTCGCAATGTGTCCGAAAGCTTCTGTCTTTCAGTGGCAAATCGAGGGCAACGGCATATCAGATGGTCGATGTCTTCTTCGGTGCAGCAGACGTCGCATTCCGCATTGTCGGTCAATTCGATGAGGGTTCTATATGCTTTTGTGAAGGCAACGCCCAAACAAAGGCGACAAAAAAGTGAAGCTTCACGTCGACGAAGTCCGGATGGAGGTCGAAGTTCCAGTCGAGGGTTTATTTGGTATAGTCTCGTATGTCTTAAGCTTGGGGTGCTCCACTCCCGCAGACTCAGACTACGTGCCAGGTGACGAAGTTGCTTTGCAGCGTCAGTCTTTGACAAAGGAATCGGAAGGGTGTGCTCTTCTTGGTGCGATGTGATAGCCGTGTTGTCTGCGGAACCATAGCCACTGATCCCAGGTAGCCACTGAAATTGACCTCGTGGCCTGTTTCTGTGACGGGGTGAAGAAGCTTGACAACCTCATAAGTCAACTGTTCATGGCAACCTCGTCGAAGGTCTGACTGCATGCTGTGTAGGGCAGGTTTCGAGTCGGAAAACACAGCTCATTCACTCGGTATCTGAGATTTGATGTACTCTAGGGCGCCACGCAATGCCGCAAGTTCTGCCGCCGTAGACATAGTGACGTGCGACAGCTTGATTCGCAGAGTGATTCCTCTAGCTGGAATCACCACCGCACCGCCAGAACCAGACGCTGTGGTTGAACCATTGGTGTATATGTGCATTTCGTGCAGTAGGTGCAAGCTCAGTTGTTTCAGGGCTGACGAAGGCAAATTTGTTTTTTATGTATTCCTGGAATTGAAAGAAGTACTTGCGGAAGTGTCAGGCACCATAGAGGAAACACAAGTTTTTCAGCAGGCGTAAAACTTGACGTAAACGAGCACAATGTGCACAGACAGTTGCACAAAATTTCGTGCGGGGCCTCTCAGCAGCGAAGGTTGCCAAGTGGTGGGAAGGATTCCTAGCATGTTGCCTGAGGTACGTACGCATTATTTCAAAGGTGATGTGCGTCATGATCGAGTAGCCCTGTGCAATGGCAATTGTTTCAGCTGTCGATGCGCAGCGGGGTAAACGAAGGCATACCCTAACCACCTGGGCTTAAATATTTTGGATTGTGCGCAGGTTCGTTTTGCACGTGTTCGATATAACAGGTAGGCTGTAACACAGGTATTCAATAAATAATATCTTGTACAGCTCTAACATAGACTCGACAGTCACTCCCCAACTTTTTCCGGCAAGAAACCTGAACAAGTGACAAATGGTGGTCAGATGACGACAAATTAACTCTATTCAATAGAGTGAGGCTATGTCAAATTCGTTCAAGGTGGTTGACGTCTCTACAGTTAACAATTTTGTGGGCCTGAGCTGTCAGTTCTGCCGTGTTCGCTAGATGTCGCTGGTCCTCAAGGCTGTAGCGCGTCAACTTGCACTACCACCACTTGACGTTTGGCAAGAGAGAGAGAGAGAGAAACGAGAAAAAAGGAAGGCAGGGAGGTTAACCAGATGCTAGTACCCGGTATGCCACCCTACACTGGGGTTGAGGAATATGGGGTTGAAAGAGAAAGGGAGAGTTAAAAAATAAATTAGAGAAAAACACCGACACACACGCACACACAAAATCAGTCCACTCAGAGGCGTTCCGACAGGCCAGTAGTTCGCAAGAAGGCCAGTAGCGCTTGCACGGCTTTCTTCTGTGACGATGAGTCATGACGATGGCGCAGTATACTTTCTTCTGACAGCGGCTGGTCATCTAACCTGTTTAGTTTATTGGAAAGCTGTTGTCTTTCCAGGTTGTATTTCGGGCAGTCACACAGGATATGTCGAATGGTTTCTTCATCTCCGCAGTGTGCACAGTCGGCGGTATCGGCCATACCTATGCGGAACGCGTACGCACGCGTAAACGCGACTCCCAACCATAGTCAGCACAGAGCAGTAGCGTCGCCTCGTCGAATTTTCGTTAAAAGCTGCATGCTTAACGTTGGATCAAGGGATCGTAATCTTGCATGCGTAAAGAGAGGCTCATTCCAAAGAGCCATGGAGCATTGGCGAGCGAGCATGCGGAGCCTCCTAGCAGCGTCCGTCCTTGAGAGAGGTATTGACTGGTTGTTGTCTTCTCTATGGGCGGAACGGGCAGCTTGATCAGCTCGTTCGTTACCGATAATTCCACAGTGGCTTGGCAACCACTGAAATATAACGTGGTGCGCTTTCTCTGTTATATGGTCTAGCATTTATGCTGTTTCGAATACCAACTGCTTGTGTGGACCACGGCGTAGATTTGACAGAAGTGACTGCAGTGCCGCCTTGCAGTCGCAGAAAATCGTCCACCGTTGCGTGCTTTGGTCGTTAATGAAACGCAGCGCAGCGCAAAGCGCTGCAAGCTCTGCTGCCGTTGTTGTGGTTGCATGAGCTGTCCTGAATTTGATGGTTGTGGCGAGCGTTGGAATAACGACCGCCGCAGTTGAGCTGTTTGGCAGGATGGAGCCGTTGGTGTACACGTGGGTGCAGTCTTGGTACTTCTCGTACAGCAGAAGTAAGGCCAGCTGCTTGAGGGCTGGTATTGAGAAATCTCGTTTTTTCTGGATGCCTGGTATTTTCAGGTTGATGACTGGCTGTTTGAGACACCATGGAGGAACTGAAGGTAAAATGATAGGTGGTATTGGCAGGTGGCCTTGAAGCAAGTGTAAATAGAATTGAATAATATTACAAAAATAAACAAAAATCACCACCAGGTAACTGAATGCTATTTTTCATAAAAAGGGTTAAGCTTGAAGCACGACGGTGGTTTGATAAGTACTTAGCCTCACCACGAAAGCACGACGCTGTCGTGTGAGACATAGTAACGTTGAGTACGCTCTCTTAGAGGGACACAAGCATAGGTCCAGTCGAATCGTGCTCCCGGTTTTGTTCTGGCCGCTTGAGGAACAGGTGATTTTCGTGCGTCAGTTAAAGATGAAAAAAAAAGAGATATCGGTCAGTAGTTCAATGCTCAGTTTTGTAAAAGAAAACGCGCAGAAAAATTAAAGAGTAGCTGAATGCCGTCTACGATGAGTCTTATCTTTTGACGGCAACCGTCGGAAATTCGTTCAACGGGTTTAAACGTGGTGCACGTCGGTTTTTGATAAGCCTCGCCCAGGGGCTCCGCAAACTGCTACCACGGCTGATAACGCGGCAAAAATCCGCCATTTCTTAATTCCGGAGCACCGACTAAAGATGCGCGAGATAACTAAAACAGTAGGTATCTCAAAAGACGGCGTAGGTCACAATCCTGCACGAAACTTTGGGCATTAGAAAGCTGTCTGCTGTGATTGGTGCTACGTTTACTCACTCCAGGACAACAAGCGCGTCCGTGAGACCACTTCAGAGTAGCGTTTTAAACTGTTTAAGCAAAATCCAAAGGAGTTCTTGCGTTGTTTTGTGACCGTCGACGTAACATGGATCCACTGGTATACACAAGAGACCAAAGGACAGTTAAAGCAGTGGGCATGCGCCCAGGTAAGCTGCTCAGAAGAAAGCGAATACAGGCTGTCGCATCGGCTGGAAGGGTGATGGCCACCATTTTCTGGGATTCTCAAGGCGTGATCTTCATCGACTACCTTAAAAGGAGCAAAACAGTGACATGGTCTTTCTACGCCGAATTACTGGGCCGATTCGACGCAGAATTGCAAAAATATGACCACGTTGGGGAAGGAAAAGGTGCTTTTCAACCATCACCTGCAGCGCGCCAGCTCACACTTGCGCCGTCGCCTCAGCCAAGTTGGTCCAACTGGACTACGAAGTGCTATTCCACCCAGCGAATTCTCCATATTTGGCCCCGAGGGACTCTTTCAAGTTTAAAAATAAAAAAGAGAGATTTCTTGTAGATTTTAAGCTTGAAAAAGTTGCTCTACGGGAAAACTTTTGAGTCGAATGAAGAAGTTATCGCTGCCACAGAATACTACAATGCAACTCAGGGGGAAACCTATTTTTTAACGAGATCAAAAAGTTTCAGCATCAGCCGTTCAAGTGTATAGAGTTGGAAGGGGCCTATGTTGAGAAATGAATTGACGCCATTCTAAAACTTTTGTTTGTCTTTAACACTCTAAAAGCAGTTCACAGCAGAACTTACATAAACGCGCCCAACCCATGCTGCTTTCATTATGAACTCCGCTATTTTCACACGTCTTCTTGCGTGGCCAAAAGTTTGCTCATGTTTTGTTTTGCCACGGGGGAAAGATATGTCGAAAGGTTGTAACAGTGGCGTGAAACAAGCTTACGTCACGTTCGATGAGAAAGAAATTCTCACGAGGGGCAGTAGGCGGGCCTAAACTGGGTGGCCTTAGCAAAAAAAAAAAAAAAAGCTTAGCGCTTGAAATAGAGCCGTTCTTGCGCACTATTATACCTGCTATCTTTGGTGTAACTGACTTCAGGCGTCTATTTGTTATTGGGTAACTAAACTATTCGAATTATTCAGAAGACCATATCTGCCACGAGAAAGGAAAAGTTCTACATACGACCAGAGCAATCCTCCTAGTTTACACTCAACTGTGCGAGAGTTTTATAAAGCTGGCTTCATATATTAACAGATGCCTTGTGTAGAAAGGCAGGGCATGAACTATCTGAACTTGCATTTATTTTGCAATATTGCTGTCGGTATATAAAGACAGAGTCAGTGAGATAGATGAAGAGTACCAGAAAAAAAAACACAGAAAAGTTGTGTCCTTTTAGGGTATTTACTTCCTTCACCTCTCTCTTTCTCTGTCTTTTACACACACACAAACACACAAACACACTCACGCACGAACGCGCGTGCGAGTGGGCGGGCACCCATCGGTTGGAATGTGTTCCTGTTTTAGTGTAAAATATACGTAGAATAAATGGTAACCGGCGTTCACACAAGATGCGTGGCCAATTTATAAGCACCCTTTCCTTAAGGTGAAGAAACCAGCATATCACCAACTACCATGAGCCAGGTCAGGGTTCACTTGAAGAGTGATTACCTTGCGGCCTTCTGTCTCAACACAGTTCTGTGGCTGTTCATGCTTCGACTCCGGCGTTATTGAGATGTAATACACGAAAGGGAGAGCAAACGAAAGAGGCACACGCTGATAGCGACACCCTACAGAACAGTAGAGCTCCACTTGTTGAATGCGCCATATTCCGGCGCCTTCACTTAGGTTCAGTTTGAGACATCTTTAAAATCTTAATTCAGCCGAAGGACAACACCGAAGCGGAGCCCTAAAGCTGTAATCAAGCTACAATTGAATACTTGCCCAAAAAAGGACTCTTAGGCGGCGAAGAAGAAAAAAGGCACACCTGATGTAAAAAAGAAGGAACCGAAACGTACTTTTTAAAAGCCCGCATCACTTGTTCGGAGAGCTCGTTCAAACGACTCGAAGCACGGCATGCACGCGTGCGCGTTCAAAGGAACAACGGTTCTGAGGTGAAATGAGGAAAATAAGAAGAGACCGATGGCTGGCACAAAAAAAAAAAACGGCCAGCGAAGAGGAAAGTAAAGGTGAGGTCAGACAGGCCCGGCGCGAAGGCAAGCGAAGAAGTAAAAGGAAACAGTTCGACCTGAAACCGAACTCTCGGCTGTTTGGCCCCTGTTTGTCGAAAGCACCACCGCGGTGCGCCCGGCTATGACTCTGATTCTTCTTCTTCCTTTTTTTTTTAACCTTCGGGTGAGCCACACACGCTGGCCACCGGAGTGGAGTTCGAGAACGGAGGAACAAGCTAGGAGGCCGCCGCGGCACGCCGAGGAGCGAGGCGGCGTTCGCGGCACCGGCTTCGAGTGAGTGTTCACGGTTAGGAAAAGAGAAAGCCCCGCACGCTGCTAAAGAAAGCGAACCCGCGGCAAATCGGCGCGGGAGCTGCGTGTATGTGGCGCACGCGACGTCCCACAAACAACGCACACGTACACGCGTTCCTTCGCGTCCTCTTTGCCCAAAGGCGGCGCGCCAACCTTGGACTCCGCTTTTGAGTGCACCGCGCTTTCCGTGCTGCTCTTACGTGCGCGAACATGTTTGTCTGTTCCCGTTGCGGGTATTCTTTTTCGAGGGAAAAATTCATTACCTCAAACGTGAGGCGGGCATGGGAGGAACGCCTGTGCAGCCGCCGCAGCGGCGGCTGCACCCGGAGAAGCAGTGGTGGAGAGGCTGCCGGCGACGGTGAGAGTTTCTCGCTCGCGCACATCGCGAGACACTTGAAACTCAATTTCCCTTTGATGCTTCCAGTGCACGCGGCGCTTAATTAAGGACTCGAGTGGAATCTGCTGGCCAGCCGAGGCCCCTTCACTCTCTCCTAGTTTTCTTTCGCCTCCCCCCTGACGGCAAGGCAGCTATACCGAGAGCTTCCTTGTTTTCGAGTGAATATTCTTCCGTCTGATCCCTCCAGCTTGCGTGCGCGCGCCCCGCATGCTACCGCTCACATTGAAGAAGGTGAACGAAGCGAGAGAGAGTTCGACCTTTTTCCCCCTGCTATTTCCGTTGCTGCTTCTTCACCTGAGGCATCCCTCATTACTGCACGCTTGTCCTGTCACCCCTCCTCCTTCTGCCACCTTCATCGTTTCAACTCCGCGTGTCTTGGTTGTTTTGCGAGCAGCTGCTTTGAGAGCTCTCGAAGACTGAAACGAGATTCGCGAAGCCTAGGGCCTTGCGCCGCCCAAGTAAGCGCTTCGCTGCACTGTTGCGCACTGCATCTGTTGTGCTCATCGCTGGCGCTAAAGAACGACGCAAGAAAATCGTAAAAAGGCTTTTATGGTGTGTTTATTAGGTTTCTAACACAGCAGTATAGTGCATAAGATAACGTTTTTTAATCATTACAATGCGTCATTCGATTCAGTGTCGTTATGCTATACGCGCACTTATTACAAAATCATGTTCAAGGACCATCCCCTAATTTGTTTTGGTTGCAATAGTAAGCTATATCAATGGTGCATCTTCTTTTTGACAGCAGGCTCTTCATGATTCATGATAGCTCGCTTAAACACATATACAAAGCTTTTCTTGTATGCGCATGCTCAATTAGCGCTGTTATTCACCGACTGATCATCAAGAAACCCGTAAGAAGACCTAGGATGCGAAGCCCATCAAAGTGACCAATTTTTATAATAATATTCAGAGGTCCAGCTATGTGATAGCGGAGCTATGTTCAATTCCCTTCGCTTGATCAGCCGTTCATTGTCATGAGCCCTACGCTCAAACATTTCATTTCATGCTGAAATGCCAGGAAGATGGAGCAGTTAAAATCATTTATCATTGAACAGTATTAGTAGGAATATTTCATCAATAACTATATATTGTTACCAGAATTGAACAACCATTGAATTTTTCTATCTAACCAGGAGCTAAATCAATGGTCTATAAAAGAAGATGATTGTTTGTCATTTAAAGCAAAATGACGCGAATACTTTTGGCTCACATCACTGAAAAATTTGAATGAATCTCGCACGAGCCTACGAAATTTTTCCCTGAAAGTCGTCGGCTGGGTAGACATAGAACATGCAACATATACACAGTAAGTAGCCCTGAAATTATCAGAAGATCATATTTCGCTGCGTACGTTTTGTTTGTTGTTATATTTAGAAAACAGAAGTGACCGGAAACTGGTCACATTGATCAAATTGTAACGTCGTGCCTTTTTACCCATGACGTAAGATTAACACTTACTTTCGCACACCCTGATTCAAACATATTAACAAGATGTCATTGAAAAGCTAGTTTCGCCGTAATTCCGGCATCACTGTCAGCGTCGTTGGTTGTGAGCGAAGAACCATCATCTTTGCGTGACCGAAAAATCCAGAGAGATTCAAATAAATTGCCTAATTGAAAATTCTGGGTTTGAGTGGGGATCGAAGCCGGGTCGCTTGTGGGGCAAGCAGGTGTTCTACCACACTGCCACACGTCTGCGCTTTTTTAATGCATTGAATAAACACCAGTAATTCTCAACTACGCAAAACATAATTCGTCAAATGTCAGGCAAACACACACAAGCGTCCAGAAGGGGTAGCCACTGCGTGAAGGGCTCAAAAGTCTTAACAACACTGCGCACTTGAGCAGCTTCTCCTCGGAAGACAGACCTCGTCGACCGTGGTGGCTCGGCGTGTCTATCTATCATGCGACTTTGCCATGGTGAGTAAAGTCCCAATAACACAAACAGACCTTATGCAGTAATATTGGTGGGGCTCTCTTTGAGAGGAAGGAACTGAAAACCACGAGCTCTAGATGTAAGTTCTTTTCTGGTTGTTATTTATAGAATGTGCCAAAAATAAAATGCGTCATAACAATGAATGAAACAAGGCTCTATGGTGAATACAGTGAAAATTACTTCTTCTGCTAGGAAATGCACTGAAAGTAACTTTCATGCTTTACAAACACACGAATCCTGTGTATACGTGCTTTACAACACATGAAATATTGCAGTAATAATGCGTGGTACAAGCGTACAATGCCATCGGGTGTCAGAACATGTGATTATATAATCACGGTTCAAAGCAGGTCACCCACTACAAAAGGCACGCACGTTAATGAGCGTATTCTCTTAAGGCCGCGTAGTAGGTGCATAGCAAGTTGGAAAAGGTTTCAGGCCCTAAGTGCTTGAACTACACACAAGGGACAGCATATCGTGATCTCCTGCAACTCTGGAAGGCGAAGTTGAAAGGACCCCCAATGTCTGCCCCAGGGAGCTCCAAGCGATGTGTTTTAATGAAGTTTTTATAAAACCTATTTATTATCGGCACTTCATCACTACAAATGATCTTTTTATTGATGACCTAAAAGTGTTGACAAAGTCAAGTGACAAGTTTTATTCACCGAGCTTATCATTTAGCCCAGAATGTCAAGTTTTGTACGCAGAAAATTTTTCTATAGAAAGTACAGAAAGTACCGTCCTGTTTTGATGCAGATGTACACAATTACAGGACAGTCAGCGCTGACACACCCAGTACATTGAAGTTCTACTCCTGGAGTATACGCTTCACTACAATGCATCTACTTTTGAAATGAAATATATGCTTTCTTTATAAATCAAGGATTATTAGAACAAAACACCCTTTACAGATAGTGAAGCATATGGTTTCTTATAGCATAACGTTGCTTGAAACAAAACACCCTTTATAAGCAGCGAAGTTTACGCTTTTATGCAGAGCAAGGGCGCTTTAAAAAAAGTGTCTTTTACAGGCGAAAAAAAATGCTTTTTTA
The DNA here is from genome assembly GCF_013339725.1 of Rhipicephalus microplus. NCBI lineage: Eukaryota > Metazoa > Arthropoda > Arachnida > Ixodida > Ixodidae > Rhipicephalus > Rhipicephalus microplus. Next base: position 263,681,061 of record NC_051165.1, on the reverse strand, counting down.
CAATGCAACACTGCTTTAAACAAAGTACCCTTTACAGGCAGTGACGCATATGCTTGTTTATGGCAGAAGGCTGCTTAACACAAGTACCATTTACAGGCAGAAATGTATGTGCATTTTACAATGTTAGTTAGTTTTAAACTAATTAACTTTACATGCAGTGAAGGGCACGCTTTAGGAGCTTGATCCTTATGCTCGAGCCTTGTCCATCCATTCCGATCTAATAGCCACGCTCTCTTTGCAGCAAATGACAGGGTCAGCAGAATGGAACGCAAAGCGCGCGTAGCATGAAAGCGCACGCTGGGCAAGCGACGCTACGCTAACAAAACGCGACTTCCGACGCGAGACGCGACCGACGTGACCGGCGTCCGTTGGTGCGCCCATAGTTGGCACTGTTCCAAGGAATGGGGCGCTTGCGACTTCCGGTCAAATCCGCCAATCTTCGTGGAGTAAGGGGGTGGGGGTGAAGGTGCTGCAGCCAACCTTTAGTAATAATAATACTAATAATAATAATAATAATAATAATAATAATAATAATAATAATAATAATAATAATAATAATAATAATAATAATAATAATAATAATAATTTGATTGGGGTTTAACGTCTTAAAACCTCACCCCACTGCAGTAGTCTAGTGGCTAAGGTACTCGGCTGCTGACCCGCAGGTCGCCGGACTCAATTCAGGCAGCGGCGGCTGCATTTTCGATTGAGGCGAAAACGTTGTATGCTCGTGTCCTCAGATTAGGGTGCACGGTAAAAAACCCCAGGTGGTTGAAATTTCCGAAGCTCTTCACTACGCCGTCTCTCATAACCATATAATGGATTTGGATGTTAAATCCCACATATCAAACCAGTCATCTTAGAACCTTGGCTTTCCCTGATAGGCCACGTCTTTATATGATGGATGAGTGGATGTACGGAGGATTCACAGTTTACCAGAGTTAACCTCCGGATCAAGCTCCTTCATAATCATTCATTTCGTGGATATGGCGCTTTTTTTTTTGCAGTGCAACATTGTTTTAATGAAAGTACGCTTTAGAGCCACAAAAGTATCAGCTTAAATGCCTGGAGCACTTTAGGGAACCGCCTTTCGTACGCTGTCATATTCTGTGGTAAACCGCTGTCGTCCCTTGGCGTAACGTTCATGTGTAGCATACTAGGCGCGAGCTCGCGCAAGAAGAAGTCTCCGTCTTTTCGTTTTTCGAGCGCCTTTATGGTGATCACTTATCGTCATCAGCAAAAGGCAACTAGTGCGCTTGGCGTAACGCAGTCAAACCAACGTCCAAAAATAGAAGAAGAAACAGGAGGAGCAAACGTAAAATAGAAAGAGAAACTAATAAATAACGATAGAAAAAGAAATAAAAAGAAGAAAATGAAGACACAAAAAAAGAAAATAAAAAGAAAACTGAAGAAAAACCAAGAGAACGGCCCAGCTCCGCACTGCCTTCAGTTTTTGCAGCCTTAAGGCTGGTGCACAACGGCGACTTGCCGTGGTCGCGCGACCATTCACGACTGGCGACTAAAAAGCGACTGAAACCCACGGCAGAGACTGCATGCGAGCGACCGGAAGTCTTAGAACTGTAGAGTCACGTCCGGATCTCGTTATCGGCGAGAACTCTGAAGAACGGCGCTGATCAGCAGATCGCCGCCAGCTGAGTGAACGGAGCAAACCGAGCACGCCGCATTTATTGTTTTCGTTCGTTCTCGCACAGCGTTGAAAAAAAACATGAAAACAAAAGTTGAGCATCGCTGATTGGTTCCAGCAGCTTTGCGACTGCAGTCGCGCTACTCGGTCAGGAAGCGACTAGCCAAAGCAGTCGCTCTGCGACCGTTTGCGACTGTTTGCGACCAGTCGCAAATGGTCGCGCGACCACTGCTAGTCGCCGGTGTGCACCAGCCTTTAGTGGGAAGCTGCCCTTTATCGTTTTTACAATACAAGGCTGCTTGAAACTAAGTACCCTTTACAGGCAGTGACTCAGGTGCCTTTTACAGCGCAATATTGCTTGAAACTAAGCACGCTTTATTTGACCTAACAAAAGCTTTTGTTTATATCACCTTTAAAGCTATCTTAGACAATCTTCAAGAACTTGGGGTACAAAAAAGCACCTACGCATATATAAAAAACTTGCTTTCAGTGCGAGTAGCGCAATTTATGATTGGCGAGATTAAATTGGAAAACGTAGAACTTGGAAGCAGGGGCACACCACGGGGATCAGTGCTGTTCCCACTGTTATTCAATATAACGATGATTGGCTTACCGGCTGAACTAAATACCAGGTCGGTTGGCAACATTGTTTATATGCAGACGACATCACGCTATGGGTACCTGGAGACAGTGATGGTTATACAGAAGAAACACCCCAGTCAGCTATTCGGGAAGTAGAAAACTAGGTGCATGATAGAGGCCTGAATTGTTCACCAAAAAATCAGAGGTTCTCATTTACCACCCAAGATACAGGGGCTCTGAGGAGACCCACTGTGACACGAATATAAAACTCGTCGCAGGTGATATCACAATACCGGTGGTAAGCTGCATTCAAATCCTAGAACTACGCGTTCAGTCGAACGGGTACACTGGCGAAACGCCAAAAATATTTGAAAATGGTGTCCAGCAAACAATGAGGCTCATATTGCGCATGGTGAACCGCAACTATGGCACGAAGGAAGCGAACCTAATTTGTCTCGTACAGGCTTTTGTAGTCAGCAGGATAACATACGTAGCCCCTTACCTAATGCTGCAGAAAAAGCCAAAATGATGCGATAATCATACGAGCCTATAGACAAGCATTACGGCTGACTATGCGAACACCTAATGACAGACTGTTAGCTTTGGGACTCCAAAATACACTTGACCAACTCATAAGAGACTCAAAAAATAGCTCAATACGAAGTACTAGCACAAAGCTCTACGGCAAGGCAAATACTTAGTTATCTCGGCATCAGCTACAGTGTACAATCCGGTGTTAAGACCAATATACAATATGGAAGCAGGTAATATCTTTACGTACAACCTATACCGAAGAACATGCACCCCGAATAAAACAAAGAAAGGAGATTAGAACGCTTGAAAACAAGCTCAACAGATACTGTCTACGTACACTCCGCGGTGTGCGCAGATGTGTGACATGGTCATTGCTGTTGTAGGCAACGATGGTGCCCTAAAGGCTTGCGGCTCTACTCGAACCGGCAGTTTGGATGCCGCAGAAGAATCTGCTATCGCATTGGTCATAGCTTCTACGCAGGCTAAAAGTGTAATAAGCAACTCCAAGGCCGCTGTCAGAAATTTTGCCAGAGGGCTAATCTAGCCTGAAGCACAAATAATATTGGTCAACTTTCGAGACCACATAAGAGTCCAAGTTGTTTTAGGTGCCTGCATATAGTTTCCTAATATATACTAGAGGGAACACTGGCGCTAGTGACTATGGGAACTGCAACGCACGGCGCTTCGGTGAGCATGGGAATGATAGGTAGTAAACGTGTTTGTCTAATTTGCGTACTTCTGGCCTCCTTCTTGTTTCGTGTGTGTTCGCGTAGCTTGGAGATCTTTTCACACGAAACAAAAATCAGGAAATGTTCAGCGGTTGCGCTTCATCGCATTATTGTTTTAGGCTTACAATTTCGAATCGGGTCATGAAGTTCAAAAGGGTTCCTTCTTTTCTTCAAAACGAAACCAAACCCAGGAAAAAACGAAGACGCAAGTACGATTTGTGGCCCGCAAGTACGATTACTAGCAAATACTTGTACTACCCATAGTTCCCACGGTCGCTGAACAACCGCAACGCCAGAGTCCCCTCTAGTTAATTTAAGAAAAATCTGTGGGTGTCTGCACACTCCCCTCTTCCTGGTAACGAGGCGGCTCATATCACGGCTCGAGGACTCACACGCTGAGCTACTCAACCGTCCCAATAGGCAGGAGAGGAGATCGCATAGTCGCCTACTATAAAATCACGAAACATTACCGATCAAAATAGGCCCGGTATCTTCCCGCGCACCACACACTTTGCAAGCAGCAAGCGGTGGCTTGGCACCTCATTCAAACAAACACGTATCCGAACCAGGTGGCCAATAGCCACTATTACCCTGGTCGAAAAACCGACAGGTGCAAATTATGTGAGGAAAGTGCGGCCCTACTTCACGTCTTGTGGGCCAGTCCATAGGCGGTTCAACAGCATCGCACAGTCGATAATGATGAGCGCTGGGAGACCATGATGCTCAGCTCAAGCTTGGAGGGACGGCTCTGGGCAATTCGACGGGCCCAGGACGCCACCAGGGCCCAAGGACACCTGGCGGACACCTAAGCGTGGGAACCGCAGCACCGAAGCCGCCGGATGTTTTTAGTGAAGTTTTTTCCTCCTTTACAGGGAGTGAGGCACATGCTCCTTTACATTACAAGGCTGTCTTAAAAAAGTATTTTTACAGGCAGTGACTCACATGCCTTATTTACAGTGCAAGAGTGCTTGAAATAAAATACGCTTATCAGGCAGTGAGACGTAGGATTCTTTACACTGAAAAGTGCCCAAAACAATCTACCCTTTACAGGCAGTGACTCAGATGCCTTTTTACAGCGCAAGCTTGCTTGAGGCAAAATACACTTTACAGCCAGTGAGGCGTATGCTTCTTTACATTGCAGGGCTGCTTAAACCAAATAAGTTTTCACACGCAGTAATTCAGATGCATTTTTACAGCACAAAGTTGCTTAAAGTAAAGTCCGCTTTACAGGCGGTGAGGCGTATGCTTTTCTACACTGCAAGCCTGCCTACAACAAAGTACCCTTTACTGGCAGTGACCCAAATGCCTTTTACCGCACAAGGTTGCTTGAAGCAAAGTACACTTTACAAGCATGAGGCGTATGCTTTTTTTACACTGCAAGACTATCTAAAACGAAGTACCCTTTACAAACAGTGACTCAGACGCCGTTTTACTGCACACGGTTTCTTGAAGCAAAATACGCTTTATAGGCAATGAGGCGTATGCTTCTTTACACTGCAAGGCTGTCCAAAACAAAGTACCCTTTACAGGATGTGACTCAGATGCCTTTTTTCAGCGCAAAGTTGCTTGCAGCAAAATACACATTACAGAAAGCGAGGCGTATGCTTCTTTACTTTACAAGGCTGTCTGAAACAAGGTACCGTTCACAGGCAATGACTCAGATGCCTTTTTAAAGCGCAAGTTTGCTTAAAGCAAGGTACGCATTACAGAAATTGAGGCGTATGCTTCTTTACACTGCAAGACTGTCTAAAACAAAGTACTTTTTACAGGCAGTGACTCAGGTGCTTTTTTTACGGCGCAAGGTTTGCTTGCAGCAACTACACATGCGTCAAAGCAAAGCAGCGTGGCGTGCGCCTGCGAGAATATGCCAGGCAGTTCGGCACCGGGCGCGGCATTGCCTGCGTGACTCGATAAAATGAACGCCGGTATGAACTCGCGCCGGGTCACGTCGAGGTGTAATGGCGTCTTCAGTGTGGCATGCAGTCATGTTGTTACATGGCCCGCGTGTCATGAATATCATGTTTGCACGCGTCATTTACATATGTCATCTGTTCACGTGGCGCAATAACTAAATTTGGTACATGTGAAGCTAGCAAAACGGCCACGAGTGCATCATGAGGGAAGCATGTATTCGTGTTATTACATGACAAGCATCACATGATTATCATGTTGAACCAGTCACATACCTTCGCAATTCATTAATGTCCCGCATTACCCAATTTGGTGTATGTGAAGCTAGCGAAACGGCCACGAGTGCATCATGTGTGTGGCATGTAGTCATGTTACATGACTCGCATCTCATGATTATCATGTTTGCACCAGTCACATACCTTCGTCGTGCATTCACGTTCTGTAAGACCAGATCTGATACATTTGAAGCTAGCGAAACGACTGCAAGCGTACCATGAGCGTAGCGTGTAGTCATGACTCATGGCTTACATGACTTGCATGTCATGATTTTCACGTTAGGGTCTGTCACTTATGTTCGCCATGCAGTCATGTCATATCATGCCAATTTAGTAACATGTAATGTGAACGAAACCACCGCAAGAGCTGCAAGACAATGAAATGTAAATCGTGACATTCATGACATAGGTGTCATGATTCTCATGCTATGACTTGTCAACTATACTCTTCATTTAGTCGTGTTATGCCATATAAAATTTGGTATTGATACCATTTACAAAACGGCCAGGAGAGCTAAAGGTCGTAGGTGGCTAGGTAGATAACTAGATACGCTGAAAGTCGCCGTGCTACAAATGCTTCGCATTTAAAATACACTCTACAGGCAGTGAGGCGTAGGCTTCTTTACACTGCATGACTGCCCAAAACAAAGTACGCTTTAGCAGGCAGTGACTCGGATGCCTTTTCACAGCGCAAGGTTGCTAAAAGATAAGTAAACTTTACAGGCGGTGAGGCGTATGCTTTTCTACACTGCAAGTCTGCCTAAAACAAAGTACCGATTACGGACAGAGACTCGGATGGCTTTTTACAGCGCAAGTTTTCTCAAAGCAAAGTACACTTTACAGAAAGTGAGGCGTATGCTTATTTACACTGCTAGACTGTCTGAAACAAAATACTTTTTACAGGCAGTGACTTGGATGCCTTTTTACGGCGCAAGGTTGCTTGCAGCAAAATATACTTTACAGGAAGTGAGGCGTATGCTTCTTTACATTGCAAAGCTCCCTAAAACAAAGTACCTTTCATAGGCAGTGACTCAGGTGCCTTTTTCGCAGCTCAATGTTGCTTCAAGCAAAATACACTTTACAAGCATTGAGGCGTATGCTTCTTCAAACTGCAAGACTGTCTAAAACAAAGTACCCATTACAGGCAGTGACTCAGATGCCTTTTTACAGCGCAATGTTGCTTGAAGCAAAGCACACTTTACAAGCAGTGAAGCGTATGCTTTTGTACACTGCAAGACTATCTAAAACGAAGTACCCTTTACAAGCAGTGACTCAGACGCCCTTTTACAGCACACGGTTTCTTGAAGAAAATACGCTTTAGAGGCAATGAGGCGCATGCTTGTTTACACTGCAAGGCTGCCCAAAACAAAGTACCGTTTACAGGAGTAACTCAGATGCCTTTTTTCAGCGCAAAGTTGCTTGCAGCAAAATACACTTACATAAAGTGAGGCGTATGCTCTTTACTTTACAAGGCTGCCTGAAACAAAGTACCCTTACAGGCAATGACTCAGATGGATTTTTACAGCGAAGGTGTTACTTGAAGCAAAGTACACTTTACAGAAATTGAGGCGTATGCTTCTTTGCACTGCAAGACTGTCTAAAACAAAGTGCTTTTTACAGGCAGTGACTCAGATGCTTTTTTATGGCTCAAGGTTGCTTGCAGCAAATACACTTTACAGGAAGTGAGGCGCATGCTTCTTTACATTGCAAAGCTCCCTAAAACAAAGAACTCTTTGCAGGCAGTCACTGAGATGCCTTTTTAAAGCGCGAGGTTGCTTTAAACAATGTATGCATTACGGGGAGCCATTTGCCAGACCGATGGACCAAACGTCGGGATTATTGTCAAATTTTGTAGTTTTATAGCGTCATATAGTGCTGGTATTGTGTTAGAAGGCGCGCTGAAATCTGTCTTGTATCTATAGTTTTGCTCCACTGCATGGCACAAAGCAGTTGGTACTAGTCGCGACGTTTACTTTGTCTGCAGCCCTACTTTATGAATGGTTTAATGATGGTATGTTATTACGTCAAAAGTAGATCTCAGAAAAACCATTGTGTCGGCGTGTAGTCGACGTAAAAGGATATTATTGACTTTTTTTTCACTTTGTGACTGGTAACTGGTGATTTCAGATTATACTGGTGTGCATGAATGGCAATATCGCAGGCGTTATTTCTCGTAAATATATAATAAGCAATAAACGAGACACCATTGTCTGTTTGTGAATTGCGACACCAATGTTCCTCTGCAATGAACTACGTGGCATTGGGGTGAACCTGCATATATGTGTACTTCTAACAGACTTATTTGCGTGCTTAAAAAACTGAAATGCTCAAAAATAAGGTTTCAGCCTTCAACAATGTTTTCATATATCACACTCAAAGTGATACATTAGCCATTTTATCCTATTATCCCTTATTGCTCTAGCAAAGGAAACCACGTTACTAAACTTCGTGTAGGTGAGTGCGAATGTGTTGGGCTATACTATGTACCTGTGGAAGGTAAATAGAACTACTCTAAAGCATGATAAACAGCCCTATAGTGTGACGGTGTGGCCTAGCTTTTCTTCCATTCCTTATTTTTTTCACAGAACTTGAAAGTAAACACAAAAGACTATATTTTGGTTTTTAAGGAAGCATTTTGTGCCTGTCGCGTGACAACTTACAGTCGCAATAAACATGGCAATGAATTCTGAGGATTCTTAAAGCGTCTCGTAAAAAACGCCAGGCCTGCGTGGAACGCGCTGCCCATTCACAGCGAAAGCTGGAAGAGTGGACTTTCAGAGGCTTTTCTGAACAGTGTTTGAATAACTACTACAAGCACACTGCTGGGTACCCACTACGCTATAAACAATCGTAATTTGTGTGCTTTAGGCCGGCGTTCACCATGCTATTCTTCGTCATTCTTTGGAGAAGCATGGTATCCGCTACACACTTGATAGAAACTTCATGCAATTTTTCATGCATGGGCTGACGACGATGAAGAAGTATGCCTAAAGTGGGTATGCTTCACAGTAATAGGTAATTCGGAGCAAGTTTTCTAATGGATCGGAGCACTGAACTACCCACTCGTTACGCAATTCGCATTGTGTGACGCTTAGATGTTTTTATGTTCTTAACACTTTATTACTGATATTAACGCGAATCCTTTCGTGACATAAAGCCTGCCTAAAGACAGTTTAGATACGAATTCCAAGCACTGGCGTGGTTCATTGGTAGAATACGGTGCTGGTACGCAACAGACCTGGGTTAGTAATTCCACTGTGTCATTACTATTTCTTATTTACTGAGTTTTTTATAGTGATTACGGACCCTGGCGGTGGCGGCGGAGGACTACGGCAGCACGCGTGAACCATCTTCTGACTTCATACCAGCTTTCGCTGTGAAATCGCTTAAGTATTGTAGCCATAAGTGAAGCGCAAACATAAATTTTCGAAAACACAGCATTTAAGCGTGTTACCTGATTACACTTACGAACCACTCTTTGGCAGAGCGTGATTGCACCTTAGCTCACAAAACAGTGATACTGTAAGTCGCGCTAAACAGAGCGAGTACACGCATACATGAAGTGTCAAAGGGGCACTACCCGTAATTACTCGCGCGATTCTCATATATGTTGTCTAGAGAAGATAGAAACAGCCGATTCACTTCAAGAGACTCAAGAGGAAGACAGAAACAGAATAAAAAGTTCGTGCCTCTTAGTAGCAGTTTTCCTGAAGCTTTTGCACGAGAAGGGCCTTCACCACATGGGGCTACAGATAGCTTTCAACACTTCAAGTAATCGTCGCTTTTATTACCTACACCTTATCCCTACCCCTTTATTTTCTCAAAGAGCAGCACTCCGAACTCCCAACACTCCAATTTTTTTCGTGATATACCTCTCCATCATTGCTAATTGTTTTCAAAAATAACAAATGGGCCGGGGATCTCGTAGTAAAAATTGCGCACCGCCAAAAACAATCTCCGGTGAAATGACACGCGACACAGAGACGCCACAATATACCATTACCTTTACGACACTGGAATGTGGAGCCGGTACCTTCATGTTTTTAAACGCGAAGACACGCTCAAAAATGCATGTGAAGTGTTCGAGTGCGCTGAAAATGAACTCCCAGAACAATAACCCAAAAATATACAAAGTGTGGTAACTTCCCCAACCTTGGTTTATCCGGGCATCACCTATTCCAAGAATGTCACCTCATATCCCTTGTTGCGCTCATAAGGAAGCTTCGCGAGTTCTTTAAAATTGTCACGCTGGCGCATCAGAGGCATCATCAATCAACCTTAAGTCCAATATGGGCTTAGAAAGATAGACTTATTGCTTACGGAGAGATGCCATCATATTAAATCAGGCAACAAAAGCATCCTTTCGTTGCGGGCCAATATAAAGAATGTTACCCTTCTTGTCATTCTGCTTACGCACTAGATGCCGCAAGTTTCGCGTCCTGTTGTCACCCAACTAATTTCACGCCTCTAAGAGTCTGCTAATGTTAAGAATATTTCCTTACCCTGTGTTATTTTGTTGACCGGCTGATCGCACAATATGTGCCTTCCGCGCTTAACATTTATCGAGAAAGCAGTGCATTGAAATTGAGGAGGATCCTCGAATCCCAACTATTAAATTTGGAACATTTTAATTGACTTATGTTGACGTCGTAAGTCACCGCAATGTGAACCAGCGATTCAACTTCACATGACATCATTTTATTAAAAATGGAAGTGTGCGTGCACCCCACGAATACAACGGTATTATTGATTAATATTTACAAAGCTCCAGAAATAAATGAAAATGTAGGTGTGATTCAAAGGCATATATTAAATATGTGTCGAATGTGTCTTGTGTGTTCGTGCGTGACAAATAGTGACTAGTGCAGATGTACCAATGAAAAGAGAAATAGCTTTACGTAACAACAGATCATAAGGCAATCACTACAACTTGAGTTAAGCAGTTCATTCCTTTTTCCACAAATGGTCTAACATTATTGTGATCTTTTTGAAAACTTCCTGAAGCCATTCTGTAAAAAGAATCTCTCATTTGGTGGCACTATGCCGAAGCAGTGAGCTTCAAAGACGTAGAAACTATGCAATTATGTCGTTCAACAGTGGTTAGCGATACTTGACTACTATGACAACGCGTCGAAAACGAAACTTTCTGAATAATTGCTCAAAGGTTAATGATAAAATGAACAAATCGGGATGACAGGCAAACTATCTGCATTATATACTGCCACCATAATGAAAATATAACGAAGTTCGCCCACTTCTATTAGAGAACGTGTGCGATTGCAACGTTAGCCCGCAGAAACTACGCTTGTGGTTTGGTGAGCGCGTAAAACTTGTGGTGCTTAAACAGGTGTGCCATGAACGTTTAGGTGAATTACTTGCATAAGTGTTTCCAAACTGATACAATGAAAAAATTGTCTGACCGTTCTTGTGCCACTCAAAGTGATTCGCCACAGGGAAATGAATCTGTGAAACAAAACTTATTTTCTTCCTTTGAGACTTTGGTCCCACGCTCTGAAGGCTTGACTAGCTTAACCCATGCTCTAAGCACCCACTCTTGCAAAACATCAGTTTAGCAGCTACGTCGCCACCACTAAAGGGCGGACCAAGCTTGTTCGTTGCGAACCGCTTTCTTTGTTGGCTTCTCGAAAGATGTTATTAGCATCAGAACATCACAGTTACCACAGGTCACGGCGTTATTTCGCCTCGCTCGCAAACTTCGGGTTATAACTATTCTCGGGAATTCTCCTTTTAGGCTACCGCGTCAAACGTGAACTCGCGCGAACACTCGATATAATAAATATACATACAAGTTCACGGCCAAGCTCTGGCATGGCCGTTGAGTCTGTGGCGACATGGCCAAGTGAAGTGAAGAGAGCTCCAAGGAAGCTCGCAGAGTATAGCCCCGCAATAACCGGGTTGCAGAAGCGAGAGAAGTGCGTGGGGTGGGGATGTTTCGGCGGTGTAGTGGTTGGGGTTTGCGAGGCTTTGTCGGCGGAGAGCTGTAACTCATTGTTGCTCCCCCCACGTGGGCAATTGTTATCTTCCGGCCGAGTGACCACTTTCGCCGGTCCAGCGGGTGGAACGGGCCCCCGTCGAAGCAGTGCCGTCCCATCGTGGCCAGTGCCGCGGAAAGAGGGATGAAGGCTGCTCTGGCCCCGAGCACCGAGCTGGCCCGCGTCGGCACTCGCGACGCAACCGTAGAGCGCAAGTCGCGAGGGAGTGCTGCGACGACATGGAGCAGCGGCACCGGTGGTGCACGTGTTGTATGAACCGCGTAATGCATACCGAGGGTAAATATTTTACGGAATGACAACGCAAGCATGACACGAATGTTTGGTCCATGGAAAGTTTTCAATTCTTTTGCCTTCTTTACTAGAACTGATCAACTAAACTCTAAAAAAATATCGAGTAAATAGGGTGCCTTTTTGTCCCACGACAATAATCGTCATCAGGCTTGCGTGCGCTTCCTTTTTTGAAAACTCGGCGCTGGCCACTTTCCTATCGAGAATGCAATGTGACCCTGATGATGGGCATGTCGATCGTGACCGCAATGTACCGGGCGCGGGGCGATAGCGCAAGGATGGAACGCAATATAGATGACGAATATTGTTGTGGGGCAAAAATACACCCTTTTTACTCGCTCTTTTTTAGAGTGCAGTCGAAAATGCGTGTTATGAGAGCCTGAATGCGGTCGCATATACATACTCTGCATTCAACGTCTCGTTCATTGCTCCCGCTCTGCTGTTCATTAGATATTTTCAGCTGACCCGGCATTTCTATGTATGCTAAGTGGTTTACGGAATGCCGGGTTCCCGGTGATTGTATCTTGATGGAGGAAATAGGCATGGCTGAAAAGTGCACAAAGCCCCGCCGCGGTGGTCTAGTGGCTAAGGTACTCGGCTGCTGACCCGCAGGTCGCGGGTTCGATTCCCGGCTGCGGCGGCTGCATTTCCGATGGAGGCGGAAATGTTGTAGGCCCGTGTACTCAGATTTGGGTGCACGTTAAAGAACCCCAGGTGGTGAAAATTTCCGGAGCCCTCCGCTACGGCGTCTCTCATAATCAAATGGTGGTTTTGGGACGTTAAACCCCACAAATCAATCAATCATGAAAAGTGCACAAAGACGGAAGACGAGAATGGCACGGACTATACATTCCGTCTTTTTTGTGAACTTTCCAGCGCTGCCTGTCTCACCCATAATGTTCCAACTAGTCCCTGCACAAGCTCTTCTGGCATCAACATTCTGGCAACCACAATTACAGACATGTCTGTTTTGGTCACAGTCCTTGAAGGGAAAAAAATGTTTTTAGAAGCTGCGACTGAGTCGTTAGATTTAGAACTGAAAATTATGTTTGTCTTCCGGCCGTAATAAAAAAAGAAACACCGATGAGATAGGTGTGAAAAAGTCCCCATTTTATTTATACTGAAGTTGACAGTAGGTATCTACAGATACTCAGTTTTACACTCGCATCTTCCACTTCGATTTTTGTGATTGATGAGGTACGGACCCAGCAGGGCGAATCGCATGAATAATTGAACGGGAATAATTCACGCAGGACTATTCTTTCTGTTTTGTAACGGGATCCAAACCTGCAGCCAGAATGCTGGTTGCCCTTCAACATGTCGTTTATTTAGTCTTATCTGAAGTCAGCGTGAAGTTTTTTTTGCGCACGCCATCATCACTGCTCAAACACCCTTCATTTGAAATGGATAAAGGTGTTCAATTTTACGCATATAAAGACAAGCAGGTCTAGTGTAACTCGACCCTGAAAATTGAAGCATGGTGGTACATTTGTGTAGTGCTTATAGCCCGTAAAATAGCAATAAAGTTGACTTCACGTTCACCTCCCTGGGAGATACATTGACTGTTTGTCTTCAATTTTTAACTAAATATTGACAATTTGCTCTTTCAAGTCAGCGTGCGAACTTCAGACGACAATGTTTACCGACGATTGAACTATTACCTCCTTTTGATATGAGACTCCTGACCAGAAAGATTTCGAACGTAAACAAAAATAAAATATATTTTTAACTGCCCTGAGCTGCAGTCATTGACAAAAAAAATAACGTGCTGACCCCATAAAAAAGAGACTGGAGGGCTAAGAGCTCAAGTCATTGCAAAAAGAGAGTAGCATCCATTAGGTGTCATTTTATTGCTCAAGAAGCATGTAAACTTAGAACAAACGCATCTTACTCCCTGTCAACCTACATGAATATGATCGCAATATATTGCGGTCCTAATGTCAGAACGAATAGATTTTCTTGAATATTAGCTAAAGATAGTGAGCAGAGCATGAACTACTTAAACAGCGAGACAGCCCGAGCGTTTCGAGACATGTCAGCGGGGAATTTCGCACTCGCCTATGGGTAAATGTAGAGAAAGAGATATATACGAGAAAAAAAGGAACTCAGGGACGTTAACCAGACTCTAGCATCCTGTATGCTACCTTACTCTAGGGTCGGCAAATAGGGGGTAGAAAGAGAGAGAGAGGGGGGGTAAAAATGAATAATAGCAAAACACGGACACACACGCACCCACAAAATCAACCCACCCAGAGTCGTTCCAACAGGCCAGTGGTTCGCAAGAAGTCCACAAGTGCTTCCATGGCCTACTTCTGTGATGATGAGTCTAGACGACGGTGCAGTATACTTTCCTCTGACAGTATACCTGGTCATCTAACTTGTTGAGTGTATTAGAAAAATATTGTATAGTGTATTGGAAAAATATTAGAAAAATATGTTGTAATCCAGGTAGTCGCGCAGGACGTGTCGAATCGTCTTTTCATCTCCGCAGTGTGCACAGGCGGTGGTGTCGGCCTGTCCTATATGCAGGACACGTACGCACGGGTAAACGTGACGCCTAACCATAGTCTACACAGAACAGTATGGTCGCGTTGTCGTAGTTTGTTGGAAGCAGTAAGCTCAACGTAGGATTGAAGGAGTGTAATCTTGCGTGCGTAAAAGCGATAACTGCAAATTATCTCAGCTGGAACGAGCTTGAATGCTGGTTCTTACTCGTCTTGAGTCTTCCATGTTGGTGATCATTTACTGTAAATTGTCATCTCTATACGTTTATTTTTTGTAAGCACACCAGTACGCTTGTCTAGTATAGAACCCGCTTCCAGCCTTCCACTCTACCTAATCTGCGCTCACTCATTTTCTGTGTTCTCGGATAGCAGCTCGTATAAATCACCGTCGCGTTCACCAGCCTCTCTTCGGCGTATATATAATACACCCGCTCCGAAGTACTTCAGTACCGACGTCTACGGAAGACCTCCTCTGACTTAGAAGTCGAAGAAGACCGGTACGTAGTGTGCGAGACGGGTCCGCTCCAGTGCCGCTGCTTTAGCGGCATCATCTATACGCTCACAGGCCAACGTGCGAGGGCACCGGCAAGCGAAGGAGGAAGGGAAGCGATGCCCGCACCGGCCAGCCGTCTATCCACCCTTGTCATCAACAGGCGCTGGGCCGTTCACATGCGCCACTCTATGAGAATCGTTCTAACCAGCAGTGCATGGCCAGAAACACTCGCTGACGTTGCCCTCCAGCCGATCGTAATTCATTTTTTTAGCTAGCCGCAGTTCCTTCCGTGGAAGAACTGTTTTATTTTCCGCACGCACAACACTTACTGCACTGTGACTGTGTAACGCATCTTTGCTGTTGCGCTTAATAGCTTGAAGCTTCTTCACCTGAACGTTATCACGGTGATGATAATGTTTGGTGGCATCCTCTTATCATCTCTTTCTAATCACCAACTCTGATGAGTTAGCCATCCCGCCTTGGCCGGAACTGCAGGAGAAAAGCGGACATTCACGACGATTCTAGCTTGATGAATAATAAATGTGCTTCCTGCAGACATTTGTTTCCCTTATTATGGATTTCGTGAACACTCAAGGACGACGTTATCACTCGGAATAACTCGAGCGATACATCAACATATCATCCCTCCTGCACATTCAAGTGTAGGCCGGACTTCATTATGCTAGACCACTTAGCTGAAAGCTTCAGTTCAATAAGGTATATTTCTCCCCTGTAGGAATTGTCAAACCGGATCTATAGAAAGTTAAAGCAACGTAGTCTTTAGACCACGCTCGTCTACTTAGGAGAGTGAATTCTTGTAATGATCCTCAACCGATTTGGTTTGTTGCAGCACTTCAACAAAGCTTCTTAGCGATGCTTGAGTGAAATCCCGGCAACTAGCAGCTTTCGACCTACACACGATTGCGCAGGAGAGATGGAGCATTCCTCTGGTTATTCAGATAAGTAACATCACGAGTCAGTGTCTATGAAGTCCGCTCGAAAAGCCCCACCTATGCTCAACATATTTGCATAGTGGCTGCCCCAAGAAAAAAGATATTTATGTCATTACCATTGAGTGTTATTTCTCGAGAAATACGCTACCTAGTTTCATTAAATTTATTATGCACGCCTAGTAAGTATATCCTTGAACTCGTATATTTATTTATCGGTTCCGCTTCCTACGAGAATAAAAAAGTAAACTTCGCCAGGTCCAAAGTATCTGATAGATGATGAATTACTGACACCCATAATACGCTATAAACTTACGCAACCTTCTTTTGCCACATCTTTCCTTTATGTCACGAGCTAAAGACCGAAAGTACCATTCAAAATGTTTAAAGTCAGCAAGATACCTTAAAAGGTGTAACAAAACTATCAAAGCTCCAGAAATCAAACTCCAAGAGTGCGCGACGAACGCAGTTTCTAGCGCAAAAACCAACCCACCGGGGAACAAACACGCTCGAATCAGAAGCGGTCGGGTTCTCGGGTATCACGTCTGGGTGCAATTTCTCCAAAGCGCGGCAGCTTACGCGGTTGATCGAGCACGGGCGCTCTTCGTCGCTGGCCGAGTGTGATTTCGCCCACGTCGGTGTGCGCAGCGCGCTCGGCCACCCCGCGACAAAGCGACGGCCGAGCAGCGTTCTTGGGGGCCCGGAATTCTTTCAGCCGGCTGCCCCACGGGAATTCTCCCCTCGATCGCATCTCACCACCTTTAGGCCTTCTCTCCCCCTCTTGTTACCTCTTTCCTGACTTTCGAGAACCCAGCACCCTTTCGACGTCACCGCATTTTGGCCCCATAGCCTTCACCTACCCTACGCGAACACAAGACTGCGTTCTTTCTGTCCCATCTTTCACTTACAGGCTTCCCTCTCTCCTCGTTTCTGACTCAACCAGAACGCGCGGCACTGACCCAGAGACAATATTTTGTCCGGCGGGGCCGCTTTCATAAATGGCCCACCCCTCCTACACCAGAGCTCTCCGTTCTTTCTTCTCCCCTTTTTCTGTTCTGTTGTAGTGCGTCTCTCAATTCGCTACGCTTTTTTTCTTCTCGATGATTCCGCGTCGTTCGCGACCACTGGCTCAGTACCTCGTATTTGCGCTGAAGAGTAAAGAACGTACACTTCCCTTAGTCGGCCAGCCGTGCGTTGGTTACGGAGTCCTCTGGCGACGAAGAATGCCTCATTGCCTCAGCTCCGTAATGGTGTGCACTAGAAGTACGCCGGAGGAAAATACAGTTGGTCACTCTACTCTCAAGCGACTTCTCCTTCTTGCTTATTCATTCTTTGTTGCATCGTCACTCACTGAGACATAATGCGTTGGTTCGCACACATTGGCAAAATCCGAGAAATGCTCTGCCTTTATAAGAGCTTGTCGAGTAAAAGCCCGTTGCCGTAAGTCAGGGGCAACCTACTGTTATAGAACCCAATAATAAAAGGGTTTTTTTGTAAGCTTGAATAATATCTGGGGTTTAAGCTCTCAAACCGCTTTGATCATCTGGAGCACTTTCACGTGCACTGGCGACGCACTCTACAAAGCGTTTTCTATCGTTTCGTCTCCATTGAAATACGACTGCCTCGGCCGGAATTGAACCCGCAAACTGCGGATCAACAACCGAGCACTGTAACCGCGTCTTTTATAAGCCGGAGTTTTGAAAATTAAGGCTCTGTTAGAAAAAAAGTGACCCCGTATCTGCATGTTACCCTGCAAACGTCGTCGAAAGACGGTAGTCGTGCGTCTGGAGAGAGAGAGAGAGAGAGAGAACAAAACATTTGTTTGATGTTCGGCACAAGAAAATCGGTGAATGGTATTCTGGAGGCGCTGTGATAGAGTGCCTCGAGGGTGCAGCGGAGGCGAACGAGCGCATCGAGTCACGCCACACGTGAGACATGAGCGCAGTCTGGCAGTTATCTTGGAAAACGAAGCGCGCGGCGCGTGTGCCTATCTTAGAAGCGATAAGGTGTAGAACGCAAGGCGACGGGTAGGTGGCGCCACCGCGTCGTCTTAGCAAAGCCTTGGAAACACTTGCCTTTTCGTGCAAGCGTTGCATGGTCAGCACAGCGTGATAAACGCTACGGTCCTTATAATTACATATGTATGCCTTTTTCTAGTAAAAAGACGCACATACAGAATATTGACGTGTTGTTATGGTGTCTCAGATATGCGCAGTAATTTATTTTAATTGACAATCGCACAAGTATGAATGCTGAACCTTGAGCAATATTGGTGGGCGCTGCGAATGGGGTCGGCCGTTTGGAGTATCGTTTGGCCATTTTGGTGCCGTTCAGGGTACCGTTAAGGGCGGACGAACAGAGGAATGTGCATACGGACAGACAGACAGACAGACAGACAGACAGACAGACAGACAGACAGACAGACAGACAGACAGACAGACAGACAGACAGGCAGACAGACAGACAGACAGACAGACCAGCAAAGACAATCGTCTTTAAAAAACGAGAACAATATGTAACTGTTTCGATAAGGTGCATAATGTCGGTCCATTAGTCACTCACTCACTCACTCACTCACTCACTCACTCACTAACTCACAATACAATGTTCTCAACGACCTCGAAGCTTTTTTTTTTTTTGACAAAAAATTTTGTGAATTCTAATTTTTCTGCTTCATTTTTTTTTCTTTTCGTACTTACCAAGAAGTTCTGACGTTTTGCTTCGGCGGTCGTTCTCGTCGCAAAACGTGTTGTTAACATGGCTAGTAATTTTGTCCTTATGTACTATGAGGCACATGTTCGCGAACTACAGCAGTAGAGACACCGCACTTCGCGGAGTCCTTGTATAGAGAAAAGGGCCAAGTTTTGTTCATATTTCTTTGTTTATTCTATAGAGCCTAATCATGTCAGTGGTTTTTGAATCGTATGTATTGTGGTGATACACTTTCTGTTTAAGTGTAAGGAGGTGCTCCCGAAGCTCGAAACTCCCTGCAAATATGCCACTGCAGTGACATAATTGCTGCCACGTGTTTTAGTAGTTCTCTAATTATACAATTCACCCACACATTTCCAAAGCTTCACTCCAATGTGCATGAAAAACGTAGATATTTAACTTCATTTGTTCATTCGTGCGTTAGGTGATAGCTTCGGGAAGCGAACAAAAGTACACCAACCAAGCATCGAAGGATTATAAGGCTATTACCTCTGCAAACTGGCTCTTATCAAAGTTAAACTTCCATACGAAAAGCATTCCTGTACAATAGAGAAGTGGCGACTGGTATACGCGATGCGTCCTGTCAACAAGAGCTAAAGTGACGGAGTTCTCACACGAGAGAACTCACCAGCCGAGAGGGTTAGTCTATCAGTCAACGCGTCATCGGTCAACCCATCAATATCGATGACTCATCGGACGGGGTGTGGGTGCCCGGCTCCCCAAAACTCGAAAAGATGGGTGGAGCCCGACGTAGAAGACCTGTATATATCATATGTAGTTTATCTCCTTAAATAGTAACTACGAAAATAGTTGAAAGTTGAGTTTATAGGCACGATTATGAGCGCTCGATTCAGGACAGCACCCACGTGAATGTTGCGCAAGTGGTCTTCACAAAGACTCGTTTGTCTTTGAGAATACTGCGTGCAAAAAGGACAGTGCGCTGTCTCGTTGAAACTTCTGTTGATGCTGTACGAAGTGGTGTTGACAGAGAGGTAGTTTCCAAGCTCTACTGCTTCTTAAATGTCCCACATCACCCCTTTAAAGAATATTGCAGTTTGCTTGTAAAGCCCTCCTTTGTTAAATCCATGCAGGGATGCAGGATTATGTATAAAAAAAGATCACACCCACGACTCCCGTAAAAAAGTTCATGCCAGAACTTCGGGCGTGTGTTAACCTGAAAATTTCGAAAGCCAGACCCACGATTCACTGTTATAGCTCGGCTTTAATACCATGCCAAACAATTGCATAGCCTACTGTTTTTAAATCGAACAAGCTATTCCTGCAGTTAATATAATACTCATATGCTATACAAACCATTATTAGAGTCCGGTGCTTTTCATTTTTAGAGTCAATGCCGTCAAAGCTCGAATTCAATGTTTCGTAACCTTCGACGGGCAAGTACTATCAGGTATGTTTTTTTTAACTGTATTGTGAAAGACCACGATACGACAAGCCGAACAATGGAGGTCGGGATAATATAGCATCGTGAACAGAATAATATACTGATTTTATTTCGCTGTCTATTTGGATTTATTTCCGTGCTTTTTGAATGGCAGTACTGGCGTATTCGTTCACCAGACCACCAGACAAAGTACGTTGCAAAATATTAAAGCACGTATACTGAGCAAGCAAAATCTATGATTAGGACTGATCTACGTCACTGTTCTCACATTTCAATTATTCCTTACTACAACGAAGTAGCCCGTTCTGAATCTATTTTCGAGATGACTCAGAACAAGCACGGCAACGACAACACTAACGTCGTGTTTCTTCGGGAAACTGGACTGAAAGACGCATTGTGACGTTCACCGAAGATGTTGGTGTGTATTTCTAAGACAGTGCTTGTACACTACAGCCTAATTGCCACTACACTGTAGCGTCGTCACGTACTCTCCGCATCTTTCACTTCACCTTTGTCTTTTCCAAATACATCGTAGTTCACCGGAAAATGGACAGATGCTGCACGAAAGCTCCGCTGGCTTGCTCGCCAGCAAACCAGATCGCAATAGAATCAGCCGCACTTCAAGCATGCCCGACTGTACTCGCTTGACTTTACGTTAGGTCTTCAAGTCCCGTCGAGGCTTCGCCGAACCCTTTTATGTAGGCTGTGGTTGGGCGTTGCGTTTACCAACATCTACGCTTTTCGAATTGGGATGGCCCACACCACAGCCTGTGGCCACTGTAGCAAAGAAGAAACTATCCAAAATATTATTTGTGACTGCCTAGAGTACAGTAGACAACGACTATGCTTTCACAAGGAACTCAGCAAATTAGATAATGAACCTTTGT
Source organism: Rhipicephalus microplus (assembly GCF_013339725.1). Classification (NCBI taxonomy): domain Eukaryota; kingdom Metazoa; phylum Arthropoda; class Arachnida; order Ixodida; family Ixodidae; genus Rhipicephalus; species Rhipicephalus microplus. Next base: position 263,660,136 of record NC_051165.1, on the reverse strand, counting down.
CGGAGGAAAGAATTCTACAATATCGACAAGATGCAACTTCAAAAAAGGAGGTTCTAAAAGCGCTACTGCACTTTTTGCGATCGACCGGCGTTTCTGAACGGTTGTAGCAAGAACGCCCTTCATGTGCGTGTTTTTGTTTTCCTATGAGTGCACGTGCGTTTTTTCTTCTCTCTCTCTATCTCTCTCTCTCTCTCTCTCTCTCTCTCTCTCTCTCTCTCTCTCTCTCTTTATCTACCCTCTCTTTCTTGCCCCTTTTTTCCACCCCCAGTGCTGGGTAGCAAACCAGATGTCAATATCTGGTTAACCTCCCGGACTTCCTTTCTCTTTCTCTCTCTCCTTCGAATAAACTCCCTGTATTATCTTTGCCTCTCCCTCTTACGATCACGTGACGTTCTTTGACGGGGCATCGCATCTGCTTTTTTGACGTCGTACTTAGATTTCACCGTAGGCGTGAAAGAAAAAGGTAAGTGATGACAGAATCATAGAAAGAGAAATACTACACGCAATACTAAATTTCATGCATACTTCAAGACTAATTTTGCAAAAACGTTTTCTACTCATTCCGTATTAGAAGCTTGGCATTTTATCTTGAGTAATAAGCTGCCGCAATGAACAAGCACTTATCTCGGAACTTTACACATAGGTACTTGTGTGTCTAGAAATGTCACGTCGACACTTATGCATTGCCTTTAAACCGGTTACTCAGATCGCACATACTGCAGGTGAGACAAAGCTGTACGTGCGAAAAGGAATTGCCCCAAATACAAACGCGTGCCAAGTTAAAAAATAAACTCAATCTCTCTAATGTGTGGAGCACTTTGAGCCAAACACGACCCTCCCACTATGCGGCTGTAGGCGTTCTGCCCTCTTCTGTCTACGCTACGCGCGTCCCGAAGAAAAAAAAGGACGAGTGGAAGTTTTACAGTCGAGCACCCGTTGAGGAAAGATACGGCCGACTAACGACCTTCCGTAAAAATTGGGGAGACCCAGACGATACACGAGCAGGGGGCCGAGCAATCCCTGGTAACGCAAGTTGCTTGTCTCCACGGTGAGGCCAGTGGTATAAGGAAAAAAGAGGGGGGGGGGGGGGGGGCAATAAGGGGCACACGGAAAGAAAGACATGCAGCCCAGGGTGTCCACTCAGCCAGAATCGAGGCATTTTCTGCACCGGCTAGCGTAAGAAAGAACAAAAATGCGCCGCCCACGGAAATGAAACACGGATCGCGATGTTGCGCAACAATGGAAGGAAAAAGCATCTCGGCAAAGAGACTCTTTGGCAGGGGACGAGACACGGGGTGCAGTGGAGACGCAGGTGATTCGCGGCCAGAGCTCGCTTTTGTCCGCCTCCGAGTGCTTTTAGATGTCCGGTCGAAAAAAGCACGTCCCACGAAGATCGTTGGCGATGGCGAATTTCTCCCCGGAGAGATCGGCACTCGTTCGAGAGGAGCGCGCGCCCCGACCGTCCGGCCTAGCGCGCCGATGTGTGGCGGCTGAGCAGGCGGCGCCGGTACGCTGGGGCAGCGCTGGCTGGGGTCGTGAAACATCGGCGACTTGAAACCATTTGGACAAGGAACGATCGTTCAGGCGGCGGGGGCCCTACGCTGAACGTGGCGCTTCTCTGCAGTCGACGCGATACGAAACATCGGGTTGTCCCCCCCGCCTCGTGTCGGGTGGGGTAGTGGCCCTCCCTTTTCTCCTCCTTTACGGGCAGCATTGTGGGACGCTCGCCGTATATCTGCCGCTCGTCACGCTACGCCGCTTTCAATGGCTTCGGATGTGCGCTTGTATGTATGCGCGAATGGAGTCTCGTGTTGGGGCTCGCGTGAGCACCGCTTCGATTTCACTGTCGCATTTTCCGCTTTATGATGCGACGGTGGCGAGATCGAAGGCGTGGTAGGGATTCGGCGCTGTCGGTGGTGCAAGCGCGAATTGTATCGCTTTGTTTGAGCGGATGCTTTCTGGGTAAACTGTCGCAGTATACAAAGCGGGCGTTTGTACTGTCGCTAGGAATCATCTGGTTGGAATCATGCGGTTACACACCTCTCGTGGTTAAAGAACGTCGCGAGCACTCACAACACACATCTTTGGTGACCGTGGTTGCACACGTATATTCTGTTGTTGTGAATTCTTACCAGTTATTTCTGATTTCTGTAACTTAGATTTATCGTTTTTTTATTAAATCGGCTTGCCCGTGAATGATGTGCTTCCCGGTGGGCAGAAAATGTCCCCTTCCCTTTTGCCTAACAATAAAAAATGCATTCGGAAATGTTGCCTGCTAAAATCTCGTTAACTTTGAAAAGTATTCTGGTGTTTTCAATTAATATCTTCATCCGTGATGCATCAAATGCAAGGGCGTTTTATGTATATTCAAACTTTTTTAATGTGACCCGAAACCACAACTGGTTTCAACTGTCATGAAGTGCGTCCTCTCCTGACATCTGAAAACTAAGACGCTATTTAACGAGATGCCACGTCTGCATCGTTTATATATCTAAAAAAAAGTGGCTCATCCCTCTTTTTTAGAATCGGTACAGCAGGAAAAGTGAAACGAGTCTCTATACAGAAGTAGTTGAGTGCAGTGTGTCACCACAAAGACAAAGGGATGAATACTACATCAACAAAGTGCAAAGTCGCGCGAAGAACAGCAAGCAGTTCGACACTTAAAGCACGGCGTTCAAATAGAAAGATAGACGCACGAAACGAACGCCCAACTATGCACAAGACAAGCACGAAAAACTTCCACAATGCCTGCTTCTTCGTGCGCGAGCAGCGTGCTCCTTTCGCAAACGCGGCCACGGCAGCGAGCGAAATAACCTTAGTGCTCTCCTTGATTGCGAGTCTGGTAATCGAGTGCGCAGGAGAGACCACGCTCCGTGGAGGCGGCGTTCATCGAAACGCTCTATAAAAATGCTAAAGGCGACGATCTTTAGAGCAAACCCAACGCCAGACCTTTGCGCCACTCTCTGCTGATGGCTAAATCACGCTGATGTTGCAAAGCTCTGACGACTGCATATTGGTATATGGCGTACATAAATCGCTTGCCGTTAGCAATCTTGACGGCGTATACGCTCCGTGACCTTGTGGTTAGCGCCATGCGCTGAGGATTGAGATGTCACTGGTTCTACGTCCCGCGACAGAACGTTTTCTACTTTGTTTCTTTTCCAGCTGTTAGTACATACTTTACAACGTCATATCCCTGACGGAAACATGTCAGCGTAGCTGTAGTGAACACCAGCATAAAACACTTTCGTGTTAACATTTCGCGCGTGAGATGATGTAAAATTTATTGCGTCTTCGCAGTAAAATTTCATACAACTGTCTTTACAACGGTAGGAATTTCATAAACGGACTTCTCTTATATACTATAACTTAATAAAACTTGTTGTTGGGCTAGTTGGTTATACATCATATACTTAGAATTTTTACTTGTTCCTAGTGGTGTGGTGACGCCATGTTGGTTTTCTACTGGCGCAGTTCTGTTAGTTTGTGCTTTTGCGCATTTCGATGTACGTATTTAAGAAGGTCAGATAGGAGCAATAAACAGTTGGTAGTGAGCGCTGCGTGTCGTGTGTGTTGCTCTGGTGTAAGTGTGTGTGCTTGTGTGAGTGTCTGCGTGAGTCGAGGTTGCGCCAAAATTTCTAAGTATATGATCTTATATACTAATGTCCTATATTGAAGCAGGACTGATAGTTGGGCTATAGCTGGTGATACATTAAGGGCAGTAACAGCGCACAAACTCACCGGACGAAGAGACGCAAACAAGCGCTTGTTTGCGTCTGTTCTCTTCGTGCCGTGAGTTTGTGCGCTTTTACTGTCCATGAAGTCTTATTTTGATTCAGTCTTTGATCTACTGGCTTTTTATAAAACTGTTTATATTGTGATTTGTATTTTCGCTTGCGTTTGTAGACAAAGACATTGCTGTTTCTGAAGAACGTGTATATATGAAACCTTATAAAATATAATGCAATGGTGAAACTGCATTTAAGTCGCGGCATCACTCACTGTACCGCCTTCTTTGTCACAACTCCCTTTCACCGAATGGGCTTACTTAAAACTGTTTGGTTATCGGACTACCTTGAAGTGCCCGCCAACAGTGATGCATTGGACGTATATCTACAGTCAATGCAGTGAAAACGTTGATAGTGTTCTGCTTACGGCATTTACGTAAGCTTTATTCTGTCAGCGCAATCTCCGAATTTGATTTTTTTTTCACAGGCTGAGGTAGGATGCTGAGAATAAAGTCACCGGTATATCAGTTCCATTCTGTACTTACAATGTAAGTCTAATGGAATAGGTTTAAGGAATGTCAGTGCTATAGTATCTTACAAAAATAATACGTGTTGTTTACTGGCATATATCAGCGGACTATTTACTGAAGGCAACGCAAACATTAATGGCAACGCTACCTAACCTTTATCTGCTCTGAGGGGGGGGGGGGGGGTTAGGATGTTGAGCCACTGAGAAAAGTCACACAGCGCTTGCATCAGGATGGCATAAATTTCTCGTATCATTCTTGTGCCAGTTTCCTGTGTACTTTCGGAGGTGTCAGTGGAAACCTGCATGCTCAGATTGAAACAACGTCCTTACAACGCGAAACCCACGCTCATTTTATATATTCCACGTGATGATGCTTGAGCAAAGTGACAGTTTCACTGCGCTGCCCTCCAGCACCATCTGCTATGTAGCGGAAAAAACGGTAGCCGAGTCTGTTCGAGGCGCACCGTGCAGCCCCCCCTCTGCCCTACGCTGCTCGATTTTATCGCTGGCGCTTCTCGGAACGGGAAAAGGGGTGTCGTGAGATCGCGTTTATTTCAGTTCTGGCGGGACGCGATGACGGCAAACACGAATGGGGTGCGCGTCGGTGGGAACTTTGAATTACTCCCTTTCTCTCGCGTGTCAGCGTGCCCGCCACCCAAGACACTCGGCAGTTACGAGCTTGTCTGACAACGTGGGCCATTTCAGCACGCGCGCCTTGCATTCTTCAAGTATTACCCCGTTCTCTGTAGTTTCATTGAATGATTCCTTAGTAAAAAAAAAAGGTTGATCAATTGTCCGAGTTTTCGCGTGAGCGTGCGTGCATGGACACTTGAGCATCGCCATAGAAACATGTTACTTTCTATACGCCTGAATTTTGAACTTTCGCACTCTTAAGAACATGTGTAAGAACAAGATTAATCTATGTATTCCTGTTTACGTAATTCAGCACGTGCTATGCGAATAATATGTGTTGAAGAACATTTTAATTGAACAGAAACTTATGTACCAACATGTGTAGACCTCTGATGGTAGATATGCGAGTGGGTTACATGATGTCATCTTATAAAGCTTATGAACCCTCATTGACCAAACACATGATATGCAGTAGGCAGTTTTAATCATTCAATGGCTGGCGAGTTTCGTAACTCAGAGAACTTCAAAGCCATAAGCAGAAATAACACGTCAAATAAGAGGAAATAATTACACGCACAAGTCAGACCTTGACCGCACAGAAGCAACGAACTATCCAGAAAGGCCTCTTTAGTAAAGGCGAAGAGTGGGTGTACAAAAATAAACAATGACAAAATTCTAATAAACTCAATTATATTTGATATCACTCCACACACAGCATTCATTATACTCTTCGCAATAACATTTTTACGTCATTTTATACAATTATGAAGCATTTTACGTAGCAGTTTCGTTATCTTGGTCCCTTTTTTTTCTTTTCAAGAGGAGCATTTAGGTACTCAGTTTACAAAGAAATTTTCATGTAATCGAATGACCATAAGCACACTGGAAGCAATTCTACGAAACATGACTCCAAGCTAGAAGACCGTATCGCTTCAAGCACAAAAATGAAATATGCAGATCTGCACACTGTCTTAAGCCATGCTCCACGAGTGAACTGCTTGGTTGACACAATTTGGCAGGACCGTGGAGTAGAAAAAGGTGCCTAATCCCGAGGTCTGCTGACACCAGCTCGGCTTGTTAAGTATTTCTTCGGCGCTGCCCAGTATTCGACAGCGGTTCTCTTGCGAGGGCACCTGTAAGCCGCGCTTTGAATCCAAGAGATCGGACAAGAAAAAAAGACCAATATAAGCGAAGCGGCACCTTCGCTTGTCAAAACGCCCGCCACACGTTAAAACGACAGCACTATTGCATCGCCCCCGTACGTGTGAACCTTCGCATTTGGACTGCCTTTTAATCCGCTCATTAATACGACAGCTCCTCCGTGTTCTTTATTACACGTATTTTTCGTTCTTAAGTGTGAAATTTTAAGTTCAGCCGCGTAATTGCTACGTTGACTGCTTCGTTCCTTCTGCAACGGATTGATTCACGCTGTGTGCAGTTTTTTTTTCTTCTCTGTCACTCAAAATGGCAGCTTTGCGTTTGCTTTCACACTAGTTCTTGTATTTTTTTCTGAAAGAGTTGAGCCCTTCTGAGACAGGAAATAATGCCATATCTTCAGAAAAAAAGTCGCTGTGAACAATACAAAACGCACACCGCTTCTTTTTCTTCCTTTATTTTAGAATTTAAGGTAAGACCGAACGGTTAGTTGCGCTAGGTGTGCAAAATCACTCGCTCTCGACTGCAAAGGTTTGATATATTTGACAAAAAATGCCCCACAAACAAAGAACGTGCTTTGATTTTATTCTGATTCATTATCTCAGTGTGCCTTTGACGAATCAGTGCTTTGTAATGAGTTTGGTCCACGAAGTTGCTTCTGCGCCTTTGCTGCGTCAGCTTGCGTCTTCTTTAAGCACCTCTTAGTGCTTTGTGATTCAATTGGTGATGTTTAAATAAAACAGCAATGTTTCTACTTTTTTTTGTTGCTTTTTTTTTGTCTTCAGAAGTCTAACATTCCAGAGAGCGATGATCGCCTGCAGAACTCGCGACGGCTTTCGGCGATAGTGACAAAATGCACGAAAGGTAGAATACGTTCACGTTGGGTAGCAATGCTTTCCAATACATTTACAGAAAGGTGGTATATTTATTTATTTACAGGGTACCTGCATCATCATATAGACATTACGTGGGGCGGGGGATGGACAAAACACAATCAGTACAAACTAATTCATAGCAAAACACATAACGCACATACAAAAAACACCACCACATTTATCAGGACATAACAATGGATCAAAAATACATTTTATACACGCAGAACATGCGCAACGCAAGAAGAATTTCACTGCATAGAAAAAAAATAAATCATTGTTTGATATATTAACCAAATCGTCACTTAATCTGTTCCACTCTCTTATTGTTTTTGGAATCAATGAGTAGAAAAAAGTATTGTATCTGCATTTGAAGGTACATACACCTAAAGGCGTTAGCATCAGGTCGCAAAAGTTGTAAGTTGCAAGTCACCAACTGGGAGCTCCGTTATCTCCAACCACGTGGAAGTTATACTGCTACGTAATTTTCTGACATACTGCTAAGCACATAGAGAAGATTGTCGTCACTGCAAGAGACAATAGGATATCATAAACCTAGCTGGTGTATATCTATCAAGGCAGTGGCAACATCTTCGCCGGATCTTGGGGTAAAAATTGTCAGCGCACAAACTTGCGCCTTTCGCCATGGCGTACTACGAGCTTTCTCTCTCTCTCTCTCTCTCTGTGCAGTCTTGGAACTCTACTTTAATCGAGGATCTGTGTGACGGCCCCATATTGAAAAGAACTTGTACTGCTATGAAAGCGTGGGAGAAAATGAAAAAGTTTCTGAATTCTTCTTCTTTTCGGGCATTACAGCAAGCTCTTGCTGTCAGAGGGTCAGATTCCATCTCAAAGAAAATCTCTTTGGTGTTCAGTACAAAGATCGGTACAGGCTATCACCAATTCATATAGCCGCATACTTTTACTTCATTTTTAAATTCTTGTCCTCAGCAAACGTTGCGCCCCTTTGAAGCCGTATTTTCGGTTTCTTTTTTTTAACACAGTGTAACGCCAGTCCGTTTCGTTTCGAGTCATTTGGGAAGGAACTTCCATCAGACGTCCTGTTCCCGAATCAATTGAAACTTCTTGGCAAATGGGTTTCCGGAAATTGCGCCTCAAAAGACGCTAATACCGAAATTCTTTTAAAAAAGACACAATTTGCTTGAAATACTGAAAGAGTTCGCATTTTTTTTTCATAAGGCACAGTTGCTGCTTACGCTATATTTTATAGGGAAAAAGTTGCATTATAAAGGCATCGGAGCAAGGATAGGCTAATATTTGTTGTATACAGTAAGAATCGGCATTAGAGAAGCATCTATAGTTAAAAGGTAGTAATAACTGTTGTACGTCTGACGACAGAGAAAGCTATGCGGAGATAGGAGGTGGTTCAGGATAATTTAATTGCTGCAGAAGTGTATTTTAAAGCAACGGAGTCGATGCACAAATAGTACTGTAGACTAATTATGGAGGTCATTAGTAAGCTTTACAGCATATGAATAAAATAGCAAGAAGTTTCTTCCAGAAAACTTGTGCACGACATCTTGAACAGGGAAAATTGGTGCTCTACTTAAATCATAATACGGGCGTTTTTATTTAATTTATTGTCTCCAAGCTGCATACTTTATTCATTCAAAATATTCACATTTAATTCAAACGTAAATAAACGTGTGGACGCAGACGATGTCAAATGCTGATTAAGATAAAGGTCAAGTTAGTTGATGAAGCTTTAATGGCACTCGCCACGGTGTCTAGTGGCAATGGGGTCACAGGATCAAATCCCGGTCGGGGCTGCGGCTTTTGCGAGGGAAGTAAAATGCTTGAGGCCCGTGTGCTCAGATTTAGGTGCATGTTAAAGAACCCAAGATGGTCGAAATCACCGGAGCCCTCCACTATGGCGTCTCTCATAATCACATAGTGGTTTTAGAACGTTAAATCTCAACAACAATCATTATTAATATTATTATGAATCTTCAATGGCAGACACACATAAGAGTAAGGACACTTGCCAAGCAAAACTTGATAAGAGCAGTTGTCATTACACAACATATTTCAGCTTCCACGCGTTGGGATAAGTTGTTTGCCGCTTTCTCTTCCTTTTTCTCTTGTTTGTCTGGGTTTTCCGCCCTAATACTGGAGACTTTGGCTTCCGGATAACGGGCTTCCTGGCAACCGAACGTTGCATGCTCTCATCGGCTAACAAGACAGGCTTGAAAGTATCCCAGACAGTAATAAGATATTGCTGACTGCCCACTTTACCATACCTCTAGTCTTTCATCGCTCTCATCTATATTCCCGCTTTTCCCCGTTCCCCTTACGTCAAGCCGGGCATGACCCGAGGTAAACTCGTTTCTTTCTTGTTCTTGTTTTCTTGCTTTTTTTCTCCAAGTAGAGATGTATTAACGTACCAGATTCCGGGATATAGCCTAATTAGGCCTCACAGCGAGCTCGGGAAAAATCTAATTCCAAGGGTTGGAAGCTTACCTTCCTGTAGTATGGCTCCTATGGCTTTCCCACAAGTGAACGCGGCGGCTAGGTTTTCCTGCTGCCTCAGCTGATGTGATCCTAACTAAAAGCTTCATGGCGAGGAGTGCCACAGCGTCTGATATTGTCACTTCGAATACCATTCGTTCTGTGAAACATGAACGTATTTTACAGCATGTGATTGGAAGCTTTAGGATCACGGAGTTTATGCCATGTAAAAGTAAGAAAATTTAAGGAAAAACATAGCAGCTCACAATATACACAAGGAAATAACGAGTCACCGCATCGAAAACATTGCTCAATAATATACCGGGAGACGCAATTATGTTTTCTCAAAAGAAAAAAAAATGGCGGCATATCCACGGAGTGAATGATGGAGAGTGGGGCGAAACATTCGTCCGTCCATTCATTCTTGCTTTCGTCCGTTCATGCGTGCGTCTGTGTGACCGTCCATGCGTCTATCCGCCTGTCCGTGCGTGCGTCTGTTCGTCCGTCCATCCCTGCGTTCATCCATGCATCCACCCCTGCGTCCGTTCATGCGTCCATCCAAGCACCTGTCTGTGTGTCCGTTCGTCCATCTATTCAGCACTCCAAGTACCACCATTTCGAATTTTTTCATCATATATTCCGCGTATAGAAGCGCCACCATTCAGCGGACATTCCAAGGACTAAAAGAGAGGTGGCACACGCACACTTTCTTACGGCTTGCGCTTCGGGTCTACTTCCCACCTTTAACCACCTCGAGTTCATGGTATATACTAGTTCAGTGTATTCATGGCACTGCGGCCCAACGCTCGCTAAACATTTCTCAAACTAAGGAGGTTACACCGAGCGAGTATAGCGTAGCAACCCTTTCTTGTCGGATAGTGCTCTATGTACATGCCAATGGCTGATAATGGGAATCGCAGCGTGCGAGTTAACTAAAAGCCGAATGCTCCTGTCTCTCATTAACCATTAGCAGCCATTGGCATGTACATTGACCACTATCTTTTATTGTTCAACAACGCACAGGAGAAATCTCCACCCGACACCACGTTGGAGGTCAAAATGTTATACTTGTTGCACACTACAACGGCTACGAGAGACGAACAGGTGCCGTTATAAAAAGCTTCGCCCCTAAAACCGCTGCGCGAATAGCACGTACTGGCACACAAAACGACAAAGGAGTCTAGCCACGTGCCTCATGTTCATCTGATTGTCTGTTTTCAATCGAGCACTGATCTATTAGCGACGCAGCCGAACGCTGGTGTCACTACATTTGAAACATCTGGCCAGTTTTAACTGAAGCGTATGAAATGTCGTCTTGAAATATTGACTGTTGATGCAATCAAAGTGAGAGCCATGCATGGTGGACTCCCGTACTTCTTCTACGCAGTTGCATGTTTGGGCAAATCAGAAGTTGCATCTATATCTTTTCTCGCGAGACACGGAGCGTGACTTGGTATGCAAACAAAGCAGCGCCCATTTTACTCATAGAGCAGTATAGTTGTCCCAACGATACGTCGCCCCCCGATCGGGAATACAACGCGCAGAAACAATGCTCGTATTTCAGTACGTTGCAGCGGCTACCGATTTCACCCACGTCGATCTAGCTTCAGCGTACTTGTTCGCAGTCCTAGCGACGGAGCACGAAAATTTACGTGACTGCTTCCACAACCGCAGACCGAATCTCATAGTTCTCTCCGAGCGGGGTCCACTTAATACGTTCACATCGCTTTTTCCGGTTTAGGCAAACCTAAAGGACTAGAAATAAAAAAAGCAAGAAACGGCCGGAGGAAATTGTTACAGGCCAGAATGGGCGGCGGCAGCTCGTGATAAAGAATCGCAATCGATTTCCTATCTGACGGCCAATTAATGAAGCCGGAAACTAGGTTACACACCACCGTATTCCCGTATGTGTGGTCTGCTTTATTTATTAGTTTTTTTTTCCTTTATTTCTTTCGCGCAGGCGTGTGCAGACAGCAATGTTCATTCCGTGTACTGACACGTACCTGAAGTTAGTGCTGCCTATATTGCGTGTCGTAATCTACATTGTTCGCTGCTCGTCCTGTGCTGCGCTGTCTCCATTCATCAGACGACTTGTTAGTCCTTTAGGCTGCCGCTAATGCTCCACCTAGTGAGCTGGCATTTTTCAGCCAGTTCTAGGACACGAGGGTGCTAAGGTAGGCATGCTTTTCCGACTTCCACCTGGAAATGAATTGCTCGAACATTGTCCTTGAACTGTGCCCCGCAACGATGCTTTTACGTTTTCAAAAGAAAAAAAACTTTTCAGTAACTACTTTTTATTGGATACGTAAGAAAGTTGTTAAAGCTGACTACGAAGGTGAATATTGGATATTATGACATCAAATAAGGGAATAGATGTATTAGGGAACACACCCACGGAAATACTAAATTTTAGTCGTGCAGTATTCACCAGTTTATTCAAACTGGCGACCGAGCAAGAATAGTTTAAGAATTAATGGCTGTGTTATGTATTTATCATTTTAGATATCATAATATTGCCTAGTAACTGGAGCAGCATATCAGGCGAAAACTAAGGCAAACATCTTCAGCTCTTTGTTCAAATATTTATCTTACTCTCTCTTTCTCTTTCACTAGTTCGTATAATCAAACTTATATATAAAAGCAAGAATATCGTTTATGCAGCTCCAATCATCCAGCACTCGTCAGTGCTCAGTCAAAATATACGTATCCTGTCGCTAAGCACAAGCAAGGTGGACCGGTATAAATAGGTAGATAAATATATATAGCTTCATTCCCACAACCGTGGTCGCATAGTTGGTCTCCTTTAGATGAACAATTTGCGTGTCATGGACACGAAATGTCCTATCTCTGATAAGAACATGTCAGTAGCACATCTACCATTTAAATGGCGTGAACCAACATTATTTGCACTCACCGTTTCTAGGTGGGCAGCCATCGCAGTTGGAATAGCTATAAGTTGTTATGAGTTGCAGCTGTCTTTTGGTAGAGTTTTTTCTTCTCTAACGCTTCACTTCGATGCGCACTTAGTGCTATGAGTGATTCCTTATTTGGGTGTCTTATTTTTTTTTCATTTCACGCAATATAAAGTGGAATAAACGAAAAAAGGCACGTCACATAAGTGTTTACTTCAAAGAACAATCACACTAGGCTGCAATGGACTAAAAAGCCAGAAATCGACCCAAACGGAGTCATTTAGGTATGCTTCGGTATACGCTGTTCTTCTGTGGTGCTCAATACCCCCTAATCACCTTTCTTCTTTAATGCGCACTTTTATAGGCACTCAAGACTGCTACCCTGTCAGCGTTTTTCCTCTCGTGCATTCATACTATGGAGATTGTAACGCATCTCCACCGGCCATGGTGTGCAGCAGAGATGCCACAACATCAACTTCTGTTACCAGCTTTCAGCGTTTCCACGCGGATCAGAAATAAGAACGCCAACCCGAATGAGGACTACTTCAAACAAGTTCGAGTCGCGTATAATCCGCTAGAGCGGCTTTGCTCGCCCGCTAGTCTCCACAGTCCCGGGGGCATTTTGGGCGAGCCTGGTCTCCTGGTCAACTCCGCCCGGTCGCTATAGCGAGTCATCTGTCATTAGACAAAAATGTGGCGACAGGAGAGCCGAAAGGGCTAGGCGGACTGGCTCGCCCTTCATCCACGCCATAACTGGATGGAGGCAAGGGAAAAGCTTACAGATCCTGAGTAGAGAGAGCTTCCTGTGCTTTTCCTATACCGGACACGCGCTGGTCATCGATTTTGAATGGCCGGGTGTGCACGCACCCAGCCGTATGCTGCGCATTCGTGACGCCTAACAAGCTTGATGCGGTGCGCTCTGACGTCCCCCACGTGAAAGGCGAGCCATTATAAAGCTATCGCGAGACGTCGAGCGTTCGCGAAACGCCGTGTACGTATGCAGGCGACGTGGGCGTTCGATAACAATAGGCTACTGCGCCACTGCGCCATGGTGCAAGGCAGTGGGGGGAACAAAAGGCCCCGCCTCTTGTGGGACAACTTTTGCCAAGTCGTAGACGGGAAAAAAATTGGAGAGGAGGGAAGGAAAGATGTTGTGGGACGTGAGCAAAGGCGCCTCTGAGACGATCTTTGAGTTATCTGGTGAGGAAGACGACGTGCGTGAGCAGCCGCGTGGACGAGCCTAGGTGAAGCGCCGACTGCCAGAAAACAGTTCGGGCTGTCATGCGAAGTTCAACTTTTTTTTAATCATGAAAGGGCTTTATGCCAGAGGACCATTAAGGCTTCAGTGACGTATTTCCGTCACGGAAATGACGGCAAGAAATACGCACGATCAGAAGATGAATAAACAAAACCAAAGTTCTGTCAATGGGAGTGAATCCCATGACCTCTGGCTCCATGACAAAAGATACCGGGCACGCTATCCACTACGCCATGGTAACGTTTTTTTTTTCGTTAATGCATAGAAACCAAAATCAAATCACTGCACCACGGTAACATTCTTTGTACGCTATTCATGGAGATTTACGCATGCAGTAGTTTCATTGTTGTATCGGTTTCCGTCAACATTCGTGCGTTCTCTTCTATGCACGTGATGTTCGTGTTTTTTTTTAAAATCAATCGCATGTACATTTCATAAACATTTAAGAATATTTCAAATGGTGCTACTTAAAACAACAAGAAAAAAAATTCCGCCACATCCACGAAGTGAATGATGATGAGTGGGCGAAGCTCCGGAGGTAAACCTGGTAAACCATGAATCCTCTGTACATTTTGCCCACTCGATTTTATTACATCGCTCCCCCTAGCGTACGTCGCCGCACTAAATCGAACGATTGCCTTCAACCAATGACACGCGCCATATGTGACATCATTCCTATTTTATAAGATCTCGCGTCTTTCATCAACTACAAGTACCGCTTTCTAGTTTATAACACCTTGCATCTTTTCATCATCAGCTACAAGTACCACCATCTAGCAAACACTACAAGAACTAAACGAGAGGTGGCTACATACAGGAGACGGTACCGCCATCTAGTGAACACTGCAAGAACTAAACTAGAGGTGGCTACATACAGGGGACGGTACCGTCATCTAGTGAACACTGCAAGAACTAAACTAGAGGTGGCTACATACAGGCTACAGGAGACGCACAGCCCACGCCCTAAGGAGCTTCGCCCCTAAAAGCCATTGTTGTTTCAGCAGTCATGATGTCATTCGACGCGTGCAAAAGCGACAAGTATAACACTGATTTTTTAATGAAGTATATTTTTTCGAAATCATTGCTCCTGCTATTCTCCAAGGCTACGCAATATCGAAGCCCTTCGGTGAAAAACAAGCCGAACGAGGGGTGAGGTGGGCTAATCTCTTCCTAATTTAATAAACTTCCCATTTCCCTCCATTCTGGCTCTGCAAAGGAACAGCCGGGAGTTTTGCATAAAAAAAAATGGAAATCTCTGACTCACGCCCGTGACACATGATGCGAGCTCCCGAATGCTCCCCATTTAGGAGTTTCGGGGAATGGGGAAAACGCGAGGTGCTCGAAAAGGGAAGTGGTGGGTTGTAGCGCGTGTGAGTTGGGAGATACGCTTTGGAAGCTTGCAGAGAGTGAGTAAGGTGTCGAGTGAAACAAGTAAAATAAAAAAGTAAAAGTAAAAAAAGCAACACAATACTCTAATGAAAGAAGAAGAAGAAAGAACTGACCTTTCCCGCCTCCCCGTTTTTATCACCTCTATTAGATGCCAGAAAAGTGTTTTCCGGCCAGTTTTCTCCCTCGCAGACAATTTGTTGCCACTGGTAACATCGTTCTCGATTATTTTTTAGTTGTTATTTTAAGTTTTCTGAACCTCTCCTTGTTCCTATTTCTAAGCTCAATTTTCGCGTACTTGCGTAACGCGTACATTCGGCGTTTAAAAAAAACAACAAAGTAGAAAAATATAGGCACAAGGGGGGGGGGGGAGAGTAACCGGGTGCAGGAAGGTGCTGTTGCTTATAAGGCCTGCTTGCTACCCTGCTATGGGGCTGGAATTACGAAATAAACTAAAGCAACTGCGCAAGAGGGCAGCGAAAAGGAGTTAGGAAGATTGCCGAGATCTTGTAAACAATTTTCGTTTTCTCTCTTTGCAGCGACGTTGTCAAGCGTTGCGACTGCGCTATACCCGGAGCATCCCGCCGACCGAATCTATCGTGTTTCAAACATGGTCGCGGAGCAAGTTGAATAAGCGCTTCACCGTATCTGCCTTAAAATCATCTCATTTTTTATTTTTCGTTGTCTTCTTTTTTCTTTTCATTCGCCTTTTTTTTGGAGCTCTCTATCTCTCTCTTTCTACCACTCACTCATAGCCTCTCTCTGAGAGTATTTTGTTGTACAGCCTTGTATCTCTGAAGTCAGGCGTTGGAAAAGTGAGTGAACTGTGACAAAAACGATTGCACCATATCTACAAACTTTGCTGCGCGACTTTAGCGGTTCACGGAGAAGGGGAGAAAGGTGTAGCCGCTGCACATTCGATTCCGATAACTTTGAGCGGATCGACGCAGCCATGAAGTTTCGCAAAAGGAGACGGTGTTTACGTACTTGTTCTTGAGTGCCTTAACAAGTGAGTCAACTTAAGAGAATCGTTCTGCGTATGCACGAAACATATAATAGCATGTGTAATATATATATTAATGTATAATAGTGACTCGTCTACGTACGTGCCACTGTTATAAAAGGCCGATCATAAACATTGGGTAATTTAGAGAATATGCAGCACTGGAATACATTCTTTTTATTTTTACTTGCTACAATGAAAGCATTTATTTTATTAATTGTTGGGGTTATGCATTTCAAAACTATCATACGATTATAAGAGACGCCGTGGTGAAGGGCTCCGGAAACATCTAAAACCTGGTTTTCTTTCGTCATATTGTCAGATATTTTGCGCAAACGCATGCATGGTTTGTTAACTTTCATAAGTTTATTAAAATTCATAGCGTTAGTTATATTCACACAATAATGGAGTCATGGATCGAGTTACATGACTCCTTAAAAACACGGCATAACAATATATTTGTTTACTAATTATCATCTGGTGCCTTAGGGAATAGAACTCGATAACTCGATAAACCATCTACTCTGTCGACAGTTAGTAAAAGGTGGGGAGCTCTGCAAACAGGCCGAATCACACATGTTATTAAAGATAAAGAAGGCAATGCGCAAATGGGACCGCACACAAGCGTTAGACAGGGGAAATAGAGACTCTCTATTAGAAACACTGAAATTTCTGCTGGCGTCTATACATCGTTGGCAGACTACTCTGTATAGGGATGGGGAAGAGATTTCAGAAGAAAGAGAAGAGAAATACTAAAAAAATGATAGAAAGAGAGACATTCGTATGTCTCGTCCTTCCCTTTTTTCGTGGTGCCCTAATCGGTCATTGTCTTCTCTTTTAACATTATAAATAATAATAATAATAATAATAATAATAATAATAATAATAATAATAAACTTCTTTATTTTCATCGACGATGGAAGAGACTGCGGGTAAAAGATGCTTGAGACACAAGCCACATGACACAAGGCCTGCAGCCACCTCAACAATGCAGAAGCGACAGCACACGTGGTGACACAAAAAAAATTGTGTTAATTCATAAATAAACAGTTACATCAGCATCACTGTTGTTTACTATGCGAGTCTAAATTGACGAAATGGTCACGCAGTGTTCCTACAAAAGTAAATGGTATTTTAATGTTGTATTTATGACATGAGTTCAAAAGGGTTCGTAATGTGTAAGATAATCGCTGCATAGAGTAATTTGTCCGCGCAGTCACCAACTTCCACTGTTCTGCACAAACTACCCTCCTTCCTCACCTCCCGAGTGTTCATTACTGAAAAAAGAGGAGGAAGAAGAAACGTTGTTCATAAAGAAAAAATGGCAGCATATCCATGGGGTGAATGATGGAGAGTGAAGCGAAGCGTCCGTCCGTCGATTCGTTCTTGCTTCCATTCGTCTATGCGTCCGTCTATGTGACCGTCCATGCGTCCATCTGTGTGACCGTCCGTGCGTGCGTCTATTCGTGCGTCTGCACGTCCAACCGCGTGTCCGTCCCTGCGTCCGTCCATGCATCCATCTGTCCGTGCAGCCATCCGTGCATCCGTCATGCATCTGTCTGTGTGTACGTTCGTCCATCTAGTCAACACTCCAAGTACCACCATCTCGCATCTTTTCATCATATAGTCGGCATATAGAAGCACCGCCATCCAGCGGACATTCCAAGGACAAAACGAGAGGTGGCACACGCACACTTTCTTATGGCTCGCGCTTCGTGTCTACTTCCCACCTTTAACCACCTCGAGTTCATGGTATATACTAGTTCACTGTGTTCATGGCACTGCGGCTCAACGCTCGCTACACCTTTATAAAACCAAGGAGGTTACGCCCAGCGAGTATAATGTAGCAACCTTTTCTTGTTACATACTGCTCAATGTACATGTTAATGGCTGCTAATGTGGAATGAGAGACAGGAAAATTCGGCTTTTAGTTAACGCGTATGCTGCGAATTTTTTATTGTTCAAAAACGAACAGGATAAATCTCCCACCGGCATCACCTTACAGGTCAAAGCATGAAACATACTACGCACTACGACGAGGGACGAACGGGTGCCCCTTAAAGGAGCTTCGCCCCTAAAATTCAGGCATTTACATTGGAGCCGTCAGTCTAGAGCACGAGTGGCTCGCTAAGCCTCCTCGAGCAAAGCGTGCGCAAGCCCCGCTTCTCTCTGTCTGTGAAACACAAGCGCTTGCTTAGTGATGTGCAGGCTGTCTATGTGCCTGGGTTTCTCGGTGCACTCCCATGTCGAGTGGCTCAGTGTTGGTGTGCCTGATCATCGCAGACAGGTGCCTCTAAATCTGCATTGATGATACTGATTGGGAAAGTTCTCGGTTTGCATGCGTCTCCAAATCCTGCTTTGTAATTTTTATTAGTAAGCAAGAGAAATTTTTCTGAAATGAAATTATATGTATGCGACCGTTGAATACGAAGGTTGCAGGTTCGGTTCCTGCTCACGGCAAGTAATCTTTTCACCCACCTTTCTCTCTTCACATTTACCTTACCATTCGGTCTGATAGCTTCCCTTATACTTTCCTTGTTGGCATTGTTGTCTGCTAGATCTTATTACTATTGTGTCAAAACACGGAAAAACGAGCCCTTAAGGATATAGTTCTTTCCATATATATATATATATATATATATATATATATATATTATATATATATATATATATATATATATATATATATATATATATATATATATATATATATATATATATATATATATATATATATATAGGCAGGCATGGTGGCGAAAATGGCCGTAGCGTTGCAATAAGTCAAGTAGATCCTCCAAGAGAACGGTAACAACGGAAGTGTTTAATTCGACAGTTTCGGCCAGAGTCTGGCCTTCATCAGGAGTCATGACTCCTGATGAAGGCCAGACTCTGGCCGAAACTGTCGAATTAAACACTTCCGTTGTTACCGTTCTCTTGGAGGATCTACTTGACTTATATATATATATATATATATATATATATTGCAAGGGGGTTTATTAGCGACGCCAGGTAATAGGCAGACAGCCGGTACGGAAACAAATGCTCGGGCAGTCCAGCGTCTACAGCTCGTGCTCCCGCTCGCGCTTCGCACTCAGCGATGGTCCCACTAGTCATTGCCTTGCGAATTCCCCACTACAATGCCCCGGCGACGAAGACGAGCCATCCTGGCGACTCAAGGTGACGAGAGAACAGGAGGGTCGTAACAGGGCTTGAGGCGACTGACGTGGACCGTCTCACGACCAAGGCGGCGCTTGTCCGTGGACGGCTTGAGTGGTTCAATCACATAGGTGACAAAAGAAGGGTGCTGTATGACGCGGTAAGGGCCCGTATACTTCGGTGCAAACTTGGGAGTCAGTCCAGGAGAGTGGAAAGGCAGTCGGAGCCACACGAGAGAACCGACGGGGAAGGTATTCTGAACAAGATCTTGGTCATGGCGATCTTTTTGGAGGGCTTGGTTATCGGCTGTGAAGGACCGTGCAAGTTGACGACACTCTTCGGCATGTTCGGCCATTTCGGAAACTGGGCTGAACTCGGAGGCATCAGGATTGTATGGCAGAATTGTGTCGAGTGTGTTGCATGGGTCACGACCATATAAAAGAAAAAATGGAGAAAAGCCTGTCCTTGATTGAATCGCCGTATTGTAGGCGTACGTCACGAAAGGAAGAACAACGTCCCAGTTGGAGTGGTCGGAATCAATATACATAGCGAGCATGTCTCCGAGGGTTCTGTTGAAACGCTCCGTTAGGCCGTTGGTCTGTGGGTGGTAGGCTGTTGATGTGCGGTGTACCGTACGGCATGAATGTAGGGGCTGCTGAAGAACTTCGGACAAAAATACGCGTCCTCTGTCACTCAGGAGCTCCCGTGGTGCACCATGACGAAGAACAAACCGGTGCAAGATGAAGGTTGCAACGTCACGAGCACCAGCCGACGGTAGCGCTGCCGTTTCGGCGTACCTTGTCAGATGGTCGGCAGCCACAATCACCCATCGATTGCCACCAACAGAGCACGGTAGCGGGCCGTATAGGTCAATCCCAACACGGTCAAGTGGGCGTGCAGGACATGGCAAAGGCTGCAGTTGACCGGGTGAATGAGGGAATGTCTTGCGCTGCTGACACTGGGAACATGAGCGAATGTGTTTGCGTACAAACGTGTACATACCCCGCCAGTAGTAACGTTGGCGGATCCGCTCATACGTCTTTAGCGCTCCGGCGTGTGCGTGTTGCGGTTCAGCATGAAAATATTTGCAGATATCAGACCGCATATAGCTGCGTATGACTAGCAGCCATTTACGAACGGCCACTTGATAGTTGCGACGGTATAACAGGCCATCCCGTATGGCTAAATGCGTTGCTTGGCGGCGAAGAGCACGCGGGTAACCGGAAGTTGATGCGTCAGAAAGCATATTCAATAGCGAGGCGATCCAAGGGTCCTTCCGCTGTTTGGATGGCATGTCTGTGACGCTGACGGCAGAGAGGGGAAGGTCCAGGGCTGATATATCCGTATCATCAGATTTCACGGGTGATCGTGAAAGCGCATCTGCGTCAGAGTGCTTTCGCCCCGATTGGTAGACGACGCGTATGTCGAATTCCTGGAGGCGTAGTGCCCAACGTCCGAGGCGGCCGGAAGGATCTTTCAGCGAAGCCAACCAACAGAGTGCGTGATGGTCAGTTACCACATCAAAAGTTTGGCCGTACAAATAGGGGCGAAACTTGTTTAACGCCCATACAATCGCGAGGCACTTTTTTTCCGTAACAGAATAGTTGGATTCTGCCTTAGTTAGTCTGCCTATTACCTGGCGTCGCTAATAAACCCCCTTGCAAAGTGGTGGAAGTGTGCTGGGTACGCAAACCTGAAACTTCGAAGCCGAAAGCTGCCCACTACATCAGCAATGCCTGATCAGACGACCGAGCAAGGCACCACCCAGCAAAGCACGGCCCAATCTCAACTGGTCATCGTGCCTACCACCCTGCGCCAACGAGATCCACCCTTCTTCAGTGGCACCGAGGACTAAGATGTGGAGGACTGGTTGCAGCTGTTTGAGAAGGTGAACGCCGCCAACAAGTGGGACGACCCCTCGAAATTGGAATATGTCCCATTTTATCTCAAAGACGTCGCCAGCCTGTGGTTCACAAACCACCGCACTGAATTTATCACTTGGGCCGGTTTCAAGACCACCCTCGCAGCTGTGTTCGATCGCCCCGCAGTGCGCAAGCTGCGTGCTGAGCAGCGCCTACGCGGACGTGCACAAAGGCAGGGCAAAAACTTCACTAGCTATATTGAAGATGTAATCGATTTATGCCGGCGCTTCAACCCTGAGATGACCGAACATGACAAGATCAGGCATATCTTGAAAGGCATAGACGATGATGCCTATCAAATGTTGCTGGCAAAGGGCCCAAGTACCGTATCCGAACTTGTAACCTTGTGCCAGAGCTTAGAAGAGATTCGGAAACAACGGGCAGCAGTTCGGAGGTCGACGACTGCAGACGACTCTCTCGCTGCCCTGGCCGTCGGTGGTGACAGCTCCCTGCTGGAGCAGATAAAAGAATATGTACGCGAAGAGGTCGCACGACAGATTTCGTGTCTCTTGTATCTGCCGACCACCGAAGCACCAACGAACCGCCTAACGCCGACAATCAAACAGGCTATTCAGGAGCAGGTCTCCGAGGCGTTGCCATTACCTACGCCTGCCTCTCCACCAACGCCTGTTGCCGCGCCACTGACTTATGCGGCCGTCGCGGCAATGCCTCCTCCATGTCGTCTGCCAATGTATACGCCACAACCTGTGCGACCGTCCACCGCGCCGTTTCCAGTTACACAGCAACACGCCGGAAATCCTTGGCGCACTGCTGACAACCGGCCTATATGTTACTTTTGCGGAATTCCAGGTCACGTTGCACGTCTATGTCGTCGGCGCTTCACAGTTAACGCACCAAGATATCCTGACTATTCGTTTCGACCTCCATACCCAGCACCTCCACCACTTTGCAAGGGGGTTTATTAGCGACGCCAGGTAATAGGCAGACAGCCGGTACGGAAACAAATGCTCGGGCAGTACAGCGTCTACAGCTCGTGCTCCCGCTCGCGCTTCGCACTCAGCGATGGTCCCACTAGTCATTGCCTTGCGAATTTCCCACTACAATATATATATACATATATATATATATATATATATATATATATATATATATATATATATATATATATTATATATATATATATATATATATATATATATATATATATATTTATAATCAACATCCTGTTCACACCGAGGGACTTGTTTGCACTGCCGACCTATTTACCATATATAACTCGATAAATCCGCTCTTATCATCGAGGGTCAGCAATTCATGCAAACTCTGTGCCCCTTGTCGTTCTAAGCACGACAAGCAAAGAGAGACGTCCGCTCGCAGACGATTAGATTCAATCAGCGAGTGACAAAATGCAATACCACGTGTTCCTCAGTCCATTATAAAACGAATAACGTGCCTAAAACATCGCTCTGAAACAGAAGGAAACAATCAAAATGCTTTTTTTATTTTAAACGTGCCCGTGAAAGTAAGCGTAGAGATCGCAGTTCCTCTTTCACAAGAGCTTTCTGTTTTGTTTTCTACGCTTTGCCGATTAGTGTTAATACTTTCGGGTTTTCCGTCCACCCCCAACCTGTGGGGCTGTCACTTTCCCGCCTCGCTGCCCTTGATCCTTTCACAAGCACGCGCCCTATCTCCTGTCCTCGCCACTTCTCATCTCGCGCACGAGCTGCGATCACCACGTGCAGCCATGCACGGGCGAGCTCGTGGTGGCGAGCTGCCCGCGTCAGCTGTTGCAGACCGGAAGCGAACACGCGAGACCCCCCGTGGAGCTCGGGATCGGAAATTATTTCCTGCGTGCGTTCGGCACCCCGCACGTCGTATACACTGCGCTCTCGGCGCTCGTTCGGCATTTCTTCCAGCGGCAAATTGTCCTTTTTCTGTGTGGCTAGCTACATTTCTTCGATGCGCGTCTCTGGCGTGGCCTTTCAGCGCTCGCCTCATCATCCAGTCTGCTGTTAGTGGGCTCTGGTTCGCCGAAGCTATTTTTTTCTTTTCTTTTTTTCATACTGATGCATTGCGAACGTTCTGCCTTCTGCTCCGCATCAGCGGGATCTTGTTTGCGACAGTTGCGATTTACATAAACTTCCCTCTCTGTATGCAATCAGAATCGGAAAGAATGAAAAGGGGTTGGATTTTAATTAAATATCCAGAAAGGCAAATTCGTACCTTCCTACATAAGCTTCAATTTTTTTTTACAATACATAGTGAACTCTTGCCTTTCAGTCTATACAGCGCGTAAAAGTTAAACGATGGAGTGTAAGAGGGTAATGAGTTGAGTGATTTGCAAAATGGTCATGACGGCCAGCGCGAATGTGACACGGCCAAAGAAGAAAACGATGGCACAGGCGCTGTCTAACAACTTGTTAGTTGATGCAAAAATAACAGATATATATGTGAGTAGAAAATATTAACAACACAGCACATGCTCCGAAGATGACCAACAGAGAAAAAAACTCATGCTTACACTAACGCAACTACGAACCTCAAAGGAAAGGAACTTCCTCATCAATCAAAGAGATAGAAAGGCAGCTCACGCACGTGTCTCTCTTTTTTTTTTTTTTTTCATTTCAAGCGCCTCCGCGATTTGCGCCTATATTCACCCCGACCATTTTATTCAGCTCTGGCGCACAGCCCCACTGTCGGCAATGGAGGGAAAGGTGTGAAGATGGTGTGCCCTTCAAAACGCTAGCATGAACCCTTAGAAACTTTCACACTTTCCTCTCGCAGTGTTCTTGGCCCGCGACGTGGTGTTGGCGTCTGGACGCGGCAAAGTTAATTATCTCATCATAATCGTGGTCTACGCGATCAGTTAGTTCCTGCAATGCATCGTTGCTACGTGTCTCTCCCGTTCGGCACGTTCCCAATAGGCGAGGTGTAATTTTATTTAATGCCATCACACACTGTGAGGTGGCGATCTGAACATAAACGACGCGACTTGGCTCATAGCGTCCATCCATACTAAAAATTGCTCTGCGTCACACACCTGCCCCGCCTAGCGGTAATTAACACCGCTTTTCCCGCACCGGAAAAAATCGCGGCCGTCGTACAGGTGACAGCCGAAGCACGTTACGTTTCCTTCTATTTTTTATAGTTTGGCCGTGGTTTTTAATAACTCTTCAATATGTCCTAGGATGGTGGCCTTAGCCCAAGTTTTCCATTCAGTCAGCAACGCTTTTTTTTTTGTCTGTCACATCACTTTTTATGATTTGGCTCTCACCAGTTAACTACATTATAGCTATACAGCGAGGGTTCGTTTAATTATAGACCGACGTTAGTCTCCGGGAAAAATTTGTAATACCACCGAGCATCAACATGGGTACCTACGCTTTAAATTGTGCTATAACTACTAAAGACCAATAGACTTAGCATAGGCTCTCTAATATTATCATCATCATCCTCATCATCATCATCATTATGTCATCATCAGCCCGACTACGCCGACTGCAGGGCAAAGGCTTCTTCTATGATCCGCCAATCAACGTGGTCTTGTGCTTCCTGCTGCTACGTTATGCCTGCGAGCTTTTAGGGGCGAAGCTCTTTATAGCGGCACCCGTTCGTCCCTCGTAGCCATTGTAGTATGTAACAAGTATAACATTTTGACCTCCAAGGTGGTGCCGGTGAGAGATTTCTTTTGTGCGTTCTTGAAAAATAAAAAATAGTGTTCAATGTACATGCCAATGGCTGCTAAGGGGGAATGAGAAACAGGAGATTCGGCTTTTAGTTAACGCACACGCTGCGATCCCCATTAGCAGCCAATGGCATGTACATTGAGCACTATCTGACAAGAAAGCGTTGCTACGTTATACTCGCTGGGTGTAACCTCCTTAGTTTTAGAAAGGTTTAGTGAGCGTTGAGCCGCAGTGCCATGAATACAATGAACTAGGGATCATCACCATTATCATCATCATCATCATCATCATCATCATCATCATCATCATCATCATCAGCCGGAATACGTCCACTGCAGGACAAAGGCCTCTCCCATGTTCCGCCAGTTAACCCGGTCCTGTGCTTGCTGCTGCCAATTTATACCCGCAAACTTCTTAATCTCATCTGCCCACCTAATCTTCTGTCTCGCCCTAACTCGCTTGCCTTCTCTGGGAATCCAGTTAGTTACCCTTAATGACCAGCGGTTATCCTGTCTACGCGCTATATGCCCAGCCCATGTCCATTTCTTCTTCTTGATTTCAACTATGATATCCTTAACCCTCGTTTGTTCCCTAATCCACTCTGCTCTCTTCTTGTCTCTTATGGTTACACCTACCAATTTTCTTTCCATTGCTCGCTGCGTCGTCCTCAATTTAAGCTGAACCCTCTTTGTAAGTCTCCAGGTTTCTGCTCCATAGCTAAATACCGGCAAGATAGAGCTGTTACATACCTTCCTCATGAGGGATAGTGGCAATATACCTGTCATAATTTGAGAGTGCTTGCCAATGGTGCTCCACCCCATTCTTATTATTCTAGTTACTTCAATGCCGTGGTTCGGCTCCGCGGTTATTACCTGCCCTAAGTAGACATAGTCTTTTACAACGTGAAGTGCATTATTACCTATCTCGAAGCGCTGCTCTTTTCCGAGGTTGTTGTACATTGCTTTCGTTTTCTGCAGATTAATTTTAAGATCCACCTTTCTGCTCTCCTTGTCTCACTCCGTAATCATGAGTTGCAATTTGTCCCCTGAATTACTCAGCAATGACAATGCATTGTTGAGTAAAAATGAACTAGTATCTACCATGAACTCGAGCTGGTTAAAGGGGTCGTGAAACGCTCGCTCTAAAGCGACAATGCGAAGCCACCGGCACCCACACGCACTAACTAGGTGACGTCATCATAAGTAATTCTTCACCTATCAAAGAACGCAGAACTTTTCGGTACTTGCGTGTGTGCAACTGGGACACTAGTCAGCGCCTTTGTCATACGCAATCAGCGCTAACTTGAACTCTGACGTCATATTAAGCAGCGTTCTTGTGGGACGCGGATCGCGTATGGCAGACGCCGACGAGCGCCTCTTGCGCGCGCTCGATATGCCATAGAGTTCCGCGTTCATGGATAGGCAAAACTTCTATGCAGGTCCATTCGGGCTGATGATACAGTTAGCGCATGTGGCGGCCGATAGTGCCGCATGTCGTTGTAAAGCGACCGTTTCACAACCCCTTTAAAGGTGGGAAGTAGATACGAAGCGCAAGCCGTAAGAAAGTAAAAGCCGAATTCTCCTGTCTCTCATTTCCCATTAGCAGCCAATTGGCATGTACAATGAGCACTATCTGACAGGAAAAGGTTGCTACGTTATACTCGCTGGGCGTAACCTCCTTGGTTTTAGAAAGGTTTAGCGAGCGTTGGGCCGCAGTGCCATGAATACAGTGAACTAGTAAATACCATGAACTCGAGGTGGTTAAAGGTGGGAAGTAGACCCGAAGCGAAAGCTGAAAGTGTGCGTGGGCCACCTCTCGTTTAGTCCTTGGAATGTCCGCTGTATGGCGGTGCTTCTATATGGGGAACATATGATGAAAAGATGCGAGATGGTGGTACTTGGAGTGTTGAATAGATGGACGAACGGACACACAGACAGATTCATGGATGGATGCATGAACGGATGCAGGGGCGGATACATGGACGAACGCAGGGACGGACGCACGAACAGACGCACGCACGAATGGGCGGATGGACGCATTGATGGTCACACAGACGGAAGCAAGAACGAATGGACGGACGAATGCTTTGCCCCACTCTCCATCATTTACTCCGTGAATATGCTACCAATTTTTTTTTTTAATTTACCGGGTCACCTAACTTTCTGTCTCCCCCTCGTGCGTTTGCCTTCTTTGGGAATCCAGTCAGTTACCCTTAATGACCGGCTGCTATCCCGTCTACGCACTACGTGCCCGGCTCATGTCCATTTCTTCTTCTTAATTTCATCTATAATATCCTTAACCCCAGTTTGTTTCTTGACCCGCTCCACTCTTTTTTTTTTTGTCTTGAATATCATTGTAGCGTAAACATTCATGTATTTCTGTAGGGGGCACGTTTCACTATCGTGTTATACCGATTTCTATGACGAACGGATCAACTTTTTTTTTTTTGCCAACTGCGAGAAATTCGTCACAAGTTGTGCCTCCATAGTCCGAGCCTCTATCACAGAAGCGGAGGAGATAGCGATCGCGCTGGCAATCAAGGAGGGCAAGGAGCGAAAAGCCCGAATGACAATAATCACAGATTCGAATGCTGCATGTAGAAATTACGAAAAAGGTAGAATATGTATGAAGGCCTTCCAAATTCTAACCAAAGTTC
The DNA here is from genome assembly GCF_013339725.1 of Rhipicephalus microplus. Classification (NCBI taxonomy): domain Eukaryota; kingdom Metazoa; phylum Arthropoda; class Arachnida; order Ixodida; family Ixodidae; genus Rhipicephalus; species Rhipicephalus microplus. Next base: position 263,632,810 of record NC_051165.1, on the reverse strand, counting down.
ATAAGGACTTCCCAATTGAATACACCCAAACCATTATCTGGGCGCCAGGGCACGAGGGCGTCACCAGGAACCAGTTTGCGGATGAGGCGGCTCGAGGCTTCACAAATTACCGAGCTTCCTTGCACACTGCAACGCCCCTAGACCCTAACTTTGGTACAATTCTTCAGTATTACAGGGACAATAGAAAAGTGTATCCAGCACCGCATAAGAAACTCACGGCAATGGAATCGGTGGCATTACGCAGAATCCAAACAAACACATACACGAACTTACACAGGCTGCATGTATTCTACCCCACAGCATACAAAGATATATGTCCGTGGTGTGGGGCCACACCAACTCTGTTTCACATCACGTGGGAGTGTACGCATCACAATGAAGAACACCACAACATGAACAACACAGAGGAACAATGGGAGGCGCTGCTCTCCAGCTCGGCCGTTGCTGACCAGCGCTGGCTGGCCCAACGGGTAGAGATGATGGCCAGGGCCAGCGGAGCCCTGGAATAGTGGCCCGACCATTTGGAATGCTCCGCGTTATGCGCAAATAAAGTTTTCTCTCTCTCTCTGCGAGAAATTGTTTTCAGTTCGCTCCACTATAGTTACCGAATAAAGACATTTCTCGTATTATTTCTCGTAGTAGGCAAACTGGCATTTATTTCCACATAAACTTTTTTTAATAGGAGTGTTGTTGTTTTGTCGTACTGATGATAAAGGGATGCGTTGAACCCGCTGTGAACTTTCCTCTTTTTTTAATAGAAAAAGAATGCAGCAATGCGAGGAAACGGCGACAACCATAGCCATTTCCTCACTTCAATAATTAATACTGGTGATTTAATTTGAAAAATTAAAATTGCACGAGCACTTCTAGAAAAACCTCTCATAATACTATTTCGCGTTCGACGTTTTAAAACCACAATATAATTGTGAGAGACGCCATAGTGAAGGGCTACGGAAATTTCGACCGCCTGGGTTTTCTGACGTGCACCTAAGACTAAGTACACGAGCCTCTACCATTTTCGCCCACATTCAAAATGCAGCCGCCGCAGCCGGGATTCGATCCCGCGACCTGCGGGTTAGCAGCCGAGTGCCATAACCACTAGACCACCGCGGCGGGATTCGGGAATAACCTCTTCGAAGTCTGAATAAAACGTCCGATACGCAGCACATCTCAAATAATATAAAATTCAAGCTCATTATCCGCGTTCTGCAAACCTTCGTTACAAACTGAGGTGTGGATATGGCTTCTATTGTAAAGCACATGTGCTGCTTTTTTCTCTCTCTTCAGTTTTTCCACTTACCCTCATTCTTTTCGCAACAGTGCAGGGCAGTATATCGAGGCACGTCGAGATGAACTTCTACGTTTTCCTTTTTTTTTTTCTGCTTCTCTCTTCCTCTCAATTTTAAAGTCTGCCGATTCCCGGCATATGTATCATACTTGGTTTCGAGTGTACGTCCTGATTTAGACAAAAGCTGTATTAAATTGAGTGGTATGACGTCATAGGTGCTTGCGCTTTATCGAATCATATGGTATAAAGCGAATGAAAACACAACAAAGAGAGTTAACACATGCATTTCATCAGGCATGGCACCCAGACAGTCGTTCGAGCTATTGCTTGTTTAGTTGTATTTTCCGTGGTGATAAACCGATGTTGCTTGACAGGGCTGTACAGGATTAACGGACTCGGCGAAACACTTTCGTAATCGGTAGTATACGCATAGTCTTTACGGAGGACAGGTAGTTTCTTTGTTGTTGTTGTTGTTGTTTTTCACCCATTAGTATGACTCCTGAGAAAACTGCCCAGACACTGAGGGGTCAGCTCCTCATCCGTCTCGCAGTCGCACTCACGTATACAGACAGCCACACGCACGCACATAAAACCTGGTAGATCGATAATGTACTCGATGTTTACAACCTCTCGGCCTCGCATAGCGTAGTCGGACCACTCCAGGCGCAGAGCGGCGACAGGAGAGACGGAGCCTTTAAGCGTGACAACGGCAGCGCACACCGCTTTCGCAACTGTCTGTCGTTCGCCAGGACGAGCCAACAGCTAGGCACGCGATTGGGCAAGAGTGATGCCTCCTAGAGGGTTCCTGCCCCTATTACTACGCTATTTATTTTCCTTTTATCTACCTTTTTTTTTTTTCCCCTCTTTGCCCCCTTCCCGTCGCTGTAGTGTCCCGGGCACGCCAATACATGTATACGTAATGCTTCGGGAAGCGTGAAGGGCCAAAAAACGACCTCGTTCCGAAAGGCCCCGGGGCCAAGTGAATGGGGGGACGACGAAAACGACGGAGCGTCGTCGACTCCTAAATCACAGCCACTCCTGCCGCCCTACAAAAAAAATGCAGCAAAAGCACGCGATTTCTTTCGTTCGGTGTGCACGAGTGCATGCGTGTTTGTGTACGTTTACGTGCGTGCGTTTCTCTAGGTCTGTACGTTATTGTTGTTATTGATTTCTGTTATGTTTCGTTTCTCCTTTTCTCGGCTACGCTCCCTTCAGGATGAGGGAGGTGAAAAGGGAATGCGGGGGAAGCGCGCAGACAGGATCGAGAGGCCGCGTTCAGACATGCGAGAATCAATCGCTTTGCCGGAGGAGAAGGCATGCGCCTCGCCGCGACGTAGCCATTCCACACCCTTGAGTAGGTTTCGACGCGTATACGGCAACGAGATCGCGGACTCGCCCTGTAGTTGGGTACTGCGGTGTTTGTGAAGCGCTGAAGACAAGTTGCACGCTTGATGTGATGGGCAGCGATGAGGCACCGCGGCGGGGGCGTAGAAAGCGGATCAGGAATGCCGGACTAATGCCCCAGACATCCTTTCAGGACCGCCCAACACTTCCTTTATAAGGGCCGGCGTCTGCTCGGAATGCTAGCGATAATTTTGTGCCATCACTCACCTTTGTTACTGATGCATCGTTCAGTATTTGTTATCATTTCTTCATCTCTCTAGTATAAATTTAGTGCCCAGATTGCTAAGTTCCATGTTATTATCGTTTGCTATTTATTTCATTGGAAGCAGCTTCCTATGTGTAAAAAAATGAATGAAATAATTAGCCGCATTCATACAACTCATGCAGCCTCCTTCGTACATACATACAGCCTATATTATGGAGAAGAATCACTGCTGCTAGACCGGGCTTCAAACTCTGCAGTTTTGCATCTTTACCAACCGAACGAATAGTGTTATAATAGAGGCATACGCATCAGTATTGTTGTGTTGACACATTCTACGTTTCATGGCCTAACCGATTCCCGTGAAAATATACAAAAGTAAGGAAAACATCCATTGAACAGCACAAAGTAGCATAACCTAGCGTTGAATATACCGTTGGTAAAAGGCAATGCTGCAAAGTTGAGAATACGAAGAAAACTGTACCACACAGACTAAGCGCATTTAACCACTGAATTTATTGAAACAAAAAGAACAAAAAAGAGGGGGAGAGGTAACATAGAAAAAAAAGAGCACTGTAGACAAACCACGCATGTTCCTACAAGGGTGCTATCTATGCAGTAAAACACGTGCATTTATCTAATGCAACTTTTACGTTTTCTCTTTTTTTATCTGTATCAAAGATTGCACAAGTGCTCCGGCTAAATATAAATTTGTGTCACTGAACATACAAGTTGTATGAGTGCTATAGAGGGGGACATACGTTGCCCTCTATAACACTCATACAACGTATGAGTGCTATAGAGAAGAAGCTAACACATGCACCAAACTTCCCTGACATTATATTGTAAGCTTCGATGACATTTCTTCAAATTTTGTCTTTGCTGTATGACAAAAGAGTATTTTCCTTCACATTTGGCTTACATTTACAATTGAGAGGAGCTGATCGAGCGAAATCCCTCTCGATCACAACCCTACTATGCAAATTCTTGTGCTCCTGAAGCCTTTTATTTAGAAACTTGCCCATCTTCTCGATGCAAGATGACCGGAGGTCGAACATATCATGTATACTACTCGTACCTTGCTCTAAACAAATGTGTTGACGTGTCTGACACCAGATGCTTCATCTCACATGCTTCATCTCATCAATACTCTGGAAGTTTACTTCCCTACACAAGCCTACTAGTTCTTTGGGAGCTCAGAAAACCACATGCACACCATACCGGGAAGCCACTTTTTCAGATAAGAAACAATTCATTGTGGCGGCTGTCTCCGTCCGTCCCTCACTACTCCAGCGGCGTCCACCACTCACTGCGCAAGCGTGTCTGCTCCTTCTCTCTCTTCCCTCCCGTGGCGCACCCCCCCCCCCCCCACGCATGCAAGTCTCCTTCCCCAATCTCCTCTCCTACGCTCTTCTTCTCTTCTTGGAGTCCTCAACTCTTAATTGATATGAGGGATTTAACGCCCCAAAACCACCATACGATTATGAAAGACGCCGTAACGGAGGACTCCGAAAAATGGCCTGGGGTTCTTTAACGTGCACCCAAATATGGCACACGGGTCGACATTTTCACCTCCATCGAAATTGCAGCCGCCGCAGCCGGGATTCAATCCCGCGACCTGCGGTTCAGCAGCCGAGCGTACCTTAGCAACTAAGCCACCGCAGCGGCGGGGCAAATCAACTACTCTACGGAGCGGCACCCACGACGGTGGTGCCACATTTGCGTACAACGTTGGGAGCGTCACGGTAGTGCGGCAGCGTAAAATGACGTAGCGCGCGCGCCTCAGTCTCTTCTGCGCAACGCCGCGATCAGCGCCAGCGTCAACGCCGATGCAAGTGTCAGCGTTAGTGCCAGCACACGCTCTACACAAATTACACCATCTGACACTCAAGCGAACCATCTCACCGCTGCATGCTTTGCATCCACACATGGTTCCCTTTAGCGGGATATGGTGTATTCGTTGAATCCATGCGCTACGATGTGCATGTATGGCAACATTACCACCAATGTCTTATTTGTTTAATTAACTTCCTGCACCTGTTAATTTCTTTTAGGCAGCATTCCGCCCCTGCCCGCAAGACCCCTTTTCAATAAACACTCTTCTTTAAGCGCTGCATATGCAAGCTCATGCTTTCATTTTTCTGTGTCGACACAAAGTTTTCAAACGCATGCAACATGCACGAATTTGCAACGCCCCTTGTTATAATTTTCGTGGGATCATACACAAATCGCAAGATATTAACGATGTGTTTCAATGAGCCACCTCACTAGTTCTTCTATCGAATACGAAATCGTCTATAACTGCGTTGGAATATATATATATATATATATATATATATATATATATATATATATATATATATATACCTACACCGACGCCATGCACGTGCGTATTTCTCGCGTATGCGTCAGGCTTTCTAGACGGTTCACTTGGATGGTTTCCATTGTGGCCTAGGTGAGACCTAATGGAAGAAATCTTCCTGACAAAGTGAGTCCGAGACGAATGCTTGTTGTCTTTGCTGTAAACCGGTTGTCTGTTTTCAAATCTTATGTTGGGTAAAGTTGCGTGAAGGATGCAGGAGCATCTTTATTTTATTTCAATATAGCAAATAAAACCTATAACTGCAAGGTGGATTGATTGATTGATATGTGGGGTTTAACGTCCCAAAACCACCATATGATTATGAGAGACGCCGTAGTGGAGGGCTCCGGAAATTTCGACCACCTGGGGTTCTTTAACGTGCACCCAAATCTGAGCACACGGGCCTACAACATTTCCGCCTCCATCAGAAATGCAGCCGCCGCAGCTGGGATTCGAACCCGTGACCTGCGGGTCAGCAGCCGAGTACCTTAGCCACTAGACCACCGCGGCGGGGCTGCAAGGTGGACACTACAAAACGCGTGACCAACGTAGATAAACAAACGACACCCAAGCACCACGTGTTTGGGGTTTTCGTTGTATTTGTACTTTTTGTTGCTTCAGATTTTCGCGTAAAGAAGCTTGCCACAGTTTCAATCATACAAATGGCTGCCACCGATCGATATACTTCACTATGTAGTTTTTGGTCAGTGTACATATAAACATTGAAGGTGGCAGTTCTGTGTGCACATAACGGCTCCGAAACTAGAGCGAGTGGCCCCACCGTGGTGGTCTAGTGGCTAAGGTACTCGGCTGCTGACCCGCAGGTCGCGTGATTGAATCCCGGCTTCGGCAACTGCATCTTCGATGGAGGCGAAAACCCTGTAAGCCCGTGTGCTCATATTTGGGTGCATGTTAAAGAACCCCGGGTGGTCAGAATTTCTGGAGCCCTCCACAACAGCGTCTCTCTAACCTTATGGTGGTTTTTGGACGCTAAACCCTACATATCAATCAGCTACCAATGATCGCTTGGCGTCCACTGTAATGAATGTGCTTGTGTGCCGTATTTTGACACACATGCGTTTTATATCGTCACACAGATTTACTAACCCGTTCGATTGATCAAGTAGCAGAAACCACACGTAATGACTTTGGTAGTGTTAGCAAACCATCTATTTCGCCACGCAAAAAAAAACTTCTTTTAAGTTATTTTTTGGATGATGTGATTACTAACAATGAATGAGTAACGTATGGTACAGCACGTGGGCTTTTCTTTTTTTGTTTTGTCTGTCTCTATTGTTTCTTTTCTTTTTTTCTTCTTTCACCTCTATAAATATTCTGACATTTTGCAGTGAACCTTTAGTTGAAGGTAAGCGCTTTTGATTATCCCGGCTGCGGCGGCTGCATTTCCGATGGAGGCGGAAATGTTGTAGGCCCGTGTGCTCAGATTTGGGTGCACGTTAAAGAACCCCAGGTGGTCAAAATTTCTGGAGCCCTCCACTACGGCGTCTCTCTTAATCATTTAGTGGTTTTCGGACGTTAAACCCCACATATCAATCAATCAAGCGCTTTTGATTCTTCCCTCGTGTTCGTGTGCAAAAGTTGCGTGCGTACTATCAAGATGAAAACTCGTCTGTGCATGTCTGTGAAACAGGTTAGCCCATCGATTCGGCACGCGTTGGTGCATACGCAAATGAGTTGTCATGTCCTCTTCCTTTTCCGCTTTTGCACGCATTGTCAGTTATTAGTGGACGTTAGTTGTGTCTTGATTCTTTCTTGTGTCCGTGTTTGCACGCCCCGCCTTTGAGAGGGAATTTTCATTGACTTTGGCACTGTTTATTTCGCACAACAACGCAAAAGTGCGAGCAACTTCCGTCTCACATTTATGCCGACAATACGTGTTGCGTTATTGGTGCTAAGAAATTTATGTTTGAATGCAGCACCGACCAATTCGCAGTAGCTGGTCGGCGGCAAAAATATTGCTTCTGGTTATGAAGTGCGCCATCAACTAATTAAAAAAGGCTCGCTGTTGTTAATTATTCCAGAGCCACAGTGAGGGAGGCCGTCATTTTCCTCTTCTAACGAAATCAAACTATCATGCTGCTTTAACAAAGACAATCGCTTCGTCCGCAGTAAATCCACCTGTTTTTTCTTCTTCACCCGTCACTGAAAGGAAAGGTTTTCTGCGGCTCTTTCAATACCGGGCTCATTGTTTGAGAGCAGCGATTTGAAGAAAACGAAACAAAGAAGTGTCAGCTCTCGAACTGCGTTTCGACGCACTCTGAAAGCTGTAATTGAGGCTCTCGTTTCTCGAAGCGGTGTCTCCCGTTATCTGTAAATAAACTCGGCCGAGCCGAGCGTGATTTTGCTCCTCGTTTTCGTTTATTTCTCGCTCCCTTTTTTTTCTCTCCTCTCGAGTCTCGTCCGAACCGTGCTGTATACGCACGCGAACTCACTTAGTCAGCAGGGCCAGCTGTATTCCCGCCTTCACTTCGACTCTCAACAAAACGCTGGGCGTATTGTAACGAGAGATTTGCAACAGCGAGTATTCCCCACGCGATCTTTATTCAGAGTGTTGTCCCGGTTGAAAGAGGAGACGCATCAGCCGTTGCAGACGAGCAAGCCGGTGTTTGAATTCTCCTCTCTCACTCCACCCTTTCATTCTCTTTTCACTCGCACCCAGAAGATTTTTCCCACCGCTGGGATAACGCGAAACTCGTTACAATGAAAGTTAATGCGCGAAATAATGGCGAGAAGTAGCACAAAAGTGCGTAGGTGCCAAGCTTGCAGCGTGGAAACGTGAGGATAAAAGCACCTCCGAGTGTTCCTTATCGTGGCGAAACACTCACATCTGTAAACCTGCATCGCCAACGGACACTGTCAGCTCGCAACTGGAGAAGAGGTAGCAAATGATGCCGACTGTATACTATAGAGCGAGCCGCTGGGATAGCGTGGATTATAGCGTTGCGAGCCACTATTTGGTGCAGCGATTCGCGGGAGTGGACTAAAGAAGCTTTCTCAAGTTGCTTTGGTAAAACTTCTCCTGTGAAGTCATTGTTAAGTTCACCCACTAGGATAACAAATAGGCGGATACGAAGCAAACGCATAGTTACGAATCTAAGTTATGCAATACACCGTGATTCCACTCCGTCCGCATTGCAATTCCTATAGCAGAAGATTAATGGTACACCTACAATCGGGATTGAATACTTCCATCCGCCTGGAATCTGGAAAGCATTAAAATCTGTTAAAAGGACATCCCTTTTATCCTGAGTGACATCCGTTTGTTGGAACTGTACGTACTTATAACATTTTGTGTATACAACGTTCAAGACGGCGTTGAGTCCGCCGCGGTGGTGCAGTGGTTGTGGGGCTCGGCTGCTATTCCGAAGGACGCGGGTTCGATTCCAGCAGTGATGGTCGTATTTCGATGGAGGCGAAATTGCAGAGGCCTGCGTACTGTGCTACGTCGGTGCCTGTTAAATAACACCGGATGGACGAAATTTCCAGAGCCCTACACTACGGTGGGCCTCTTAACCATATCGGGATTTTTGGCTTTGACATTCGAGATATTTATTTATTTATTTATTTATTTATTTATTTATTTGAAGAGTCCTTACAGGCCTCGTTAGAAGCATTGGTTAAGGGGGCATCACGTGAAAATGAATGATCACACGTATAGCGAATACATATTGTCATACAGGAACAAATGAATAAAAGTACGTACTGTTATGAATTTGCTCTGTCGCGATGGTAGCGGTGGCAAAGAGCGGCGAGCCGTCGAGCGGACTTCGCTGAAGCCTTAGCCCGAAGGCGAAACAGGGAGGCAATCCGTTTTGAAAACAGCAACAAAAGTAGCGTTTACTGTAGCAGGTTGTCGTTTGTACAGGGCCGGCCAGCACGACAACGTCGGCTGGGGCAAATCTCCTAACATGGGGCCGGCTCGGCCTTAAATAGCGTCTTTGGTCCATTCTCTCAGACCAGTTCTCGGGCTCGGAGGGGGAGACGTAGCCATACCCGGAACTGCAAAGTGGTTCGGCGGAGGAAGCGACGTTATCCCCGGAACTGCACGGTTCTTCTGCACGGAAGGCGGCGCTGGGAGGGGGGAGACAGTTCGTCGAAACAGGGCTCGATCTTGTGAGACGTGCTCCCGAACGAGGAACATGTCTGTGGCACAACAGCACCGCCGCCGCCAGACAATGCATCCGGAGTTTTGAGCCGTCAGCACGGCTCGGAAGGAGGGATGCTGGTTGACCGTCGGTAGCCGTTCCGCTCTCTCCGCCCGTTGAGACTTCCATAGGCCTGCAGAGGTTCACTGGAACGACGGAGTCGAACACAAAGCCGAACCACTCTGGCCAAAGCAAGCACCCTCCAAATGCTGATCAAGTCACCAGACCAGCAGAAACCAAATGTTTCCTCGAGATTACGCTGGGCTAACAAATAGCATCACGAGCAACGAATCTCGGGAGGAATACATAATGCGGACACACCTTTAGCTAAGTGTCAGTGCATGACACCGCTAAACCAAACAGAATTTTTTTTGTTTTCAAGCGATTCTCAATTGTGATTTAGGCAGAGTCTGGACGATCGAAGCTTCTGAGGATTGCTCAATTTAGCCCCGAAACAAAATTTAGTACGCCGAGCAATCCTGAATCACGCACATTGGCGTCGCCTTCAAGCGTCATATTGTCAACTTAACAAAGTTCGTCCTCCTACAAGCTCTCTTTTCAATGCGCGCAGCCAATATGATCAAAACAAGATAAAACACGCTTGAAAAGTCAGACAGTAAGAATAAAAATTATGAAATAAGAATGAAATAAGAATGAAAGAATGAAACTTGCGTGCGTTATACAAAAAAAATTAATCAAACAAACATATCAATGCCTGCTTCTACAATTGAAAGGAAAGCAAAACTTACAAAAATTCAGATGCATTCATAGCTCATAGGAGGGCAACAAAATTAGAAAAGGTTATTCTCAAAATTTAAATACGAAAAATACACTCTTCGTATTAGCAAGGCAGCACTCTCTCAGGCGAACTCTGGGGAGTCGCGCACTCCACAGCTTTCGAGGATTGCGGTCTGGACAAAAGGGCGACGAATCAACCTGTTCGCCGAACTCAGTAGCAGCCACTTTTGACCCGCAGCCGCTGAACTCCAAGAAAGGGGCATCTGCACTGCCTCGTTTACGCCGCCCGTTCGACCAGTGACCCTTTCGCCACGGTGGGGAAAAACCGCTTGTGTTACAGCTCAAGCGCTCGCAACGTTTCCCCACTTGCTTGCATCTACAAGGCAGAGAAAAGGATGAGACCAGGCAGTGATTTCGGCGTTCCAATTTCCTTGAATTTTGGTCTTTGTTGACGTGCTTCCCGCCTAATCTCCATCTCAGTGATGGTCTGAGCTTCAAACATTTCCTGCAGGGCCCTTTCGCAATCCTACGCCTAGCCCTGAACCTGGCGTATCGAATGAAGGCGTCACAGCACTTAACAGCAGCTTTAACATGTTTGATGCCTCTCGTCTCTTCCGCGATACGCTTTTGCCGACGCTTTTTCCTCTTCGAATGGCTAGGAATGGTGGAAGCCCCGACACACTTATTCACAAGCGCACTGCCTTCGACAGGCTCTGCCAAAACTCTGTGCGGCTGAAGCAACTTATCTTTGTGGGGAGTCGAGCTTCCCAATTTGTTGGCTAGCGTTTCCTGGCGCCCGGTGCTAGCGATCTCTGCCTGTGGCGTAACGGGAGGCCCGATTAGTTTAAGGCTAACAAAGGCGCTTACAGAGCTTTCAATCGGTGGGGGTCTATCGCTGTCGTGGATAGCCCTTTTTCTCTGGCCTTCGAAGTCAGCCTCATGCTCTCTTTTTCGAGCTTTACTCTTTAGCGCTTTATGTCGCGCATCCTGCTCAAGCTCCTGTCGGCAGGCGTCAACCTCTAGCGCCCTGCGACGCGACTTGTCGTCAAGCTCCCTTGTACGCGACTCATCTCGATCATTTGCGCTGCGAAGCGGCTCCATCTCCAGTGCCTTCTGATGTACCTCGGCGTCCTTAGCTATGCGATGGGCCTCGGCCCCTAACTCCTCGCGGTGCACCTCAGCGTCACGCTCTCTCCGGTGCACTTCGGCGGCTTGTGCTTCGCGACGGGCCTCAGCCTCCATGGCTTTTCGGCATGCCTTATCTTTACGCGCTTCCACCTCCATCGCCTTACGCCGCGCCTCATCTCGCTCTCTCTGACGCACGTTGGCGTCCCGCGCTTTGCGATGGGCCTCCGCCTCTTGCGCTTTCCTTCTGTGCTCATGATCTAAAACTTTCCGGCGTGCGTCATCATCAAGCGCTGCGCGACGGACCTCAGCCTCCATCGCTTTACGGCGCGCATCATCCTCACGCTCTTTTCGGCGGGCGTCATCCTTTAGCGCCCTTCGTGGCGCTTCAGCCTTGCCTTCATCGCTCCGACTTTCCTCGTCAGCATGACTTGAAAGAAAAAAATATTTTATCAAGGCATATCTAACATGACTGAAGTCTCCTGCTTCCTCGAAGGGTAAGCAATTCAAAACATGCGCTATCTTGCGCGGCAACAACGTGGCGAGCTTCTCAACCCAAAGGTCGCGGCTAACGCCAACATCACAGCAGACAACTTCAAAATCCTCAAGAAAATGCGCGATGTTCTCGCCTGTCTGAAAGTTGTGGAGCTGGTGTTTAGCTCGCTCCCATTTAAGGGCTTGAATTTTAAGGTCAAGCTCTCTCATTTTGAGAGCATGCTCTGTCCTTTTTCGTCTCTCCTCGGCTTGCCACTGTTCGTGACTTTGAGCTTCGAGCTCTTCGCGGCTTTTCTCGGCCTTTTGCCTCTGCTCACAAACGAGCTCCCAACACTCGTCAGCTTCCTCGGCCGTCACATTCTCTGCCCGCATCACCTCGAGAATCGCTTCCCTTGTTTTAGCGGGCCCGGCGGAAATCCCCATGGCTCCACAAATTTCAAGGAGGTCCTGCACCAGGTACTGCTCCATCGCGATCTCGTCCCTCGTGATGCTCTACTACTGATATTCACCGTACTCTAAAACTAATCTCGTGGTTTAAAGTAGGTGAATATTAAATTATAACCAACAAAACAAAACAAGTCAAAACACTCTCCTAACATCTGCCTGTGCTAGAGAGGTCTGGCGAAGTGAACAGTAAATGTTGGGCACTCACCCATGCAAAGTAGCCGACGATGGTCCAACTCATGGCTGCCGTCGAACAGTATCAGGCCTTCAGGGATCCGGTCCAACTTGCCAATGTTGAGATCCAGGGTTGCTTGTCCCAGCTTGCCGAACGATGAGAACAGGGTAGCATATACCAGCGCATCCAAACGCTGATATCAGGTCGGTCGTGCCCGAGCTTCCAGGGGTCTGATCCGGCGTGCCAAACGTAGGATATCGTATCCCGAAGCTGCCAACCACTGTTATGAATTTGCTCTGTCGCGATGGTAGCGGTGGCGAAGAGCGGCGAGCCGTCGAGCGGACTTCGCTGAAGCCTTAGCCCGAAGGCGAAACAGGGAGGCAATCCGTTTTGAAAACAGCAACAAAAGTAGCGTTTACTGTAGCAGGTTGTCGTTTGTACAGGGCCGGCCAGCACGACAACGTCGGCTGGAGCAAATCTCCTAACATGGGGCCGGCTCGGCCTTAAATAGCGTCTTTGGTCCATTCTCTCAGACCAGTTCTCGGGCTCAGAGGGGGAGACGTAGCCATACCCGGAACTGCAAAGTGGTTCGGCGGAGGAAGCGACGTTATCCCCGGAACTGCACGGTTCTTCTGCACGGAAGGCGGCGCTGGGAGGGGGGAGACAGTTCGTCGAAACAGGGCTCGATCTTGTGAGACGTGCTCCCGAACGAGGAACATGTCTGTGGCACAACAGTACATAGCTTCATAACACAGTCAAATATTGGCTAACAATGACAAATGTTAGTGTCATTTGAGTTTAAAACAAACCATCACCCGAAATCTTTCACTTTACATATGTTCGTACACATGTCCAGCTGCAAACAGACGCACGAACGAACAAAGTTGGGTTAAACTTTCTAGCTCTGGAAGGACATATTCACAAGCAGAGGCATTTGCGAAAACCCCTGGTGCTTGAAGTCTTACGTGAGGGTTACCAATCGTGCCCGTTCTCTGTGTTCAACTTAATCTAGGTAGGGCTACAAAATCACAATAAACCAAGTTACCGGGATAGTCAGTGCATACTTATTTATTATAAAGTGGTGCAAAACTGGGCAGTAACACCAAGGAGGGATCAAATACAAGCACGCACTACCAAGTGCCTTATTTTTTTTTAAAAGAACACTCAATATATATATATATATATATATATATATATATATATATATATATATATATATATATATATATATATATATATATATATATATATATATATATATATATATATATATATATATATATATATATAGCGCAGTACACACACGCGCGTATCGGGAAAAACTCAAAAGCGATCTTGCAGAAAGAATAAAATCACTGTTGCACAAGGCAATCGATGGTCGCAAACGCACCTATACTGCCGAGCAATTTTATGAAGGATGCCTCAGCCAATTCTCTCGTAACCATGTGACGACTTCGCCTTGAGATCTTAGTTGACAGTATGCGCTTGTGCTTGTTCCCTCGTCTACAGCTTTCTCCCGTGTTGCGCCATTTTCCTATAATTTAAAATGTCATGCCCACTTGAATTGGGGGAAAACGCAGAAAGAACTCGTACGTAGGCCCAGATCAAACAGTATCTTTCATATTTCAGTGCCCACAGTGGTCACTTATTTACAACGTTACGTGTTTCGTTATTGCAGAGAAAAACGTCCGTTGAAGCGAATAATAACGGGAAACAGTATGTTCCCCTAGTTGAAAGTGAATACGTGTACAACTTAAAAGTCGAGGTTTTTTAAAAAACGCAAAAATGAAAACACTAGAAATAAGAAACTAAGCAATAAACGCTTTCAACGTTGTCACGGCAATCAGCATGGTATTTAACTCTCTCTAACTCATTTTTTTATGTGGCTACCGACATAGTTCTCATCATTACGCAATTTGTAAGTGTGTCAAAGAAGCAGTGCTACCATTTTATGCGATGCCATTATTTTCCCGCAAACACGTGTATAACGCACACACATTTTTTACCGATTTCTTAACGTCGGCGGCACGGGAAATGAATATTTCCCGGAGAGCGGCGTAGTACTTTTTCGTACCTAATAGGGTTTTCCGAAATACTAGAAACAAAATTCTCTAACGACTTGCAAGTTGAACAATTTCCGAGCCGTTCCTCGCGGATCTTGATACATTTTTCGTCGAATCAAAATCTATGTCTTGCCTAGCTTTTCTTGAAACGTTTTCTTTCATCTCCCGCATCTACCTCCCGTGAGCAGGGTAGCAAACCGGCTACCTAAAGGCTAGTTAACCTCCCTGCCGTTCCTTTCCTCCTATTTTTCTTTCCTTCTTCCTTCACTAGAAAGAAGTGTCGTGAAGAAAAATTACGGGCCAAATTTTCAGCACCGGTCAGCGCCACTTAACCAGGTCAATCCTCTTTTTCTCCCGTTCCCTTTATTTTTATTAACGAAACAATAATGACAAATCGTTCTTGGTACTTTGTATGCCTTTTCTTGCGCCAAAATTTCCTTTTTTAACTCCGGAACACGTAAAAAAATCTCGAAAGGTTTTTTTTTTTTTCTATGCATTGACTTCAGACATATCAATGGCGAAGGCCACCTTCTTTTTCTTCTCATTCGATCGATTGATGACACCCCACCAGCTTTAGATAGGTTTGTGCATCTAAAGGGGTTTTGCATTGCCTTAAAGATCAGATAAACTTCCCTTGTGGTCTTACATTGCCTCCAGGATGGAAGGAGGAAGAAGAAGAAGAAAAGGCAGGTAGGTTAGCCAGACGAGCACGCGTCCAAAATGGTCCGCGATTTGAACATTTCAGGCGGGGAGCGGTGTCGTCTCCGGGATGGACCAAGTTGCATTGTTATATAATGACGTCATCGTGTGACGTCACGTTGAGTTTTATTGCGTCACTGTGATGTCATAACTACGCCAACCTTTTTCTGATCTGTGGCGTCATAAACTGACGTAATAACATGATGACATATCTGAGTATCACTCATGCTTGTCATCGCAGGACGCTGAAGCCACTCACGGGGGAAACCTGTGGTCAAATTTCGCGTTCGATGAGGTATTTAGAGTATTCCCCTTAGAAATCGTTGCTATGTTTTACCGGGATAAATCTACATATTTATGGTAACGTAAGTGAACAATGTGCAGTAATATAAATGTTCGAAACGCTTTTGTAGCACTGAGTGACGAAAAAATCCGTAGGGACAGCTCAGAACCTAAAGCTTTTTTTAGTTGAATGAAAACTCGTACGGGTCCGGGGATCGAACCAATGACCAACGCTGCGTTATTGTATACGCACGCGTTGGTGCCTTCGCTTTATTTTCCCACTGTAAACGCCATTTTTACGCTCCACTGGCTTTCATTTCCTTAATTTTATTTATTTATTTATTTATTTATTTATTTATTTCTCCTCAAGCGGCACCGCTAGAAGATTAAAATGAAAATGTGAGGTACTCGTTACTTTTGCCACGTATGATTTTAATGATAGCTTCCAGTAAGCCAAGTTTGTTCTACGAAACATTCAGACACATTTAAACGTTACTAAAACATCCCAGAATAGAAAAGCTACCTGCCATTAGTATGTTCTAAAGCTTATGTTTCACTAACTTCTCTGCTTATACTCACTTTAATTATTGTGCTAGCGTAAGAATTCAATGTTCGAGGTTTAACCAAATCTGCGCGTTCTCCGTTTTCTTCTGTGCCCGGCACCAAGTGCGTGCGGTTGTTTAGTTGCTATGAGGCCCAGAAATTAACATTTCCTCGGCATACTGATTTTTTCCGTTGTCCCAAAAACTATGACATACCTCTAACCCGGCAGCTTTCAGCCTTGTTCTTTGAAGTGATTTTCATCTCTTTGTTTTATTTTTTACAACCACTTTTTCCTAACTAAAGACAGGGTAGCCAAATAAATATCTCCTCTAGATATGCTTCCTGCATTTTCTTTCTCACGCTCTCTCAAAATTTATGTCTCTCTAAACACTTTATATCAAATGTAACCCGACTAGCATCTTCCTAGCAGGAACAGTCAACACTCTGCTTATCGAACTAGCCGTATAACTGCTTCAAAAATGAGCGGCTGCATTTCCGATGGAGGCGGAAATGTCGTAGGCCCGTGTTCTCAGATTTGGGTCCACGTTAAAGAACCCCAGGTGGTCGAAATTTCCGGAGCCCTCCACTACGGCGTCTCTCATAATCATATGGTGGTTTTGGGACGTTAAACCCCACAAACCAATCAATGAATCAATGCTTCAAAATGAAAGAGGCACCAATGACTATTCAGGTTACGAAGTGACACAAAACGCCACGACGAAAGGGAAGAGCATAAGGACGATGGACGTTTTTCACTGTTTGACTAGCGCTTCCAGTCTCGCTACGTCACCATGCCGCGTCATCAATCAAGCCGGGTCGGTGTCGTCGTCTACGGGGTGGCGCTGACGTGGAGGCCGATGGACGGGCCCCGCCGCTCACCGAGCTATAAAGCTCTCGCTGACGGCGACGGAAGACAGCGGACGGTGATATATCGCATTTACGGAGGCCCGAAGCGTCGTTCCGGACGTGCGTCGAGGCATCGGAAAGCTATTCGTCTATTACCGGAGCACCGGAATTCCGACTATCCCGCCCGACCGCCGTCCTTCCGCGGCTCGGCGCGAGAACATTTTCCGCGCTCCTGACGTTTTCCGTCTCCCCGCAGTTTTCGAACTCCGGCTTCGTCGGCTCGGCGAACATGGTGTATGTGCCATGTTCCATCGCCGGCCAGATCACCGTGCCCACACGTCGTACTCACATGTTTGCTTTTCATTTAATCATTTATTTTCATTGACGCACGTGGAATACAAAAATGGTGTAGCGGCGTCAATGCATTTCCGGAACGTCTTCAAGATTTTCGAACGTCTTTGGCTTTGGTGTTTTCGGCTTTCAATCTTCCCTTCTTTAACACTCAACTATCCGCCCGACCTAAAACTCCTACAACTCACTCCTACAACTCCTACAACATCCCTGCCACTAAGAATGGTTTGCTGTCTCGAAGCGTGTGCGTGTTTTCAAATGCATGACTGTGACGTTGTTTTCACTCACCAATATTCGAGTGTTTTTTTTTTCTCTCTGAAAATATTTTGAGTGCTGTTTTATTTGTTGAATCTATTGTTTTGATTGAAAACTATGTAGTTAAATTATTATGTGTACCTCCCCTACGTAATACCTCATGGCGATGTAGGTGAAATGTAAATAAATAAATAACTTTGTTCCGAAACGTTTAGGGGTCATTCCTACATAGTATCTGCTATAAACCAACACGTTCTGGTTATAAAGTTGTAGAGCTTCGTCACTGTCTTTGCAGTGTTTTGAGTCCCAATCAATGTTTTCGGTGCCTGGCGGCTGTAGGCAGCGACAACTTGTCTTTTAGTTCGCTTCAATCCCTTCACAATTATGTCATGATGGCAACAATACAGTTCAACGACTAACATAACGGCCCCTTTACGTTCCTTTACTTCATTGTCTGTAGGTCTTCGTGGCGGCCATCATTAGTGGAATCTTGTGGTGGCTCTCTGTGAGTACGCAATGCTGGTAATAGACAGATTTAGTTGCGCGTTCGCAGCAGCCGTACGGGCACATTCGCAATGGGAGGATGCGTCTATACGGCAGCTGCGGATGCGCAACTGAATCTGTTTGATGACAGCCACGCATTATCCGCCACCGCCTTCATTCTCTTTGCGTCTATTTGACTATCTGAATGTAACATACCATATAGCTGTGTTGAGGTACACTCCTCACGTGAATGTCATACCCATCAGTTCCAAGTGCACCACATGTCCTGGATTATAGTCAGTCACCCTTTGCAGGCCTTGATTAACATCATCAATTGCAGACAACTTCATATAAGGCAGTCCACGACGGACCGTAGTCTGCAACGATTCGCAATTTCAAACATTATGGGTATGTTCGCGAGCGATGTTGTGCACGCGAGCAGTTGCTCTCTCTTTTATTCTTCATTTCTTTATTCTTCCTTCCCCCTCTCCTCCTCACCTATAGGGCAGCGAACTGAAAAATAACTATGGACTGATTGGACTTAGGTGCACAACCCATGACTATTTCTTGCCTGTGTGTTTTTTTTATACTTTCATCTTCTCTCTCCCTCTTTCTTCCCTCTTTTCCTCTATGTTTCCCCTTCCCGAAAGGGCAGGCAGGCGTTGCGCCTGTATAAATGGCAGTTGTCAGCCTGTTCCATTCCTATTTTCTCTGTCCTCGTGTTTTCTATCTACACAAACCAAATAAATGATCTCTCTCTCTCTCTCTCTTCTGTTAATTTCATTATATTTCTTATTAGATACTTCTTTATTGAAAGTATGACTAAGATATATTAGTGGCAGATATTCTTGATATCAGTGTTACTGCGTCGGAACGTTGATATTACGAAATCGAGCAACCAGACGTCAGACTCTGCGCCCGTGCTTTTTTTTTCTGCATTGTGCATGAAAATTATTCTTGCATGTGCAGGTCTGTGCGTGTCAACCAGCTCATCCTTTTCTGGCAGCATCGTCAACTGTGCAAACAGAACCTGTCAACTGAACGCTCATCATCTCGCTTTTCTCGTCACTCTCGCCTCCAAACTATCGCTTTGCAAAGTTTCCATTGCTCATATGTTTGCTCCAACCGGTGAAGCGCACTGGTATATTGTCTCTTGAAGGCCCCTTCAGGGCACGACGACAGCGAGGCCAGCGAGCTACGTTCTAGTAATGAACGCGAGCCTAATGAACTCAGCAAACAAACTGTTCGCGCCATTTCACCGCTGTCCTCTCCTCTCTTTGTTGGGATGTGATGAATGGTCATTTGCTACAAACTTCTCTGTCGTAACCACCCCGCTCGGCATGAGAACAACCTTAAAATCGCAAGTGGGGTTTCGGGCAGATTTCCCAGACTTTGGACGGTTGCCCATCGCTGGCGAATGCCTCCTATCTAATAGTTTTTTTTTTCTTGCAAAGTTGCTGAACATGCTCCAGGTCATCATGGAGACTCACTAAAGAAAAGCAATATTAACTATACATGTGGCGAGGACAAATAGAGAGCGCTTCTGTGCAAAACATGATTACGTAATGCAAGCCGAAGAAAGAGGTACAGGAAAGAACGATCACTTATGATCCCAAATAATATTGTAGTGCTACATTATACGGGGACGAAACAGAGAAGTACATGACAGAACGTCATGTACTTCTCTGCTTTGCCCCCTTATAATTTAGCGCTACAATATTGTTATGTAGGAATCTAGGTGTATCATCCACTGGCCCCTAAACGTATTTTATCAAGTGACTTCTCCTATGTATGTCACGTCTTGATTCTTGTCTTTGCATTGTCTTATTACTTTCCGCACAGTATGAACCACCTAGCACAACACGTTTTTTTTTTTTTAAGTTTAGTGTGGAGAGACGGCGAAACGGGATTTTATAAACGACGCTGATGAGATCTTGCATCGCTTTAAAAAAAACGAATGCTTGGAGCAACACTCTACGTGCGAATATTTAGATTGCAACAAATGTCTTGATATTTTTGCTCTAATTTGGTAAACAGCTACAAGGTTGCAGACAATTAACCCGCTAAGAACTGTTGCACGCTCTTTTTTTATTATCAACATTTCCATAGCAAGAACTTCCAATCAAAGCATGGTTTTCTTTTTTGAACTGCCCTTATTTTGCCTCGGAGAGGCGGGTATTTTTCAGAGCCAACCGGAAGTCTTCCTGGTTAACCTCCCTGCCTTCTCTCTGTTTACTTTCTTTCTTCCTTACAAGACGCCGATCATAAGCTGTGGTGCATTTATAAGCTGTGGTGCATAAGCTGTGGTGCTGTGATGCCGATCAGGGCTGTGGTGCATAAGCTCGCCGCATTCCGCAACAACCACCATCTTCCACCTTTCCCGACACACTTAATTTCTAGCGAGGAGCAATGGGAGGCTGCCTTGCGCAGATCGATGCTCGGAATCGAGGAGGCCATTGAATTGAGAGGGTAGATGAGGTTTCTTTAAGTAGTTTCTTTCTGAATCATGTGTCCTATTGCCTCCTTCTCTGCAAACAGGGGCAAGCAAAGTTGTTCATTCGATCGTTCATTCATTAACAATCATGTTGCAAACCTTTCAGCACCTTAAACTATAGGCATAAACACCTGGTTTTTCCAGCAACTTACAACCGGTAAAAGGAGCAACAGGCTGTTTCAGCTTTCTTCGCAAAGACATCCCTAAATACTACAACCTAGCTGAGCCCCATTTACAAAATAGTAAACATAGAAATAGAAAATAACAAAAATTGTGTCGGTGGGTGGGTGGGGGGGGGGGGGGCGCTTGATTTAGCGGGGATATGGCATATTGCGAATGGGATAATGCGCAATAGAGAAAATAAAGTAAAAAAGCCGTGCAAATAGGCATCTCGCGTGTTGGTCATGCATGGAATACCTGTCAGAAGTAGATATTCCCAAGAACCGCATCACGTACATATGGCGAGAACTTGGAGCTCTTCAGCTTCATATCTGAGCACCAGATCCTGCTCATTTCTCTACCGGACATCGTTTTACAGACACGCACAATAAGAAAATCATATGGGGATGAAGATGGTAGGTCCGGCTATCGATAGAAAAAAATAAAAATGAGACCCGCATGAAAACCGGCGTGCTGAGAGAGCGAGACAGAAAGAGACCTAAAAGAACTCGGACAAAGCCGTTGAGTGGCATCATCCAGCCAGAGGCGTTGCCGAGCCGTCTTCTATTCAGACAGAGCAAAACAAAAAGTGAGAACAGAGAAAGAAACCATCATGTCCAGGTCGTTGTCGCCACATCCATGGAGAGGTGCTCCCGCCGGCTCTTTCTTTTGGGCAGTCCCCGGCCATTGCGTCTTTTCTTGCCCACAACATATCGAGTGCTAGTATAGTAGTAGTGATAGCAGCAAGAGCAACAGCAGCGGTGGCGAGGGCCTAACTTCCTTCACCATCAGCGATCTGTTTACTGCCCATTATGCCACTCCTTCCATGTTTTTTTTTATTTCTTTGATGTATTTCTAGGTTCATTTCGCTTCACCAGCTTTTTTTTAGTTCCTGGCTGTTTTTTGTCGCTATTTATAACTCCTCGCTGAAGCGGGCGATTCTGGAGAGTGGCGTATAGGCCGGTAGGAAGGAAAAAGAAAAGACCCCGGGGCTAGCACAGACGAGCGCAAGATAAGAGCTCTCCGAGCCAGGCTCAAGGCTCGCGAGCGCACGCACACTGAGTTCACCACCGCCTACACGCGTCCATTGAGCGTCGATTGGTTGCACTGATCACGCGCTACCATTACGGGGCTCCCTGATGCCGGTCGGTTGGTGGCTTGCCGCCCCCCTCGTATGTGAACCAGGTTGCGTGGACGCGACCGTGATGGCGTTCGGCTGTGCGTGTCCTCGAGTACGCCGGCCGAGAGATGTGCAAGCGCACACTGCGTGAATGTGGGTCAATTTCCACTATTGTCCGCGCTAGCCATCAATCCGTGCGCACTGAACAGGTCGTAGAGTCGTTACAGGCGTTGCTGATAGGAATTATAAGATACTGCAGTCGTTTTCATTGAGTTTCAACAATGTGCTAATCAGTCACGCCGATTGGCGATTAGTCTATTCGGAAACATGACAACACGGGCGGCCCATGTTGTGCTGTTTGTGTCTCTCTCTTTCGTATCTCGTGTCCCTCTTTGGCGGCAACTATAGGTCATGCAGCATGAACCACCCAGGGCAAGAGCAAGTTTTCCTGTCCCATGTCAATTTTGAAAAGCGAACTCTTCTTTTATAATAGCAGTGTTTCAGACTCTTTCCCATTCCACGTGTTTTTACACTGCGTAGCAAGAACAGCCAATGAAATAACAGTCCAGGTTCTTGCATACTGGTACTTCAGCTTACAGTAGTGCGGCACAGAAGTAAAACATACATTACTTCTTATCTCCCTTTTAGTTATTATGATCTCGCCATGCTCATCTTGCCTTCACACAGCCCAATAAATCTTTCACTTTGCTCCCTCTTGAATTCGAAAAATATTCTGGTTTTTCAAGAGTCATTATTCTCTTTCTGCCTCACTGACTCACTCACTCACACACAAAGTAAGTCGCTCACTTGCTACTCCTTCGCTCATTCGCTGCTTTCTCACTACTCCCTTGCTACTCACTTGCTCACACACACACACACACACACACACACACACACACACACACACACACACACACACACACACACACACACACACACACACACACACACACACACACACACACACTTTCTTGAAGCTGTGTTCTTCTGTTGAGTATTAAGCCTACGCTGCTGAACGTTCCTTCAGCACGCAACACTACCAGCCAAAATGCCCTTGACACGTGTGCTATATCCAAAGGCGTCATCAAGCCATGTTCTGAAACATGATTGAAGTGAGCCCAATTACATGTGCTGTATCTGTATAAGTGGTGGTTGTAGTCTCTGTCTTCTTTTATTTCTGCTGTTGACCACTGTACGAGTCCCAACGGATGACGTTGGCAGGCGTCGGTGTTAACGCACAAAATGGAACTAACCTATTGTCCTCAAAGTGCGACCAGGAACTGTGAATGACTGCTGCAAAGACATTTATAGAGTTTTTCAAAGTACTGAACTTGACACCAAACATTAAAAAGACCCCTGTGTTACATGTTCACGGTACATGCGCATCACCTCTCCTTGTCCCAACCATCATCTTTTTCAACTTTTTTTTTTCAATTTCAATTTTCCCCTGTGCGGAGCAGCCGGCCAGAGCGCACAAGCTCAGACGGAGTTCTCAACTTTCTAATAAGTTCTCTCTCTCTGTGTCTGTCTGTCTCTCTCTCTCTCTCTTTTCTCTGTGTGTGTGTGTGTGGTGTGTGTGTGGGTGTTTATAATTGAACTAATTGATATAAATTAGAAGCGTGACGTGGTATGCAAACGCAGAAAAAAGAATTGCTCGTTTTTATTCTTACCTTCAGCAAAAGATACGTTTCACCTTTGTCGGCACCACGCCATGAGTGCCACAAAAGTAAGGACAGCGAGTACAAAAGAGAAGGCTCATTTCACATATCTCCGTATAGTCCGTTGCTATCGAGATGCATGTCCGCAAGAAATGTGTTTGGCTTTTCGTATAAGCCTGCTGAGTGTGTTCCCTTTCCTATGAGTACTTACCGAGCCAGTCAAGCCCCAGACATACGCGCTCACATTTGCGAAACAGAACCGGAAAAAACAAAAGCCATCGGTACACAACCGTCTCCGAGGGACAAGGCACGCTCGAACGAGAAGAGTCGAGTGCCAGCCAGGCGAATCCAGCGCTGATGCGCGCCCGGTAGCGGCGTCCGACAGTATGCATCCCGACACGACCTTTGATCTCCGTTCGGCCAAACAAACGATCCTGCACAAATAGGAATGCACGCCTGTGCAGCGGGTCAGAACAAAGCCACGTCGGCTCATTGATCGAAACCACTATATGCCCCTCTCACTGCTCGGGGCAAGACAGCAGTGGAGAAGGCCTGATGTCGATGGAGCGTCGCATGGTGCCTCTGTGGCATAGGACACTCAGCGCGCTATGCCGCGTTATTCAAAATTGTGTCACACGGGAATCATTCGGCTTTTAATACGTCGACATGAGTAGTGAGTAGTGTGAACGTCACGGCACCCACATAATACATTTCGAGCGATAACAGTACATTCACGTGAGTAAGTCGACATAGATAGTTTCAGAATGTGGACGAATTCAGGAGAACATGAAGAGAGTCAGTAAAGGCCTGTCTCGTTGTTCATCGACGTTGTCCATGTTTTATTTCTGAGCGAGTATAAAAAAGTAAAAATTGTGCGAAAGGTGACATTCCTTAAGAATTGAACTACGATCCCTAAAGATTTCAAGCAGGAGAAGATTACACGGCCACATCATCTGGACGTCCGCCTTCAAAGTGGCGGTGGCGTAATCAATTGTAACAAATCTAACTGGAACTTATAAGCATAGTGCACTACCATTAGTATCAGATACTTGAGATCTCCGTCAGAAAAAAAATTAGCAAGGCCTTTAAAGTGAGAAATGCTTCAAAACTCTTCGTGCATACACAGTCAGGTCCTGGAACAGTAGGCGCGCTACAACACGCGATTGTCGTACGAACGCTTTCATGATTGATATGAGGAGTTTAACGTTCCAAAACCACCATATGATTATGAGAGACGCCATAATGGAGGGCTCCAGAAATTTCGACCACCTGGGGTTTTTTTAACGTCACCCAAATCTGAGCACACGGGCTCACAACATTTCTTTTTCCATCGGAAATGCAGCTACCGCAGCCGGGATCCGAACCCGCGACATGCGGGTCAGCAGCCGAGTACCTTAGCCACTATACCAACGCGGTAGGGGGAACGCTTTCGCGTATAAAGGAGTAATTCCCATGAGAATAAACGTTTTCAAACAAAAGACGCACGTAAGAGCCAATCTCCAAGCACGTTTTAAACGTTAAGATATAGTCCTACGTTACGAGTACCTTGCACGACGCTATCTTGTCTTTTTTTTTCTGTCATGCATAACGCTAGCACTCAATGTTTTGCTTGCATGAGCAAATGTCGATGAGTATCGTGCTTCCGCCAGCAGCAAGAGGGTGAACGGAGTAGCGACGATGTGTGACAGGTCTCGATTCGCTCAGAAGTGGTAGACATCTATAATTTACGAAGACCTGGCAGGAAGAACCGAGTCGCCTCGAATATGAGCACCGTGGTTTCTGGAGCGAACGGGAGCCACCACGGAGGAATCGTGGCAATACAAGTAAGAATAACCACTTCTAACAAGCTTAACACCTTCTCTTACCCGATTCGCCAACCTGTGGTGCACGGATACATTATTTTGTTTATTTACCGTTCACCTTGTCTCATTTCTTCTCGCATCTATGTTAGTCGTGCTTATCCTAATTGATTGATTGATCGATTGATTGATTGATTGATTGATTGATTGATTGATTGATTGATTGATTGATTGATTGATTGATTGATATGTGGGGTTTAACGTCCCAAAACCACTATATGATTATGAGAGACGCCGTAGTGGAGGGCTCCGGAAATTTAGACCACCTGGGGTTCTTTAACGTGCACCCAAATCTGAGATGCTTATCCTAAGGTATTTGAACAATACTCATGGCCACTTTTGCGTTGTGCATGTATAAACGCCGGCAATGTTCTTACAGCAGGTCTTGACCAGCAAAAAAAAAAAATAGCCCACACTATCACAAGGGCACATAAAGGGAGAACGAGGCCAAGGAATTTTGAGTGCCCTTGTAAAGTTCACGCTGTTATTTTCTTGTGATGATTAACCAATAAGTATGAGGTGTGCTATTATATAGGTTGACATCAAAACGCGAAAAAAAAAAAAACTGGCACTACCCGCAGTGATAGCCTCGTACGAAGGCTGACACGCGGCCAAATTCGAAGGCGTGTGTTCAATTCCCATCAGCGGCAGCCGCATTCCGATGGGAGAGAAGGGCATAGAATACTGGTTTGCTTATGTCTGTAGGTGTGCGTCAATGAGCCGTGGGTGGTGAAAATTATTTCGAGGTTCCCTTCTGCGGTTTCCCTCAATCATATCGTGGTCTTGGTACATAAAGCGTAATCAATTATAATAACTTCAAAGTGTCATTGAACGCATCAGGGCTGAATTTGTCTGTACTTGGACATATCTGTGAGATATGTTTTCTTCATGAAGACACCTCAAGTTACGTCGGCACAGCTATAAAGAATTGGGGACTGCATAAGCTAACGTTATACATATAACTAATAAATCAATAGATCACCATCATTTTGTTGCTGTCGTTAATTTTGATGTTATAAAGGAAGAGCAGAAATATTTCGAGTCTGTCAATTTTTATTCCCTCGTAACTTCAGTTTGTGTTAACTGAAGATAATATGTAGTAAACATACGCGTGGACTTCCTCCGAGAAAATGAAATTCTTCAGCTGCCAGGATAATTTTAATGGTTTCGCTATCTTTTCACATCCTTCAGAAATTGAAACTGACCACGAATTCACAAACATACCTTCAATACAACTTGAAACTTCGCACGGTTTACTCCCCGCATTTTTTTTTCATAACTTTAATACGTCGATAGCACGAAACCTGTCTCTATTCCGGGAAGTACCTGACGAACAACCACGCTTTGCTAACTTTCCGACTGACTTATTTTCCTTGGGCCTAACCCGAACAGCTTGCCGCGAAAGTTTTAACCCGAAAACTCTACGTCAGCTCTACTGCCGTAAATAAACGAATGAATCTTCGCCAGTCAGTTATAACACGCTCTTAATACCTTCGTCGCAGCAGCTCCCCCCCCCTTCCCCCGCTCCTTCTACGCTATTAACAATGCTTCAAGCGCGCGGCCCACTTCAAGACTTTATTAACGAAATCTGCGCTGTGCCGAATGTTCACATTCAAATGCAACCTCCACGTGCCTGGAACACAGCCACTCATCTACGTGTTATAACTGCAGCGCTCTCTCTCTCCTTTCACGTTGCGTGCTTTCCCGCAACACACGTGCTCTCTTGTAGCCGTGGCTCTCATTTAGGCTTGTGCCGCGTTTTCCGAGAACAAGTACAAACAGAGTAAGAAAGCGGATATACATGCGCATGTATATATATTTTTCGAGTGGGACTCGAGGAAGTAAAACAGGAACAGTGCGAGCCGAGTTTCGGAGGGCGAGTCATTTTTTACGGTGGGACAAAAGCATCGCCTCGACAAAACGTTGCTCGACTGGCGAGATTTTTAAGACCTATTCTCGCCTCCCGCACGGATCGCACGCCAGGCGACGACGCAATATTTAACTCGGTGCGCGAGCCGCGGAACGCGCTGCTAGCAGCTGCGCGCGAGTGGCTGCCTTTTGTGGTGGGCCTCACGCCTCCCGAGAATTTTCGTCTCCTTGAATGCGAAGAGGTTCTGAGGAAACACGGCATGCAGTGGCCGCTTCGGAGATGTCTTTGGTTGTATGCAAAGCGTGCCGAGACAGCGTACGGCTCATACACGCAGACTCAATTCATTTCGCTATGTCCCGATGTCGTCGGCGTCGTAGCAGGAACTTATATCTCAGCGCCTTCCCCCCCTTAAAGTGCTCGGAGGAGGGAAGGAGCAAAAAGAGGATGAGGCACGGAAAGCTTTGCTGTATTTATTAGTAGGTACTGCGCAGACAGCCAAAGCTTGGTTAGCATACAAGCCTTTCCCTTCGTTCCTCTATCTCTCCCTCTTCGCGCGTAAGAAACAACGCCACTTCATTTCGTTGTCTTCCAGCACGTGGTAAAATACGAACGCTGTCTCTAATGGTAACTTATAAGCTTCAATTTTTTCCCGTGCTGAAACTCTGGCGAGCCTGTCTAGCTAAGGGCGAGGGCTCGTGTATTCTACGTTAACCCCCCACCTCCTCTCTCCAAAAATTGTGTTCATGTATTCTGCCTCCTAATGTGTGCGTGTATGTGTGTGCGTGCGTGTGTGTGTGTGTGTGTGTGTGTGTGTGTGTGTGTGTGTGTGTGTGTGTGTGTGTGTGTGTGTGTGTGTGTGTGTGTGTGTGTGTGTGTGTGTGTGTGTGTGTGTGTGTGTGTGTGTGTGTGTGTGTGTGTGTGTGTGTGTGTGTGTCGGTGTGTGTGTGCGTGAGTGTGTGTGTGTGTGTGTGTGTGTGTGTAGTCCACGATTTTTTTTACTTTATCACGTTCAAGTGATTCCGAATGACTTCTGAAAACCTATTGCGCATATGTAATTATTATAGCTTTAACACTGGCATACATGCGGTGTCCACTGAACGCTACAAACTTTTTTTCTGGGGCAAGGATTCTCCAATTATCACAACCAAACGCTCTCTTCTCGTAATCTATAATCAAATGCGGATATTATGCATTCCCTTTTCTTGGTTTTTTCTCACCATTCGGTAATCTGGAGCCGTACAAAAGCTCATTTTGCGAGGCCGATAATCGGAAACTACGGCACTCACATGCCGCAACGGGCTCGATCTCGGCGCGGCGTATAGAACGTGCGCGAGAGGTGCTCAAAATTTATTCCTGCAGATTCATTCCGTGCGACCAGGTATATACCGGGCGACAATAACTAATTAAATACCCTCCCCCGCTCTCTAATACCAGCCATCGCCTGCGCCGGTGCAGGGTCCTTTCAAGCGGCCATTGTTGCGGAAGTTGCTTTCTTCTGGGCCATTGTGCAGCAGCGCGGGTAAACAACCGCGAAGAAATTACGAAGAGTATTAAGGAAGCGTCCGCGAATGCGCTCACTATTGCTTCGCACAGTGGTGCATAGAGGGAAAAGCAGCTGCAGCCCGTTTCGTTTTGCGATGAGAAAGGCGTAAATCCGACGTCTGCGAGGAGTTTTAAAGCAACCGTTGAGGGGAAGAGGGGGGTTGGCGATGCTCAAAGCGTTGCGGCTCGCTATCTCGACAGCGGCGGCGCGCCAGAGAGCGTTTTTTTCGAGAACACGCCGCGGTTGGTCTCTGGTGTGAACGACGACGAAAATGGGGGGCCGGGCCATTCGGAGGCGGTACTAATTACGCGAGAGAAGACCGACGCACCACTGCTCCGTCCGGGAATCCTTCGAGCAGCGTAAATTATTGCGCTTGTCGTCGCGCCCAGCGAACGCCTAAGCACAGCGTTCCACCTCTACTTGCCTCTCGCCTCGCCAACGCACGCCGCTTCTAGCTTTCCCGAGACGGAATTTAACGCGTGATTGATTGCCTAGCGCAACAACTCATTCCTTCTCGAAAAAAAAAAGACACACACTCTAATACAAGCTGACGCTGGGCGAAGTGCATCGAAATGCCGTGCTAGCTCGCTGTGAGAGTCCTCTCTTGTCCGCTTAAGTTCGCGGCGGCGGCGTCAGTGCCTTATTTACGGTGTCCAAAGTGGTCGCAACAACTTTCGGCCTACTTTCGCGCCTCTAACGCACGCGCGCACTTTTATTTCCCCGGAAGAGCGTTCTCATGTATACTCGGTGGATGCGCCCGGATGAAGCGACGACTAATCGCAAATGGCTCATGTGCTCCGCGGCTCGGCGAAGCCCATGTTTACACTTCCTCCAATGTCTTCGAAACAAACACATTAGCTTCGAGCAGGTGCTGAATATTAAACGAGATCCCACCCTTTTTTTTTCGTAAGACATACGTAATGAAGTACTATGACAATACAGAAACGGGACGTCTTGCGTCCCAATATAAACGATGCCCGAGGAGACGCCACGAACAGGAAAAAACATTCATGAAGCCTAACAGAGAGTACGTCTGCTTGCAATGCAACAGTCATCATCGCACGAATGCAAAAAAAAAAAAAGAGTGCATCAAGTCCACGATTTTTTTTAACTTCATTACGTTCAGGTGATTCCGATTGACTTCTCAAAACCCATTGCGCGTATGTATTTATTATAGCTATAACACTGCGGTGTTCACTGAACGCTACAAACTTTTTTTCTGGGGCTACGATTCTCCAATTATCACACAACCACACGCTCTGTTCTCGTAATCCATAATCAAATGCGGACATTATGCATTCCCTTTTTTTGGTTTCTTCTCACCTCGGTAATTGGAGCCGTAAAAAAGCTCATTTGCGAGCCGATATCGGAAAATACAGCACTGCATTGCCGAAACGGGTCGATCTCGGGCGCGGAGATAGAACGGCGCGAGTGGGCTCAAATTTATTCCTCAGATTCATTCCGTGCGACCAGGTATATACCGGGCGACAATAACTAATTAAATACCCTACCCTCCCCGCTCTCGTAATACCAGCCATCGCCCTGCGCCGAGGGCAGGGTCCTTTCAAGCGGCCATTGTTGCGGAAGTTGCTTTCTTTCTGAGGCCATTGTGCAGCAGCGCGGGTAAACAACCGCGACGAAGAAATTACGAAGAGTATATCAGGAAGCGTCCACGACATGCGCCTCACTATTGCTTCGCACAGTGGTGCATAGAGGAAAAGCAGCTGCAGCCCGTTTCGTTTTGCGATGAGAAAGGCGTAAAGTTCCGACGTCTGCGAGGAGTTTAAAGCAACCGTTGAGGGGAAGAGGGGGTTGGCGATGCTCAAAGCGTTGCGGCTCGCTATCTCGACAGCGGCGGCGCGCCAGAGAGCGTTTTTTTTCGAGAACACGCCGCGGTTGGTCTCTGGTGTGAACGACGACGAAAATGGGGGGCCGGGCCATTCGGAGGCGGTACTAATTACGCGAGAGAAGACCGACGCACCACTGCTCCGTCCGGGAATCCTTCGAGCAGCGTAAATTATTGCGCTTGTCGTCGCGCCCAGCGAACGCCTAAGCACACGTTCCACCTCTACTTGCCTCTCGCCTCGCCAACGCGCGCCGGTTCTAGCTTTCCCGAGACGGAATTTAACGCGTGATTGATTGCCTAGCGCAACAACTCATTCCTTCTCGAAAAAAAAAAGACACACACTCTAATACAAGCTGACGCTGGGCGAAGTGCATCGAAATGCCGTGCTAGCTCGCTGTGAGAGTCCTCTCTTGTCCGCTTAAGTTCGCGGCGGCGGCGTCAGTGCCTTATTTACGGTGTCCAAAGTGGTCGCAACAACTTTCGGCCTACTTTCGCGCCTCTAACGCACGCGCGCACTTTTATTTCCCCGGAAGAGCGTTCTCACTGTATACTCGGTGGATGCGCCCGGATGAAGCGACGACTAATCGCAAATGGCTCATGTGCTCCGCGGCTCGGCGAAGCCCATGTTTACACTTCCTCCAATGTCTTCGAAACAAACACATTAGCTTCGAGCAGGTGCTGAATATTAAACGAGATCCCACCCTTTTTTTTTCGTAAGACATACGTAATCAAGTAGTCTGCTTCGTTTTCACTTCAAACATATGGGTTGATCCTTACATCTGCTAAAATTTTATCTTATAGCTCGTTATGCTTATCCTGTTTGTTTAGGAATACTCAGCAGACGTCTCAAATGGTGTGCGTCAGTTCTGTCTTTTCGCGCTACGTGATGATTACCACGCGTTTCAAGTGAGGCATCACCTTTCGGGCACATAGCCTTGAACAGGTGGTTTTAGATGCGGAGCATCTTATACTCGCGCCTTGTAGTGCGCCGTCCGCGCCGCTTCTCGAACATTCGACAGCTGACGCGCGCGCATGCGCCGTCGCGCCGTCGCCCACTCTTCCACCATCTGTGCATCCCTTCCTCCTCTACACACCGCGCGCGCTTCACTCCTCCACCATCTGTGCCCCCTTCCTCCTCTACACACCGCGTTCGACATCTACAATTCTCCTGATTCTCCAGTGGACGCGCATGTGGCGTCGCGCTTCGAGAACATTCAACAGCTGACAGTGCATGCGCCGTCGTGCTGTATATATACTCAAGGTCGGCGCTCGCTCGCTCAGTTGCCGCTCGTCGGTTGGTTTGTACGGCGCGTCGACGTCCAAGGTCGCGGTGAAATGAATTCCAACGAATCCACAAACACAATGATCGACGTCCCTTCGACCAGCGCCGCCCTTTCGCATACGTGTGTACGTGTTCACTCAATTAACACCCCCTCCTACAACCACGTTAACCAATTTAGCCATCGACCCAAGTAAGTCGCACTTTAACACCCAGTTAACCAATTATATGGTCCGCATCCTCCTCAGTGTTCCCCCGAGGGAAGCTGCGGGCAATTTTTTTATTTTTTGTTTGTTGGTTGGTTTTCAGATCCTGCGCACACAGATACAGGAGGAATGTGATATAACTCTAGGGCCAACAGCATTCGGCATTCGCAAATAACAGTCCAGTGAATCTACCTACCTTTTCTATATTATATATCTTTTTTTAGAGGGTTGCTACAAAGCAAACAAACCTTTATGGGTACCGTATAGTTTCACAAACCTAAAAACTCCTCTATGATCACGAGACGACGCTTGATAAGTGAGAAAACGTGCAAAAAAGATCAAGTGGGTGGAAACGCCACCTTGAGATTCCCGCGCTAAACGCCATGACGTACAAAATCTTAGCGGTGTTCCGGGATCCAACGCAGTTTCTTATCGGTAAAAATGAAGCATATTGTCGTCTGCGGGTGCCATAGACAGAGCATACGAAGTTTCAGAAGTCAATATCATGCAAATGCGAGAAATACATGTTAAAGTTTTTGACGTCACGGGTGGAGTTTTCAGCGTGAAATTCAGAGATTAAACTTAGACCTTGATTTTCTCCGCTAACAACGAACTTGTAATTCTGAAACATATAGAATTAGAGTTCTCAGTCTGATTGATTGATATGCGGGATTTAACATCCCAGAACCACCATATGATTATGAGAGACGCGAACTTCTCAAATTGTAGTTTTTTTTTTTAATCTAAACCAAGTCATTGTTTCTCTTTAGTGTTCCTTTAGGAAATAAATGTACATAAGAGACAATGTTTGCCAATCCTGTGTCCAAAAGTAAGGGGAAAGACATCTGGCCAAAGGCAAAAAGTATACTTAAGAATGAGAAAAAATTGGCAGATCCCATGTACAGTGGGAATCGATGATATGCGAAGCACGAATAAGGATGGTTGATGTGCCACCTTCAAATTGCCACAACGATAAGAGGGGGAGGTAAATGATGCCGTACATGACTTCCGTGTCATGATTATCATGTTTAGATGTGTCATTTACCTTAGTCAACTATTCACGTCACGTGATGCCAAATTAAGTATATGTGCGGCTAGCGAAACGGCCGCGAGCACGCTATGAGCGTGGTATGTTGTCGTGTTCTTACATCACACGCGTCTCATGATTATCATGTTTGCACCAGTCATATACCTTTGTCGTGTATTGACGTCACGTAACACTAAATTTGGTATATGTGGAGCTAGTGAAACGGCCTCGAGTGCATCATGAAGGGCCCAATATACTCCATTGTAGCGTTGAGGAGCGCGCACGCAGGACACAGCGACGCTACGTTAGCAAAACGCGAGCACTCCATAGTCTCACGACAGGCGCGACCAGCGTCCTCCGGCGCGGCCCGACGGCAACCGGCGCGAAATGCGACATGCTGTCTTTCGCGCCAATGCGTTACCCAGACAACACTGCGTCTCCCTCTCTTCGTGACGGAGGGACGCCAGAGTCGCTCAAACGCACATGCGTCAAAGCAACGCAGCGTGCGCCTGCGAGTATATGGTAGGATCGGCCGGCGCCTGGAGTGGCAACGCCGGCGTGACGCGACGAAACGAACACCGGCGCGCACGCGCGCTGGGTCACGTCGAAGTTTATTGCCGTCTTGACGGTGGCATGTAGTCATGTTCTCACATGAGACGCATCTCAAGATTATTATGTTTGGATTTGTCATTTAGCTATGTCGTCTGTTCGCGTCCCGTAATAACGAATTTGGTATTTGTGAAGATAGCAAAACGGCCGCAAGCGCATCATGAGCCTAGCATGTAGGCATGTTGTTAAATGACATGCATCTCATGTTTATCATGTTTGCATCAGTCTCACACCTTCGTCATCCATTCACGTACCGTAATGTCAAATTTGGTACATGTGACACTAGCGAAATAGCCGAGAGCACATCATGAGCGTGGCATGGAGTCATGTTGTTACATGACACGCATCTCATGATTTTCATGTTAGGGTCTGTCGCTTGCGTTCGCCATGCAATCATGTCATACCATACCAGTTTTGCAACATGACATGTGAACAAAACCACCTCAACAGCAGCGAAACTATTCAATGTAAATCGTGATATTCATGGCATACATGTGATGATTTTCATGTTATGACTATTCAAATATGCTCGTCATATAGTCATAATATGCCATACCAAGCTTGGTATTGATACCATTATGCAAACGGCCAGGAGAGCTAAAAGTCGTAGATAGATAGATAGATAGATAGATAGATAGATAGATAGATAGATAGATAGATAGATAGATAGATAGATAGATAGATAGATAGATAGATAGATAGATAGATAGATAGATAGATAGATAGACAGACAGACAGACAGACAGACAGACAGACAGACAGACAGACAGACAGACAGACAGACAGACAGACAGACAGACAGATAGATAGATAGATAGATAGATAGATAGATAGATAGATAGATAGATAGATAGATAGATAGATAGATAGATAGATAGATAGATAGATAGATAGATAGATAGATAGATAGATAGATAGATAGATAGATAGATAGATAGACAGACAGACAGACAGACAGACAGACAGACAGACAGACAGACAGACAGACAGACAGACAGACAGATAGATAGATAGACAGATAGATAGATAGATAGATAGATAGATAGATAGATAGATAGATAGATAGATAGATAGATAGATAGATAGATAGATAGATAGATAGACAGACAGACAGACAGACAGACAGACAGACAGACAGACAGACAGACAGATAGATAGATAGATAGATAGATAGATAGATAGATAGATAGATAGATAGATAGATAGATAGATAGATAGATAGATAGATAGATAGATAGATAGATAGATAGATAGATAGATAGATAGATAGATAGATAGATAGATAGATAGATAGATAGATAGGATAGATAGATAGATAGATAGATAGATAGATAGATAGATAGATAGATAGATAGATAGATAGATAGATAGATATAGATAGATGTTTCCCTTTTGTACTGCTCACGAATGTAGATCAATAACACGAATCTCTGTAGTTCAGGATCAGCATGCCAATGTAGCCTGAAGAGTAGTACAGTTTTCTCCGGGAACTCTCGAAGCATAGTTTCTTCAATGAACTGAAAATTGCCTAAAATGGCATACCCATTCAGTTGCACGTGGCCCGTCTCGAAGACCTGTCGTAACAACGGGCTGACTTGCAACACGCACCGCAATACTCTGCCTCACGCGCTAATTCTATTTCTGTGACGATGACGACGAAAGCTAATTAACGCGAAAAGACAATCGCCGCACTCTCCGTGCGACGGATTGCGTTTTGTATCTTCAGTTCCATCAGCACGCCAATGACGTCCGTGTTCCGAGGGACGAGAGCAATTTATCGGACGAAGCGGAAATGGTGGGGAAACGAACGTAAAACAAAGGTGTACCACCGCGAACGCGAGTACAACTGCGAATCCTAGCGTCCATCGGCGCAGGTGCACCAGGGGTCATCGTCACCCACGTGATTCGGTGAGGGTGGGTGGTAGCGTGTTCAGGCTCGCGTCTCGGTTCGGGGGCTGTCGCCCACCGCCAGGGCTCAGCTTCCGGTGCGCGAGCGCAAGCCACTCTGGCACGCATCAGATTTGGGGGCCCGAACAGGAAGTGGACGTGGTGACACAGGTCGCCTGGGCAGTTCGCGGACTGGGTCCACTTCCGGATAGAACCCCCGCATGGCGTCAGGGGGGGGGGGGGGGGGAATACGAACTAAGCCGGCAAAGACATCGATGGCAGTTTAGCAACCTGGGGGCTTGTTGGACCCGACGATTAACTAGAACAAATAAAGGTCGCGAAATTCGGAATGTCCAGGAGGAAACAGGGATGAAACAGGAAGAGAGGTCGCGAATGTAGCTGCCACCTCCCCACTCCCTTTCCTGGTAAAAAAAAAAAACGTACGTTAAATATCTTGCAATCACGCTCAAATAATTTTTTCACTATATCGAGAGGAACGCTGAGAGGAAATCGCCGTGTGCAGGGGTCTCCACAGTGAAACCAGCGCACCAGAACCTTCCTAGCGGCTCGGTGCAGTGTTTTCACTGCGGCTGCACTGATTCACCTGAGTCATAGAGGACTGTCCGTGTCTCTTTCGTCCGCGTCGTTCCAATTTCCTGAGACCCAGCTCAGCCCCGCCTCCCGCAGAGCGGCGCCATGCTTCCTGAAGGCTTTGGGCGCAGCAGACTGCCTACCAATGTCACGTATTATTACTTCTTTTTTTTTCATGACGATAACTGCCACAGTAACTACGTTGCGACTATTGTTGCACGCGCAAGCAGATCGCAAACGATATTTGTTCCAAGAAAGGAGATAGCAGGAGCGTCATCAACCGCAATACGTGCAGCTTGTAAAACAATCCAAGCGTGCTTTCTCTCAAAAATGGACGTGCCAGACAGCTAGTGGGTACCAAGTAAGAACTGCATTGACGTCTTCTGCGTGTGCCTTAACGAGCATTGAGCGTACTATAGCGTACCTTGCACTTCATAAGGGCAAGACACATTAGCGTATTTTTTTTTACTTCGTCGCCCAACCTTATTACACCGCAAGCAGAGGTTTCTACTTATGAATCTTTCATATCAGCAGTTATTCCATTTTTCAGCATCTTTATTTCCCAGCTTACGTACATCGCTTACTGATTTGTATATTTACGTCAGCTTCTAGTTTTAATGAATAATGTAGCGGGAATATTTTTTCTAGCCCCACCGCGTCAGTACGAACACGGGTGCTGCAAAAAAAAATCATGACCACGTGATGTGGTCATAAAATATGACTCCTACATTATGTCATCGTGGCATCACTGTAACATCAGGTAACTTGATGGCATATGATGACGTTATTAGTTGAGATTGTCGCTTGAGCAAACAACGCCAGGCCTGCGCGGCAGGCGCAGCACAGTCGCAGGGAAAGCTAGAAGAGTGGCCTTTCAGAGCTTTTTCTAAACACTGATTGCGTTACTGCTGCAAGAACACTTGCTTGATACCCACTACGGCATCGATAATAAAAATTTTAAGGTTGTAGTCCGGCATTCGTTAGGCTATTTTTCGTCTTTTTTTTTTTTTAGAAACGCGTGGTATCCGGTATACCCCTGCAAAAAATTTTCTGCCAGTTGTTTATGCAGTAGCTGACGACGATGAAGAATTATGGCTGAAGTGGGCATGCGCCACAGTTAACAAAAGAACAAGAACGAGCTTTTGTAATGGGTTGAAGCATTGGAAGGCCTACTCGTTACGCTATTCACATTGTGCGACGACTAGTTGTTCCATCGCTGTTTCAAAACGCTTTGAAGTCGTATTAACGCGATTGCTTTCCTGACATCAAGCCTGCCTAAGGCAAGTTTTCCAACAAGTCACAAGCACCGGTGCAGCTCAGCGGAAGAATACTGGTCTGGCACCCATGAAGCGGACTCGGGTTCAAGCCCCACTTTGTCATTGGCGCTAGTTTCTTTTTCTTTCTAATTTTGCGCGATGTGGTTATGAACATCGGTGGCGGCGGCAGACAGCTGCACGTGACCCGAGTTGTGATCTCATAACAGCTTTGGCTTTAAAATAAGTCAATCACGGAGGCAAGTGCAAAACAAGGCGAGGTGCACAAAGCATGCAGTGCCTCTGATCTTGAAGCCAATGCAAAACAATGTCAAGTGCACGAACCTTTTGGAAGGGGGCGTGGGAAAATCAGTATATAAACTTGGAAGAAAAATGAAAAAAAAAATGGCAGCATATCCACAAAGTGAATAATGATGAGTCGGGCGAAGTGGCTGTCTATCCGTTCGTCCGCCCGTCCATCCATCCGTCCGTCCGTTTGTCCATCCGTCCGTTCGTCTGCCTGTCTGTCAATTATACGAAAAGCCCCAACGCCATCTAGTGATATCACTTCCAAGGACATATACCGACAACGTCATCTATTGAGCAATTCATAAACTAGAGTTGGCTACATGATACTAAAACAACAACAACTACTACTACTACTACAGAGGAGGGAACGGCCCACACCCTTAGGAGCTTCGCCGCTAAGAGAAGATGGCTTTGACCTTTGATAAACCGTAGTGCACGTGAAATGGACTACGCCTACAAAAATGGCATGGCATCACGTAGCGGTAGCGCAATTACTTCAGGCTGCGTCATTACTTCAGGCTGCGTCAACTACTTTTCTGGAAGAGCAATAATCACACTATATGGTGGGTGGGTATTCGGCATTTATTTGCATTTGACCTTCCATGAAGACGCCTAGTAAAATAGAAAACGTCTCACACGTTCACACCTACAGCTAGAACCACGTTCGTAGGGAAGTACTCGGTGAGCGCAACGCTTCCGGTACACAGCGCGATATTATCCGCCGACAGCGGTCAATCCGCAGCCACGAGGGAGCATTACCGGGCCGCACTGCTGAGCGCGGTGCCCAGCGCCGCCTTTGCGGTGGCGGATTATGGCATCCACCGACGCGTACCAACGTTGCCCGGGCCCAGTGCCTCACGAGAAGCTCGCTGCCGCCGGAGCAACCGGAAAGCTGAATGAGCGAGTGGTCGTAAAGGTGCGACTTTTGTAACCGCGGGAAATTCGCGCTGTCGTTTCTGTGCCTATAGAACGCGTGTAACTGTTGGGCATAGATAAAGCATGCTTAGAGAAAGAAATGGATTACGCGTTGAACTTATACTAGCGTTTAGTTTTTCTCTTTTCTTTATTTTGTTCTGCTTCCCAACATTTTTTTCTCCTTCCCCTCCCCTCCTCCTCCCCTCTCGTTGTTGTGTTTGTAACCTTTAACACGGTTCATACCCCCTATGGGAGATTTGCCAAGCATTTATTATATGAATTTGTTAAACATTTGATTATTGAATATGGATAACCAAAAGAGCAATGTATATATTTATTTATTTATTTATTTTATTTATTTATTTACAAATGTCTCACAGGCTCCAAGTAGGAGAATTATGTTAGGGGGACTATACAATACTTTTTTATTAAGAAACACGGAACAAACAAAATAAATTCAAAAGCCAGGTATACAAATGCTAAGTATGAGAAAAAGCGTGCACAAATAATAGCAAAATTGTGTTATACATAATTAAATTGGTTCTACAATGAACGAACACCAATACAAAAACTCCCAAGCATTTCCCCGAGGGT
This sequence comes from Rhipicephalus microplus, assembly GCF_013339725.1. NCBI lineage: Eukaryota > Metazoa > Arthropoda > Arachnida > Ixodida > Ixodidae > Rhipicephalus > Rhipicephalus microplus. The sequence continues at coordinate 263,593,670 of NC_051165.1, read as the reverse complement.
GAACATGGTTAAGTGCGAATACGCGGGGTGATGCTATGAGGGGTATTTATTAATTCACACTATTATATTTATTAATCACACTATTGTGCCTTTATGGTGTAATGGTTCCTGGGAATCGCAATTTGATCACACGGGGGAGTTTAAGTTAACTCACTGGCAAATGCCAACGGATTTTAACTTTACTCCCCCTCACAACCCGCTCTCGACGAGAAACTGAGAGAGAAGGCGGGCGCGCGAGAGAGAGGGGTGCGCGCGCAGCTGCAGCGAGCGAGGAGAGCGGAGGAGCGAGCGAAGGGGGAGGGGGTATTAGGCGCGTTACTGACACCGATATCAGCGTCGCGTCCGTGGCTTATTCGGTAGAGCGTCGCGCTGAGGCCCGCCAAGTCCTCTTTCTTTTAAATATAGAGAAAAGACTGCGGACGCCGCCGACGGCGGTGGATGGTTTGGGGTCGCTTATAAAGTGTATTCACACTTAAAAGATATGATCTTCACCTTCATCTTCACCTCCTCATCCACTTCTTCTTATTATTATTTTCCTGCTGATATTTCCCATTTTTCCTCACGCCATCGGTACTTTTCTTTCCACCTTGCTGTGACAATGCCGGCTAATTATAAAAAACATATTTCTACACCAAGTTTGTTTTTCACCTACTTTCGAATGTAGAGCAGCGGCGCTACTTCACTTCTTTTCGTTATTGTCGTAGTAAAAACGTGCTGGAAAACGGCTAAGAAAATAACAGAGCATGCGGTGCGAACACCCAACATTAGCCGGATCTCAAGGTATGGCGTTTTCCTATTTGAGTTTAGACATACTTCGCAAGTACGGGAGGGAATCGAAAATTCCCAGGCCACACTGCGATAGGAATACATGGGATAGTGGACTGGAAACTTTTGACCGGTCCTGTACTCTCTTCCTAGCATTTTTTTTCTTTTAGTCAAGAGTAGCCATGCAGCTCTTTTTTTTTTCTTGATACGTTTGTACATCCAGCACCAGAGAATATGTCGACTTCTTTTTTTCCCAACGATCGAAATGCTATTTGACCTTTGGAGACTACCTTAGAGTGTTCGTGACAGCTGCATTATATTTTCTTTAAATTACTTGACAATATTTATTGAACTTTTATTTAACTCGTCAAAAAATCTCAAGTGCACTTTTCAAGCTAAAATTGTGCAACTAGCTGTCTAAAATTGTCATATAGTGAAGTTCAAGTTTCCGCTTCGAAGGTTAGGTTTGGGTACAAATCAAATAAGAGTTCAACGCAACGTGTGGCGGTTAAAAAAAGAAGGGAAGGGGGGCACTGTTGAACTCTCTGCGACTTAGCGTGGTGACTTCATATGAATAAAATTATTCTCTTTCGTGTTACTATAAAAATACATAAGTGCGAAAGTTACAGTAAGTCATGTATATCTTATCCTTGACAAGGTTCTTCGTTCAGTGGACATTATTTACAAACCACTTTAGGAGACCGGGTGCAGCAGCAAGTTTCACCGACAGCCAATTTACTCCTCAGCTTGAATTATTTCTTTTCTATTTTTCTAATGTAATAACCTCCACTTATGAAGCACTCAACATCTAAGATTCATCTCAAGTGCCGGAAAACAGTGCAAAAGCAGTACCTGCTGGCGTGCGATGTGTCGCTGACTCACCCGCACAGCACAGCAAACACTTCGTACGTCGACTCAGTGATGGAAGGCAAGTGCCCCCGTTTATCGCCTTCCCAACTGGCAACAACTATTTCTTATAATTACTGCAAACTCGGACACTGCTGCGATTGGAGACACTATAGCGAGCGAAGCTATGCGAGCTGTCCGTTACTTCAGCGACGCGGAGTGATCGAAAACAAAAACAAAAAAACTAGGAAAGTGCGAAAAGAAGTAACCAGAAACGCAGGGCCCCTTCCTCCCTCGACGCTGGCGTGATACGAGATCTACCGCGCAAGTCGGCCACTACTTGACCGACCGTCCATTGAGGCTATTATCTCGAGTCGTTTCGCTGACAGCCTGTCTTCGTTTGTCTTCATTTTGCCGCTAGCGTCACTCTGGTCTCTTAGCGGACCACTTATTCTTTGTTTTCAGCAATGTCCACTGCCCCCGCCTCCCCTCCCGTGGCTTGATCGCCACGGTCCGTGCTTGCTTGTATCACATCCCTTCCCTCGACGCCCCTTGCCTCTCCTTTCCGCTTCATGAATTCTAGGTTGCACCGTCTATCTATCGGCCCTGGCAGACTCATCGACCACGCGCCACTTAGTGGAGATCGAACCATCCTCCAACTGCGCAGCTCCACAGGTGACGCCATTTCAAGATCTGGCCCCGCAGAGGTGTGCGTCGTTTGTTTTCCGGGCATTGCGCAGACGCGATGTTAGAATCAGAATCATAATCATTGTACTTTTGCGTCAAACAAAAGAAAGAATACATGATTAGTATACACAGAAGGAAGTCCCATAGTTAAGAACTGAATAGGGACCTCCTGTTCATGATAACAAAGTCAATGACACGCGTTAATTGGCAATTCATAGACCTAATCATAAAAATATTAAAAATAATGACTTATTTGAATCAAGTAAGGAAACAACTTATAAACAGCATTAACAAAAAGCAACGAACAAGTAATATGCAATAGTCGATGAGAGTAAGCACAGAGTGGGAGACATTTCAAAAGGAATAAACAGTAATGCAACAACGTAAAGCTCAAACCAATAAACAAACTCTAAAGACAAATAAGGGAAATCACAGAAAAGGAATACAATAATAAGGAAAGATGAGAAGATAAACAAAAACTACCTAATGAGAACACCTAAAGCAGCGAAGAACCAGAATCAGACAAATCAAGCACAAAATGTTCAGATCGGGACTTATGAGCATTTAGTGATTTCAGAGTAGATGGTAGCGAAATCTACAAAGCAAAGGCTGAGAAATGTAGCAACTTCTTGCCGTAATTCGTGCGAACGATAAATAAAATTAAATGATTGTTTCCAGCGAATCTAGTATAGTTAGCATTAATGAGGGATGCCCTTGGTATTATCGACACCGGAACAAACAAAAATGGCGAGATTATAGTTACCAAGATCGGACACACTTGAGATTCGCAGAAGTGTGCATCGCGCACCCTGGTTCTTTTCTTTAAAATGTCCAACAAGCGTCTCTTTACATATCTCAAAGGAGACACTGGTTTCATTTATTATTTTATCACAATAATTAGTTTATCACAATGACACTATATAAAATTAACATTTATGGCAAATTTATATTGGCTGGTAGGTGTTTCAGTCTGCATGACCGATATCACGACCGCCTCGTGGTGTTCGGTGCGAGTAGTACTAGCCTGAGAACTTATTTGTGAATACAGGGCCCCGCTTTTTATTAACCGCACGAGCGTTTATATAAGTGCTAATGTATATATTCAATGAAGCTTCCGTCAGAAATATCACGTTTCTTGCGATCTCATTTTGTCTGGTCTCCTCGACTGTTATTTCACATGAAATGTCTGCGTAAGATGCGTTGAATGTCTGAAATAGCAATTCTTCGTTTGAAGCATTTTCAGACGACCACTGGTGTCGCACTTTTGCTGCCATATAGGCCTAAAAAAATGTGGTGGCGGGGTGGATGTAATTAGTGTAAAAAGAGAGTTCTCGACGCATGACATACTCCGACACAAGAAAGTGGCTGCGCTGACCTTGGGAAAAAATGCATGGTTTGTAAAATATTATAAATTGTTTGTCTAGATACAGTAATGAGAAACAACAGACAGTATTTCCAAGAAAATTGCATCAAATGTTATCAGTCGTAACTGTATGTAATTTACATGTGAACATGTTAATTTGAGCATAAGATGCATCAATCGGAGGTCACGGGTTTTGTCCCTCCCGGCAGCAAGTTATCTTTATGACCACTTTTATTCCTTAACATTTACAGTGCAATTGCTGCTAATATGATGCCCTATACTCACTTTGGCGTTATTGTCTTTTTGTTCTCAATTTTATGTCTTTGTCTCACCAAAAGAAAACGAGCCCTTAAATTTGCGCTGTCTAAATGTGAGCGTTTATTAAGACAAGCGCCCAAGGTGCTTCACGAAACCAAACGCCCAGATTCACCTTCGGCAACGAGTTCAGCCCGAGTGATGCATAATATCATCATTACGTGATGACGTCCCCATGGTACTTCATAGGGCGTAATGATGTCATAGATTGACAAAATATATCGTCACTATAACGTTGTACAATGTGACATAACCTGATGACGTCATAAGAATGACATCATCGCTTTTTCGAAGAAGTGCTGACTACGTCGGCAGTGCTAACCCAGGATGTGTAAAGAAAGCTTTCAGAAGGTGGCGGGGCAGAATCAATACATTGACTACGAAGAAAAATAAGATAGTTTTTGCCTGCAGTCGTCTAAGGTGAAAGCACAATGGAGCTTGTCAGTTCTTTTTCCGAGTGGTGCTCTTCCACGAGATTCGGTTGTTGCGAGCGTGCGCCTCTCACGATAAATTGTTAAAAAGCTGTTTGAGGAACATCACGTGCAAAAAAAATCAATTGTACTTTGAGTGTAGGTAGTCTAACCCTCGTTATGCCCGAACTGGGGCGACATGCGAATGCCTACACGCCTCATCAGTCCGCTCATGCCTCGGTATGTTTTAGCATGTGGTGCCATCTTTTGCTTTACACTGAATTAAAACAACACATGTAATCGCCCGCCATTTTTTACGATTTGAATTTTCGCTAGAAACCAAGAATTACGGACACCTGAAACTCATAGAGAGAAAACACCGCATGAAGCATGCTTCTTTGCAATAGGTATACATATGTAGCAAAGCCAACTTTACACAAGCCCGTGAAAAGCAGTAAACGCTGCTGGAAGCGTGCTTTTTTCTTGCAATACGCATGTGTATGCAACAAGGCAAGATTTACATGAGGTTATTAGCGCATTACGTGCTACGTAAGGCATGCGTATTCGCAAAATGCATCCATCTGCAAGTATGCAATCCCTGTATTTGATTTGTGTATTGCACTGAGGTACATCACTACACCAGGCATAAGCTAATATAAATTTAAATGTACTAAGCTGCTTTCTGCGAAGCTTTTTTTTTCTCTGAAATCTCCATAAATCACACACGAGGACAAGGTGGCATCGTCGTTCAAATAGTGTCATTCCGATTCTGAGTTGGACTTGATCTAAACTGAAAAAGGTATTTAATTAACGTGATGGCGTAAATAACTCGTTTCGCAGTGGTGTCGGAGTCGTAGGTTTTGCGAGGAAAAATTATCAACTTTTCCATCGAAAATTCAAGAAAGATGCGACTATAAAAAAAAACCTTAGAGGGCACTTTAGTTTCGTGATCAAAGATAGAACAGCATAGCATGATCAGGCCCCGTGAGCAATCTTCTCGGCTCCTAGCCAGGCTTCGGTTCTCCGTGCATGCCTCAACCGTGTTGCGAGGATCCGAACGACTGTGCGCGTACCATTGCCCCGGTTCAAAGTATCATTGAATGCTTGCTGTAAGTAAAGTTGTTAAGTAGCCACTACGCCATAATTATTTGGTCTGAGAATCAGCGAAGCGTCAACTACACATCCGTAATTCAACACACGAGCCTACACAGCTGTTCACTTTATTGTTGCTTGTGCTGGCGATGATTGCTAAATATGTCCACGCTCTGTAATTGGTTAAGCTTGGAAACACCCATTCATGGTGCAATTCACGTGTTTTTACGCCTGGCTCAATTCTACGCTTCCACCACGCAATATGGCATGCGTTAAGAATGCTCCCTCCTCTACATAACATTCATTAGTCTTTTTTTTTTCCTAATCATTCGTAAAAAACAGCGTCACCCTGTGATATCCAGGACAACTGCTTGCCACTCAAACACCCCGGTTTCAATTCTCATCCTGCCCAGTACATCTTTATTATTATTTATTTATTTGCGTCTTTCTCAATTTCTAGGTTCCTGACAAGATGATAACGTTTCGCTCACAACCAACGACGCTGTCACCGACGCCGACACCAACCCCACAGTTTCTGCGAAACAAGACTTTAACGCTATCGCTTTAACCGTAAAATTCTTCAGTCTGAGGGAAAATTGAACCCGGGCGCTCTGCGTGGCAAGCAGGTATTCTACCTCTAAGCGCCAGCATTGCTCGAAACTGCTCCTTAAAAAATTTAAAAAAAAACTTTTTATGAATGTCACGCAGTGGATGGAGTCTCCTTTAGTATGTAATATTCTCTACCAGAAGCGCGGAATCACGTCATTCGTTAATGCGAAATTCACAACGATTGATTAGTTTACAGGTCCACTCATTACGAGGCGCTCCCTCTTGAAGGCGATGCTCAAGCGTCCTTCAAGTTTTTACTTTCAACAGCAATAAGTAAGAGATAACCTGAACTTACGCAGCGGGGAGAGAAAAACGTAATGCACCTTTCACCAAAAGTAATAAACACCCCATGCTAAACTCCTCGTTAATTAACTGACTACACCTTGTAATGCAAGTGATAACTACATTAGCAGGACGAGGCTTAATGAAACTCCACTTCGTTTTCTTAACTTTGGTCTGCTTTTTTTTTTGCAAAGGTAAATGCGTGATGGCTACACATAATACACAGCTTATTGGTGCGTAAAAACGTGTTGCTGGGCAATTGGGTGTTTACTGCGTGCGTGCTACATTGTTGCCCGGTGTTGTGTTTGCCAGAGTGTTGCTGCACGTTCATCATGTAAACTTTGATGTCTCATAGGTGTTTCTTTGTTCTTAATGTATTTCGAAGGGAATTGAACCCCTTCCCCCAACCCAGCCCGGCCAGGGCCTCATAGCACTATACATCCAAAGGGGCAAAAGGGTATCTATTGCACTACTTATCTCAAGCGTACTAAACCGTATTTGACCACCCAGCCAGGAATTATATGGCCTGCGTACACACGTTGGCTATTTCCTTTTACGTGCTTTGACCAACTTTCATGGAGCCAACATTAACTCCGTCAACTGTTTGTTTAGTCCTGGTGATGAAAAGAAAGACATTGAACACGTTCCAAGTATAACGTGTAAAAAAAATAATACACAGAAATCGTCGCTACCGCAACGAAACTGCGAGCGGGTGTACTACCACCACAGGGCCCTGAGCTTGCTTCAGAGACCACCCACGAGTTTTACGCAACAAAGGGCCGACGTCTTAGGGGAGCTATTTCGTGGAAGCGCGGGCGAACGAAAACACAAGACCAAAGGCTATGACGACGACCCATAAACGAAAACAAGCACGGAGCTTAATTAAAGCGCCATACTTTGCGGCCCAAGCAACTTGCCCTCCCGAGACCTTCCCCGGAGCTTGCATCGCCGCTAGGATTCATTAACCTCGGCCCGGGGATCGGCGTCCGCGGGCAGACAGCACTTTTCATCCTTCGCATACATCGGCGCTTCAACGCATCACCCCTGCCACCCCCCCCCCCCTTCATCCTCGTCCTACCATTCACTGGACAGTATCGTGATCCGTTCACTGCTCACAGTTCATCACCAAGCCCAACGCACGCACGTGCACACGCCATCGAACAATGGAAAGTGGAGGCGGTGGGAGAGGAGAGAGGGGTGCAAAGCGGACAGCTAAGAGGCGGGGGGGGGAGGGGGATACAGCGGACAGCTACTTACACAGGGTGCAAACTGAGTTTGCCTTTCCAAAGAGTGCTGCATTTTCTTTTTTTTATTTTTTATTACACGTGCATTTGTTTCGTATGTAGGCTCTCTACTCGGCCTCTCCCTTTCTTCATAATCTCTCATGCGAGATATTTCCTTGTTTATTTTTGTTTTTTGTTTTGTTTTCATCATTTCTCGCCATTTTGGTCATTTTTTTTAGTTCCTCTCACATATTCCATGAGCCGGGCGAAATTTCGGGCGCCTCTCATGGCATGTAGCTCATTTCAGTCATTAAAACTTTTTCGGGGTTGATTGGATTTAAACACTAATTAACTTGAGTTGTAATCCCTGCTTTTTTTCATATGGCCATGTGCAGACTTGTTTTAGTTGTTGTCCTCCGCAAAATATTGAGATGGCACAGAACTATTGCTGCTTCTCGAATGTCATGCGAACGGAGTCTGTTCATGTTTGGAGTCAGACACATCATCGGTAGAAATTGGAATGCCATCTGTTTATAGTGTTTGCTTTTATTTCTGATGGGATGTTTTTAAGAAACATTTCAACATCTCTACTTTAAATGAAGGTTCAAGCACTGAATGATCGGCCACTTTCTGGGCAGGCGCTATTACAGCACCATCAACATCTCTCGACAGCCCACAAGGCAGTGAAAGCCCTCTTGTGGTTCTTAAAGACGACGTGTTTGTGTGAACGCCTCTGACTTGCGGTAGAGTTCTACACACTGCAGTAAATTTATTCTCTCACTCTCTCTCTTTATTCTTTTTCATCTCTCCCTCTTTTCATCTTTCTTGTCCCTTTCCCTACTCCCCCTGTGTAGAATAGCCAAACGGGTGTCCTTCTGGTTAACCCTCCTGCCTTTTTTTTTTTTGTCTGCTTCCTTCCACCATTGTATTAGTGAATGATTTTTAGAGTGTAGCGCACAAATATGTCTATTTAGCTTTACCGTTCCGTTGATATTGTAGTTGGCCTGCCGTGGCAGTTTATGGGGCAAAATATTGCAAAGCTTAGCTAGAGGAGGACACGGGTAAGAATCCCACCAATAGTGAGCGCGCATTGGTTGCGGCTAAACGCAAAGGCATCCGTGTAGTTCTACTTACATAAAGATTTGCGTCAAAGATGTCGAAATTATGAAAATTAACCCTGTTTTTCTCAATACGGTTTGCATCATAATTATATCATAATTTTTGCTCGCAAAACTGAATAATTTATTAAATTAAGAATAGCTAAACGTTTCAGATTTTGTAGTTTAAGTCACACTGGACGAGGTTGAGCTGTTTCACGTGGATTATAGGGAGCCATACCTCACACGCTCGCGAAGCAATGACGTCACACGCTCCGGAGAGGGTTAAGAAGTTCCTGGAGTGACGTGTCACTATAGGCAGCTGGTGCTTGACTAGCTCGCTAGTTCTCGATCCATCCGTCCGTAGCTCGCGCTACGTATATCTTGGCATAGCCGAGCTAAGTCACTGCTAATTTCATCTTTCCTGGCACTTTTCAATCTCGCTGAAAACAGGCTTCCGGGACTCTGCTGTGATTCGTCAAAATTATAGAAACATAGTGTTGCGACCTTCTGTATAATCACTTTACACCAAGTGAACACGCGAGAAACAAACTCGCAAGATGTCAATATTAGAAGCCGCCCCTATGTTGTAATGCGTCATCTTACATAGGGGTAATTTTTGTTTAGTATTTTCCTTTTTGCTAAACCGCAATATTGCGTGTGTTCATGCAAGCGTAGAGCCTTAATCACCGTACGTCAGCACTTTTCGTCGGCCGGTGGCTCATGTATGGTAGCAGGTCGTCGGAGCACTAGTTTCAAGTTAGCGTCGTGGTCGTAAGGTATACTTACCCAACATTCGTATATATATATATATATATATATATATATATATATATAGAGAGAGAGAGAGAGAGGAGGAGAGAGAGAGAGGGAACGGGAGAGAGAGACAGAGAGAGAGGGGGGAGGGCAGGCGTCTTGTACTTGTTTACACCCATTTCATGTCCCCACCCTCATCCTACCATCTTTGTCACAAACATTGCGGCCGGATGAACAACCGCGTAATGAGGCGACCTGAGGAGTATGCTGATGCGAGACTTTGATAGGGATTCGCAACGGCACCCGTGTTCGCTCACCTCTTCTTTCTTTCCCCCGCCTTGAAATGCCACGAGGCGATTGCAGCCTCGCAACGCTGCCGTGTGCCACAAACGTTTTTCGGCAGTATCGTGCAGCGTTATGGCACAAAGGTTTGCCAGCAGCTAATAGGAGGAGCAACTCGAAACGTTTGTTCTTACGCGGAACTATCATCGCTTTGAAAACGTATATAATCGGTGAAACAGCAACGACTACCACTGATAAGAGAGAAAAACGTTCCCTTCTCGTTCCCTTCTCGTTATTTCGCGGTGATTATTTTATGTAGGCCTTATCCCAGTATTCTCAAGGGATTTTTTTTTTAAAGACGATAGTCTTTCTTGGGGACCTTCAATGCAAAAACTTTGGTCTGTCTGTCTGTCTGTCTGTCTGTCTGTCTGTCTGTCTGTCTGTCTGTCTGTCTGTCTGTCTGTCTGTCTGTCTGTACATTTGTCTGTTTGTCCACCGCTACCGCCTACCGGGTACTCTCTGTCTGTCTGTCTGTCTGTCTGTCTGTCTGTCTGTCTGTCTGTCTGTCTGTCTGTCTGTCTGTCTGTCTGTCTGTCTGTCTGTCTGTCTGTCTGTCTGTCTGTCTGTACATTTGTCTGTTTGTCCACCGCTACCGCCTACCGGGTACTCTAAACAGCACCCGCCAATACCTCGAACGGCCGAACCCATCCGCAGCGCCCACCAATGTTGCTCAGGGTACAGCGTTCCTACGTGTGTGATTGTCAATTAAAAAAGCAATTATTGCGCATATCTGAGGCGTCATAACAACAAGTATATATTCTCCATGTTCGTGTTTACTAGAAAAGGCATACATAAGTAATTCTAAGGACCGTAGTGCTTATCACGCTGCGCTGACCATGCAACGCTTGCACGGAAAGGCGAGTGTTTCCAACGCTTTGCTAAGAAGACACGGTGGTGGCCCTACTCCGTCGCCTTGCGTTCTACACTTTATCACCTCTGAGACGGGCGCGCACGCCGTCACAGAGACACGCGCTTTGTTTTCAAAAAAAAAATCTGCCTGATGGCACTCATGTCTTACGTGCGACGTGACTTGATGCGCTCGTTCGCCTCTGCTGCACGCTCGAGGCACTCTAACGCAGCGCTTCCGAAATACCATTCACCAATTTCCTTGCGTAGAACATCAAATAAATGTTTTATTCACTCCTCTCCACACGCAAGACTATCATCTTTCGACGACATTTCCAGATCACAGTGTAGATACGGGGCCATTTTTTTTTTCGAAGTTCTTCTTACACTTCACTGAACTGACCACAACGTCGTTCATTAACTGAACGAGGCGTTAGCGCAGATTTTCCTTAACTGCAATTAACGATGGCTGAGGGGGCAGCTAGGGTAAATCTCATGCTCCTGTCAATATTATAATTAAGTAGTAATGTAAGTGCGTGCCTCCGAAATCACGGAATCATTTGACCACCTGAAATCTAAGTACACAGATGTTTTTGCATGTCGCCCTGGCTGAATTTTGGCTTCCGTGGACCCGGATAAAACCAGCACGCTTTTTTCCAAGCTTTCCAACACCATAACCATGAAAGCTATTATGGCGGCTCTCAAGAGATTCTGCGAAGTGTCAATTAAGCACTAACAACTTCATCTTTAGCGTCAGCGCTGACTTTAGCTTTCTTGGTTTGAAATAACGAGTAAAGTGAACGTTTTACATCGCAGAGATTTTGCGACAGTGCACCTTTGTAGAGAGACGGAAACGGCAGACGTTCAGAAAAAAAAAACGTGCGCGATTAGATATCCCGTATTTTGCGAATTTGTCCTTTCCTGGAGCGCACTATACAACGCGTCGACATCCGTCGCACTGCGTGCCAACCGCAGCCCGATTCGAGTCCGACCTCTTTCCCCGTCTCGTCGCGCTTAAGCCTGCGGCGTTGGCGAGCAAGCCTCAGCGTGGTGTCTCGTGCAGGGCCGTGCAATGCAGCCACACGCACAGACTCTCTCAATTAGAAAATCCTTCGGCGCGGAAAGTGCGCCACGTGAGGCGCGTTTCTTACCGCCGGTGTTTTAATTAAATGTGCGCGTTCACCGGCCACCGCCTTAACGTTCGACTTTGAATTGAAACCCGCCTGCGCCAACGCCAACGCTCTACCCTGGCCTAACGCTGCCGTGAATACAGATCCTACCGCCAAATTGTGCGAGCCTCGTAAACACGTACCAGCTGTTTGGCGTCTTTGTGGTGAGATACAAAAGAAATTAAAATTACCCAATCCTTGTATACAATACTAACCGCATTTTTCCTATTCTCGAAAAACAAAAACCCACAGTGGTTTTTGCACGAGTGTTTGATCTAACGAAGGTTTTTTTTTTTTTTCATTAGCTAATGTTCACTTGCCTGTTACTGATCCAGTGGCTTTCAGAACAACCCACATTATATTTTGTTTTTGTTTTGGGGGCGTTGTTTTGCTCGCCGCATTAGTTTATACTGCACAAGACGCGTCCACTATCGTATTTTTCTCCTTTGACGCCCTCGCTTATTCCCCTTCACCCTTCTTTTGGTTAAGCAATTCGAAAACTTTTTCTTTGCCGCAGTCATTCTCGTCTTTAGCGTTCATTCCGCTCCGCTCTCGGTTTCTCACGCGTTACTCCGAGTTTATTACGGAGCGGCGCCTTTTTTGCTAGAAATAAAAAGGGACAAAAAAAGAGAGAAAACAGCACGCCCGCGAAGGCACCTCAGCAGACACGACGTTTTGGCGCCGTGAAGTGAACACCTGCCCATCAACAACAAAAAAAATGAGCTGGGTTTTTATCAAAAAAAAGAAAGAGAAAGATAAGAAATCCACTGGCAGCTCGAGAGGAGAGGGTGAAAGCGAGATCCTAATCGTATTACTGAGAACGAGAGCGCGCCGCGGAACAGGTGCGGAGAGGGCGGGTGTTTTTTGCCAGACGCGATGAATAATTCCGCACAGCAATGAAAGAATGGCGCTATTAACGGTTTCTCGAGGTGGCCCTCTGTTCTGTATACGTTTTCTTTTCCGACATATCTCTGTACTCTCCATCACCGCTGATCGCTTTTCCTTGGGTCCCTGTTGAAAAACGTTCAAGACGGCGAGTGAGCCACGTTCGAGGAGCTGTGCTTTTTCGTCGTACCGAATGCGTTTGCCTCGATCGAATGCTTGGCGTAGCTAGAGTACCGATTCCGAGTTCGGCCGTTTTATGTTGCGATAGAAGTGAGGTCGAACGCGTCGAATGCTTCTTTTGTGAGGGATTTTTTTTTCCTTATTGGCTCGCAATCTTTCTCTGATGATATGCCCGATGTCAGGATTTCTTGAGATCTCGTCTAACGGACAGCTCATGGGGTAACAGACTTTTGGGGATTCATGTTGTGGTCGTCGCCTATCTGAGTTACGCTATTGTGGAACCAATGTGATATGATATTTGGTTGATGAGGCGATGTTTCGCTGATCCCACCAAGACCAACCTGCGAACTGTTCCTACTTTAAGAAATTGTAGTTGGCTAGCTGGTTTAGTAAGTTTGACGTGGTTATGGAATTCGAAGTAGTTAATCGACTCTAGCTGTGAGAGACGAGAGCGACTCCGGTTAATTTCATGTGGCTGGAGGTTTTTTTTTTTTTTCAAAGTAACATTACATCACACAGCACTAGCTTCTCTAGCAGTACTTCTCTGTCGAAATGCTCTTGGTGCAACCGGAATCGCACTCGCGTTTTTAGTGTCCACTACCAAGCAGCGTAACTGGAAAGCTAACGCGGCGGCAGAAAACTTTGAAAAATTATAATGTACAGCTTATTAGAAATGTTAATTTACTAAGGTAGGGTGTGGTAAAATAAGACACGGGTAAAACGCGCCATTTTTTACTTTGCCGCCATCTGTAGCTAATACAAAAACTACTTTTCTTTGTTTTTTATTTCAGTGATAGGTGCTGGTAGTTTTCAACCTTTTTATGAATAAAAGTTCGTCCTTGCTGACAACGTTTGCGTAGGAAAAATTACGCAGCTGGTGTCGGTGTGTTTATGACCCGTCCAAAAAGGGGCGAAATTCTGCTCGGTCAAATTTTTGAATCTGTGCATGCAGTTACTCCGACATCGGCACAACAACTTATGTTTTTTTGTAACTTTATACTAATAGCTACACACCACCAAAAGTTTGATTCATTTGGTTCACGGCGCTAAAGCGAAAAATTTGTTGGAATTCAGTCACGTGACAAAAAGGCAAAATGTGACAAAAGGGCATCAAAGTAATTGATTGGATTGATATGTGGGGTTTAACGTCCCAAAACCACCATATGATTATGAGAGGCGCCGTAGTGCAGGACTCCGGAAATTTCGACCACCTGGGGTTCTTTAACGTGCGCCCAAATCTGAGCACACAGGCCTACAACATTTCCGCCTCCATCGGAAATGCAGTCGCCGCAGCCGGGATTCGATCCCGCGACCTGCGGGTCAGCAGCCGAGTACCTTAGCCACTAGACCACCATGGCGGGGCGGGCATCAAAGTACTTTAGAAAGTGTTTTATCAGGCGATTTCTTTTCTAATTAAAATAATATATCATATTATTTTTAGAAGTTCTAGTACGTAAAAAAATAATATATAAAGCTTAATATATAGAGCTCAAACGACATTAAAACATAAAAAAACACTGACTGCTGTTGAGGACAGGACTCACTCCACTCGCACTACATAGAGGCTATTCAACCTTCTCAAGATGCTCTTGAGAAGCGCATGTAAAAACTAAAAGAATCCCTAAATCAAGTTGTTCACAAATACGTCGTGCAATCAACCTTTGATCAGATTTTTTTTTCATTCTGAAATTACAAAGATAAGGAGAAATAAAAAATTCGTAATTCATCACCTCACAAAGCCCGGCTGACAAATTTGAAAGTCATAAATGCCCGCGTGGTCCTGCACCAAAACGGCAAAAGGAAGTGGAGAAGATGCGTCAGAACATATCTGGCCTCCAAGTATCGAACAGTCTAATGAATAGCAATCATTCAACAAAAGACACCATTAGCACAAAAAAATACGGCGGTGCTTGATCTGCTAGGAGTTTTGGAGCAACACAGCGCCGGGTTATGTCTGGATTCATTGCACGGAATGCAAGGATTGGCCTCATGAAGACTGCGCAGGGGCTTAAGGAGTGAATTTTCAGATGATTCTACTGCAAACTGTAAAAGAATAAACTATTTTCACACTTTATCGATTTGCCCCGCGCTGTTTCTCGTTTTCCCGCAGGTTGCGGCATAGTGAGCCACCTGGTGCATTTTTTATTTATGTTTAAAAGCACCCTTTTGAAATGTGGCAACGTGGTCATAATTATGAAGCACATATCTTGTATTCAAGTGAGAGTTTCTGCATTCACATTTATCGATGAAGAGCGAAATAAGGAACTAATAAAAATTATCCTATCATTAATAATAATTTTTGCCAGCATTTTACCCCTCCAAAACTGAACGCTCCTATCAATAAATATTGCTACAGCAGCGCTGTTAAACACACTGGGCTTCAGTGGGAGAAAGTTTGTTCGCCTGAAACGTCATATAACACGTTTCTTTTTCTTATTTTGCAATCTGTGCTTGTTTTCGAAATTATAATTAGGATATAGACCGATAAAGTAAAGAGAAACAACACAGTTGATGCAGAATTCGCTTCATCACGACAGAATTTCGGAGAAGTTGACTTCCCCCGGATTGACGACTTCACAGTCCCTTAAGTTGAAACTGCTAAATTTGCATATCTTGTGGCATTTAATAGCTGTCATTCAATTGTAAAACTCAATTGATAATTGCGCTTGAATCTTGACACAAGAGGCAGCAATGTTTCAACAAAAAAATTTCCTTCCCTACGGAACCTAAGTTTTTGAGTTCCTTAATTTTCGACGCCCGGATTTGTCGCCTAGGCATGCTAAATAAAATTTATTTTCTTTAAGTTGTTGTCCTTAGCACTGCACTCACCCTGCGCATCACGACACAGAATCAACAAAAAAGCAACCTTACTGCTTTAACCTTGTTTAGAAGCAAAACTCCTGGCAAGTAAAATAGAACGAATAGCAAAGCATTAATAATGCCCCACCGTGGTGGTCTAAAGGCTATGGTACTCGGCTACTGACCCGCAGGTCGCGAGATCGAATCCCGACTGTGGCGGCTACATTTTTAATAGAGGCCAAAATGCTGTAGGCCCGTGTGCTTAGATTTAGGTGCACGTTAAAGAATCCCAGGTGGTCGAAATTTCTGGAGCCCTCATACACGGAGTCTCATATTCATATGGTGGTTTTGGGACGCTAAAACCCACATATCACCATCGTCATCATCATCATCATCATCAAAGCATTAATAACATACAGTCTCTATAACGCTCTGGGTATGCCTCGCCGCAGTGGTCTAGTGGCTAAGGTACTCGGCTGCTGACCCACAGGTCAGGGGATCAAATCCCGGTAGCGGCGGCTGCATTTCCGATGGAGGCGGAAATGTTGTAGGCCGGTGTGCTCAGATTTGGGTGCACGTTAAAGAACCCCAGGTGGACGAAATTTTCGGAGCCCTCCTCTGCGGCGTCTCTCATAATCATATGGTGGTTTTGAGACGTTAAACCCCACATATCAATCGACGCTGTGGGTATGCAGCCTTTTCAAGCACAATGAGAATAATTTGATAAGAAATTAGATCACAATGATCGATGACGCACTTCATTCCAATCAGTTACTGAAACAAAAGGAAAGGAGAAATAAAAGGAAAGGAGAAAGCGAAGCAGCATCTCTGCGACGCTGCGAGTGAAAGATTAGATACTACCATCTTACTTGACCACATTGAAAGCGTGACAAAAGAAAGAAGCAACAAATGACGTGCGCAAAACAAAAACGCTCACAAGAGATCACACCAAATTAGAAAGTGTAAAACTCAATGGTCAATACAATGCTGCGCAGAAGGTTTTTAAATGGAACGAACATCAGCGAGCAGAAATACACTGACGAATTTCGCGATCGTCGATACTCCTGTAAGCCTGCAGTCAGCTTGAATTTATAAAGGAGACCGGACAATAAATTTATAAAAGAGACTGGACAGAAGAAAAATAAAAAGACACAATGACATACTTTTTTTTTGTTTTATCCACCAACGGGACGATGTCGGCAGTACCACCCTCTCTCTATCTGTCTGTTCACTCGTCCATCTTCCCCACTCTTCCGAAAATGTACTGCTTTCTTTGTTTGTTCATCTAGCCGCTCGTTCTTCATCGTGCCCCCGCTCTCCTTCCTTCAGCTCTACATCCGAGGTCCACTAGTCGTCGAAACAAGCCATCACTCAGCGGCGACGTGGCCGACGCGGCGGCATCTCTTGACTACACTGCGCTCAACAGCGCGTATAAATCACGACAGTAGGTCGCCTTCAGTCCCTGTTTTCGTATAAGGAACGTTTTCTTACTTTTCCTTTTTTTCGTTGTTCGTAGTTGCCTCTCCCGCGTCACATCGCGTTCGTCTCCTTGTGCATTTAGCATCGACATCGCCGACTTTCTGCACGAAACAAGCGCGTACACGCATTCTTCTCTCCGATGCCCCAGTACGCTGGGACACAAATGGTTCCCTCGGGGAGAATCACACGCTGTTGCCGGCTCTTCTGTCATGAATCCTTCAGCGTAAGGACGTTCGGCCGCTGACAGTGGTTAGCATAGCTTTATGAGCACACACCCGTATCAGTGGATTCTTTCTCTCTCGCTCTCACTTTTATATTCCCATTTACCCATCAGACAGTGTACGCTAGCTTTATGGCTCCTGATCTCCTTGCTAGCATTACTGAATTCTCCCTTCTTTTCTATGATACCCAATAAAACGATCTCATGGCAACGCAGAATACTGCAAGAAAGAGAGTAAATGGAATTGTGCGAATCTTAGTCATCACCTGCAAGACTTGTTTTGAAGGGATTTGTTTCATATCATTCATATGGCTATGGCTACCACCTCAAATTTAGTAATGAAGTTCTGGACGTTTATTGCCAACATCAGGTTATAAGTATGAGAGATTCCGTGTTGGACTCCGTAATCACTTGAAGACTTTTTGTGTGTGCCCAAATTTACGTGCAACGGGTTGGTTTGCTCCGCTTTGTTATTTTATCTACCCAGATGCATCTAAAATATTAATAATAAAGAGGAAAGTGACCCATGTGTGATTGATTGATATGTGGGGTTTAACGTCCCAAAACCACCATATGATTATGAGAGACGCCGTAGTGGAGGGCTCCGGCAATTTCGACCACCTGGGGTTCTTTAACGTGCACCCAAATCTGAGCACATGGGCCTACGACATTTCCGCCTCCATCAGAAATGCAGCCGCCGTAGCCGGGATTCGAACCCGCGACCTGCAGGTCAGCAGCCGAGTACCTTAGCCACTAGACCACCGCGGCAGGGCGACCCATGCGTGCAAATATAAGAATGTGTGGAGAAGGTCCTCCTAGCAGAGCGCCTATTCATAAAGTTTTTGCAAAATGGAAACCGACAGTAAACTGATGCTATTACAACCTACACTAGCACGTCTGTTAAGCGACACGTGCGGACTTACTCAAACGCTAGATATCTTTCAAAAAAAGGTTGTGGCCAATGCGGCGTATACCCATCGCAAGTACTTTAAAAGTTAGTCGGAGCCAGACAAGGAATTTTACACACTTCACCTGCATGCCCGCAATGCCAGGAATCATGCAGAGCAGACTTACACCACCTCATTCGGAGTTGCTCAGGTTTCACTCGAGCGAGATTGAACATCCAGTATCTTCCACGTGACGACATAAAAACCTTGGGCCTTGCGCTACAATCTAACGAAGAAACACAGAAAGCAGTTGCTCATTGTGATAGCGTAAGACGCCTGTTTCGAGGGGTGCACAAGTGGACGACTATCTCATGCGAGAGCGACTCTATTGGACATTTACAGGAACTGGTGTGCAACTCAACGCATGAGAAGAATTAACAATAATTGGTGGCAGTTTAACATTCCGACACCGTTCGCCCAACCACCCCTTCTCTTCAGATTCCAAACTGTAACCGAGAGCCGTCCTCTTTTATGATTTAAAGGTTTCATTCATTCATTTGTTCATTCATTCATTCATTCATTCATTCATTCATTCATTCATTCATTTTTCACACTTTACAACCAGCGAAATGCGTTTTCCGCGACCACTAATCGAACCCACGTCCCCGTGTATAACAGCGCGACGTCTCAGTCGCTAAGCTACCACAGCAGGATCTTACGTAAGTCGTACGTTGTCGTGTTTCATGTACGTGCGCATTTTCTCGCATCTCGAAAGCTTTTTGAAGTGTGTTTCGACCGACTTACCCTACAAAGGCTTGAATTCATCTGCGTGGGTGCGAAAACTTCACGAACTACAAAGAAAGAAACATGCGACAAATTTTCGCGTTTGCCTCATTTTTCATCCGGTATGACAGGATGCCCAAGGCGTTGCACAAACGATGACATCGTTCCTCTTTTTTCGACATGTGCGCCACCCAGTCTTCTTATTTGGTCGTCTTGCTTAAGCTACGGCTTCTTTTAAGCACTGCATTGACAACTTTGTCTGCTAGTATTTTTTGTTGGTTTTTTCTTATAAATCCTGTTCCTCTTTTGCCTGCTGGCGAACTGTCGAGACGCGGGAATCTCAAAATTGTGAAACAGTAAAAAGAAACAGTAAATAAATAATAAAATTACAGATAGAATAAAACCAGCTCCCGAACATTGGTATATATGGCGCCACGTCGTCTGACCTCTTCTACGCCACGCTGGAAAGACGACGTCCGCGTCAACACCGCACGAACGGTATCCCCTACGTCTGTCATGCGTAACCGAGGAGCCAATTTGTCTAATGAAATTCACAACAGCTATCCTTCTTTCTTCTTCTTCTTCCTTCTTTTACGCCTATCGCGACACGCGTCCGTGCGGCAGGAAACGAAGACGAAGCACGCCGAGACGTCACAGCGCCGTTTCTCGGACGCATTCGTCTCTTCGTCTGCGCACTTCGACCTGTTTTCTTTTTCTATCTATCTATAGCTCCGTGTTTATTCTTTCGCATGGTGTATATCTCTTGTCTTCGTGTTTTTTTTTTCAGCTTTCGTCAGCGATCGTGTTGGTGGCCGTTGTGCCAAAGCCAAGACTAGACGACATCTCTGTCTGTTATTCATCTAGGGGATTGCCTCCGTCGCGTCGTGTACATCATATGAGAGAAAAGAGGGGACAGTTGTCACACCGTACGAATTCGTAAGCTATACCGCGGACGCCGTATAGAGAAGCGACCTTGTACACTCAGAACAAATGAAACCGGCGCCGTCGCTGCTTCTCAGTTGTTTGTTTGCTTTTTTTTGTGCTTCTGCACGACACTGCACGAAGACGAGAAGAACCACGCCGCCGAGAAGTCGATGACGCTAGCAACAAGAAGCTCGGGTCGGCAGCGCGTGTGGAGTCCGTTTTTCATTCAGTAGCGTATCATTTTTATCGGGCTCTCCCTTCTTCCGCGCTTCTGCCGTAAGGGGCACTTTAGGAATTGGCCTCACATCGCAACTCCGTGTTGGTTAATTCCGGATTAAGTAAGTGGTGTTGCCAGTTTCAGTTATGATATCTCGATTATTCCCCGTTATTAGGTAGAGATATTTAGGATTTTTTTTTTATAAAATGTCACATTTTCTTGTGACTTGCCTACTCGAGTCGCTGGAATTGGTACGTCGCGTTCCTCTGTAGTTAGTAGACTTCAAGACATATCAGATTAGAGAAAACGTTTGTGTTGAAATTTAAAGCGGAGTCATTCTTTATTAGTGGGTTTTCTTGCTTTTTTTTAGTATTACCTGCATCTAATTAATTGTTGCTGCATCAAGGAAACGCTTGCTTATTATTTCTCTTGAAGTTGCAAACATAATCTGAAGGCTAAAGATCAATGCGAAGACAAACCTATGTAAACTGCTTCTAGTCCTGTATCTTCTATAACTTCAACATAAATTTTTTACGAAAAGCGTTCTGCTTTTATTTTGTAATGAAATTTCTAGGATTTAATTTTAATTGGCTCCACAGAATCGCGCTGAACAGCGACACACTGACGCATTATGCCCCTAAGCTCTACCGTACATATACAGCGAAAATAAAACTTAAGGACGTCATTTTATATTCATTTTCATTTTTTTTTCTCCTAGAATACAGCACTGGTCGCACTAGGTTTGTGACAGCTTCTCCCACTAAAGGTCTAATTTCGTGCGGCTCAGTCAGTTTTGTTCAGAAAACAGTCCGCAAAGCCTTTGCTTGCTTCCTAGTTCGTTTTGTTGCTAACTAATCGCAATATTTTCTTTTTCATCTTTTATCTATGAACTTAACGGTCCCAAGCTTAAACACCACCATTTCTCGGGCTTTACATAGCTGACACGGAAAACTAAACCTATCTCTCTAACCACTCTTTTGCGTTAGCTCTACTTACAGTTAGGTAGAGCCTTCGTAATCGGCAAGGGTTAGCTGTTTACTATTTCAAGAATGCAACTGTCTGGTTTAACGTAATCTGTTCGGTTTCTTTTCGCAGACCATACACCTGCTAGTGTGGACATAAAATTCAGTACGATGGAAAGAGGAAACCCGCATCGGAGCAAAGTTATACTGAGCCAAAAATGAGGGCAAAAATAGATGAATAAAAGCTTATTCAGATGCGAGAGTCATGAATTCGAAAAAAGCAAAACCGATCCAACAGCGCAATATGAGCGGCGCACTGTCATCCCGCATTCCATTCAGACATCGGGGTTTTCGATAGCCAGCTGCACAATCACGCGCACTGCTGAATAAAGCATTAACTCTTATTTCTGCTCCCAATACAAACGGGAATTCAGATTGCAAAATGACAAAAAAAAGGGGGGGGGGGGGGGGTCTTGAGCTTGACGAACATATCCTGCCACTAGTAAGAAAAACATTTGCTTGACTCGCACTAGTGGAGAAATTCTAAAAATAGAGAAAAGCTGAGTCTGAGACACCTATTATATAGCATCACGAAATCTATCTTATCTATTAATCTATCTATCTATCTATCTATCTATCTATCTATCTATCTATCTATCTATCTATCTATCTATCTATCAATCAATCATTCAATCCATCATTCAATCAGTCAGTCAGTCAGTCAGTCAGTCAGTAAGTCAGTCAGTAAGTCAGTCAGTAAGTCAGTCAGTCAGTCTGCCTGCCTGCCTGCCTGCCTGCCTGCCTGCCTGCCTGCCTGCCTGCCTGCCTGCCTGCCTGCCTGCCTGCCTGCCTGCCTGTCCGTCCATCCGTCCGTCCGTCCGTCCGTCCGTCCGTCCATCCGCATGTATGTCTGTCGGTCTATCTGTTTGTTTTTTTCTTCAACACCCAACACGACAACGTATATACGCGGCCCACCCTGCCAGTCGCTCACGTTCTTGGCTACCTGCGTGTGCGACCGCAGGTTCACGCGTTCGAAATTCGACCTTTTTAATGACGGATTGATGGAAAAGTAGAGTATATCAGAAACCGACCACGCAAACGCTGGTAGGAGAAGAACAAAGCGAGATTTCTTGCGTTCACGCCCACCTTCTGCAAGCCTCGGTTTGCGTGCTTCATGATATGAGAGCTTGATTTTCAGTTTCCAAAAAGACAGGACCGAGATGCTCTCTTAGTTCTACGTCAGGCGCACTGACTCACCCTTACATCTCTAGCACTCTACTCGCCATCGTAGCTTTTCCTTTTTGTCTAGCCTCCAGAATTACATGGCGAGATTAAGAAGGCTCAACTCTTAATGTGCGTGTACTTATAAGATCTCGCAGTTCATCACTGCCTTCCTTTCAGTTTTCTAGATATTTCCATCACAATAAACTAGTGTGAGATACATGAGAATTTCAGGTGCGCATAAAAAATGAACTGAACTGCGTTTCGGCGGTGAGTGCGTCATCTAAGAGGCCTCTCATAGTGAGTAGTGTCGCCCTGAGAGAGAAAAAAAGGGGAGATCGATCGAGAAAAATGGCAGCAGAGGTGAAGGGTGACAGGATGAGAGATGAAAAGAATGACCCGGGATGCTTTGAAAAGGACAGGTGTCGGGTACCTCAATAATTCTGAGAACCCGCCAAGGAAAGCCTACAATATAAAACCATGTAATGGTGCATACAATAGGGAAAAAGAAAAAGTGTGGCGTAAAAGAGGCCGACTAACTTCTCTTTTCATGTATAGAAAAAAAATGAATCAATCGCTAAAGCAGTTGTTTGAACACAGTAACAAAATAAACGTTGAATAAGAGTGGGGAGAGTTGTGTGGTGTAACGACACCATTCCTGGTCCTCAGATGAAAAAAAAAAAGTAGCAGGGAACTCCATCTTCTTTTTCCAAGTCGTCAGTCGTGCTTTCGTGTTTCTTTCATCGTTACTTGTGGTTGGTGTTTCCTGCGATCGATGTACAAGTTATTTATTCAATGCGTTAAGCTACATCACCGCATCGTTCTCTATTGCGCCGGTACCGCTCCTTCAGCTGAAGCGTCCCGATACAGCCAGTCCTCTTGGCGCAAAAAGGTGTTTGTCTCCTCAGAGGACTGCACTGTCGACTGAGACGTGTGCGACATCAATAATTCGGATACGGGAAATGACGCATTCTCCCATTGTTCTTTCTGTAATTCCCCACTCAGCTTTGTTTGTTTTGTTTTGTTTTACACACGCATACACTCTGGACACATGTTGACGCGAATGAACACTGCATATTGATAGCATGACTGTTTTATTCTTTTTTTATTATTGTCTATATAGTTTTCATGCTTTCTTTTTTGTGGTGGCTACACCTATATATTCAGCGTTCCCTTTTATAAAAACTTCAGCTTAAGGAAGGAAGGAAGGAAAATAGGAGAAAAAGAACGGGATGGAGGTTAACCAGCCTATAGGCAGCCGGTTTGCTACCCTGCCCATGGGTTTCAGCCTAAAGTATACCGCTTATCCTGAGTTTCTTCGCTCGTCTTACGTACGCGCCTCTCGCGCTTACCAAAGCTATGTGTCTATTGAAAGTTATATGAACCGGATCCTTCACTCAAAATACAGCTACCATCACAACTTTCCCGCTCCGATGCGACACTGTTATGCCGCCTTTGGTTGGGTGTTGCATTCATTTTTATTTTTTATGTACGAACTGTGTACAAGGGTGTTAGGACTTCTGTCAGGCTATATGCCTTTAGCCCCAACATCCTCTTGTTTCTTGTGTCTTGTACAAGAAAACAATAAAACATATTTTGAAATTGAATTGAAAAGGTGTACTCCTTCCGCATCGGTATGACAGACAACTCTACATGCGACTCCTGTGGAACTGAAGAGACCATCGAACATGTCCTGTGCAGCTGCGCTTGCAACGACACAAAGCGATGCCAGCTCCGGATGCTTTTGAACCAACTGGACTCTAGACCATTCTCTGTGCAGAAGATTCTGGGACCTTGGGCGAGTGCCTCAACTGCGCAGAAAGCGACTAAAGCACTCCTACATTACTTGAAGACAACAAACCTGAGTGACCGCCTGTAGACTGTGTGTGCTCCCCCTAGTGTGCTCGTGATTGTGTGTACCTTTCTTACCTCTCTGCAACCGCTTTTCTCCCCTTCGTCCCTTCCCCAGTGCAGGGTATCAAACCGAATTTGTGTCTGGTTAACCTCCCTGCATTTCCTTGCATCTCTCTCTCTCTCTCTCTCTCTCTCTCTCTCTCTCTCTCTCTCTATCGAAAGTTGTCTGTGTCAGTCCTCGGGAAGTTCGAATAGCAAAAATGCAGTCCTAAGCGAATCAAGTCGAATAGCAAACCGTGACTATTTGAAAAACTATTCAAAATGACAAATACTCGTGCACCCCTAATTTTAATCTGACCTCTACTGGGTAAATAATCTACTCTCTCGTGAAGTAGACCGAATTTCACGAGTGTTTCTAAAGTACCAGCGCGAGTTCATGCTGTGCGTGTTCACACTTGAACTGTTGAATACTTCTTTTTTCTACTCTGGCTTTTTTTCTTCTCTACCTTGCCTATTACTCCCTCTCCCCCACATGTAGGGTAGCCAACCAAGCCACTACTTGGTTAAACTGCCAACTCTTCTCCTTCGCCTCTATCTTTCTTTTGAAAACACAAAATAGCTGATGCAAACAATGGACGAAAACAGGGCCATCTCAAACACAAGCACGACACTGCAGGACAAATTCACAGGGCCCATCAGCATAGCAGGCTGGAGGGCCCACTGAGCACCCGCGTCCGGCGCACTGCAAGTGTCGTTTAACGACGAATCACGTCGTACTTAACGTATCTGGCCCGGAAGACAGCTCGTTCTTCTGGCGCCTTGAGAAGTTTGCGTGCAACCCTTTCGAAAGTGCTCAGCGAAACGCGGCACCGCTGTTCGTAATCCCAGTCGCGAAATGTTTCTTTCACGGTGCATTCAACGCGGCTTAGTTTCTCGAACAAGGCAAAGCGTGGCCATTAGCGTGAAGTGAGAGCTAGCTTGCGCGCCTTTATATGAATGCCCTTCCCGCCTTTCTTTCCTCTTCGTCGTTAAGGACGAAACTGGAATCCAGCGGAGAGGATACGGAGATAAAGTGGAGCCAAAACAATTCTTTCCGCTTTTAAAGTTGAACGTGTTCGCATCCTAAAGATTCCGTCACGCCTGCCTCTATGCCACGCCAATGAAATAATATTTGCAACCTTCCAAATAGCTACGTAAAGTGGTGATATGTCTAATGCTGTAATATTTAAAGCAATGATTAATTGCAAACTATCTCCAGCTGTCTAATCACATCGCAATTACAACAACGAAAGTTCTGAAGCTTGCGAACATTCTCTAACATTTCAAGGTGAAAACCTGCTGCCCACTTGGTAATCATTGAAGATATGCAATTGGGACGAGTTTTTTTGTTGTTGTTGTTAGCTGTAACGAGCCACACAGTGAAAGGCACAGGCGTGTTCAGAATGGAATTTTGTCGCAGCTCTCCCCTTCCTTTTATGTCAATGTATGGGGCTGACATTGAGC
Source organism: Rhipicephalus microplus (assembly GCF_013339725.1). Taxonomy (NCBI): domain Eukaryota; kingdom Metazoa; phylum Arthropoda; class Arachnida; order Ixodida; family Ixodidae; genus Rhipicephalus; species Rhipicephalus microplus. Next base: position 263,567,954 of record NC_051165.1, on the reverse strand, counting down.
CCCATCCTTAGGTGAAATCCTCCTAGCTGCTGCACTCCCCTCCCTGTGAACATGCCTACGGTTAGAGGAATGATTAAATAGTATTAAAGTACCCGGTTGATACATTACAGTCAATTGCAAGTTGTTCACGCGACTCATTTATCATCTTATAGTTAACTCTGTTTGAGCGATGCGGCCGAGGTCCTACATTTCAAAGTGATTGAATAAATTAACAAATAAAGAAATACTCGATGATTGCACATAAAGTCATGCCCATAGTACATAACTTACAACGGTTAGCTGTTCTTATTACTTATTGGCTAGTGTGCTCAACGCACTTGCTTACTAAGAAGCGCCACTGTTGTACCGCATCAGACGCATCATAACTCTCCCAGCGTCGTACAACCACGTTTGCTTACCCAAGAATTGGTGATACCCTTCCCTTCTCTGTTTCTCTGGCAACCGGTGACACAGGCCTACTCTCAAGTTCAGAAGAGGGTCACTCATAACCATTGCCGGCTATGTATGCCCTGCTAACTACGCCACTTGAACGAACAACCACCACTAATGGGACATATCATATAGCTGTAGGAATGACGAATCATTCAACAAGACATTTTGCTGGGTTTCTCATCAAATTAAGTCGGCTATTCGACAATTTCGGATCCCTTGAAACCGATATGGCTTCAGCGAGATTTTCTCTTCAATCATTTCTGAAAAATACGAACCGCCATCTTCCCTGGAACGTCTTTGAAGTTTGGATCACATATAGCTGTAGTCACTAGCAAGGTGACGCGTTGAACATAACTTGTTCCTTGAACCTTGTATAAAAAAATTTTTAGCCCACCAAAAACTACTCGCAAAGTAAAAAGGAGATCTGGTATAGCCTCGCAGCGTCCCGCAGTCCTCGGTTCACTGCCAATGCACCTTACGTCGATTGACCCGCACGTCCAGTATCGTGCGCGAACCATAAGGGCTTCCTCCCATATAAAACAGAGCATAGCACGATGAAATCCAGACACCCACGCTCGCTTCTGCTATAGGATCAAATAGGCCTGTTCTCCACAATTCTAGGTTTGTGCATTCGGCGACAAAAAAAAAAAACACGCTCAAAAGAAGCATTCAATAGGCGCATACAAAACAGAGCTTATAGACCCACACTAGTTCTCCAGCTTTGCGTTCCTACTATTAGGAGCAAAAGGACCTTTTTATAGCCAAACTCGCAGAATTCGGTCATCGAATTTCTGCGAACTCCCTCGGCTGAACACCTATATATAAAGCTTGCGCAAATAAAGTCCGTAGCGTAAAGGATAAAAAAACCAAGCTCCTGCATCTTTCATATTGTGATTTTCCTTCTTTCCCATTGTCTATCCGCACCATCGGACAGCAGGCAGCGCTTACGAGCAGGACTGCCGTAGTCGCGTGTGCCGGCAACCCGACTCGCCAGCTCGCGTTCCTCCGGGAAAAGAGCGCTGGTTTTATCGTTTCGATTGCGCCAACTATTGTCCTCGTGACTCTGGTGTCCGTGGTTTTCCGGCTCGATTTTCAGTGCCTCCACACCGTTTTCATCGTGTGCCACGAATTGCGAGCGAAAAGTCGCGCGCTGCTCCTAGCCGAAACAATAGATAGGAAGCGATGCAGAAAAAAAAATGGCAGTTTCGTTTTAACGTCTGACTCGCACTGTTCCCGCTGTTTCGCGAACGTGGAAGACCACGCGTCATGTTACACGCTGCTTGCTCAGAGTATTCCCTGTAATGACCTCCGAAATACGTGTAAAGGCGACCGCTTTTTTAACAATCTCCGCGGAACACGAAAGCGCGCGAGATGCTACAGGGGAATCTGCGTCGGGAATGTTGAGTGATTAGCTGAGTGATCCGCATAGCTCGTTGCGCATATTGCCGACAGCGACGGCACAAAGCAAATGCGTTCGTTGTTAACATAATCTCGGTTGACGTAGTGGTAATGAGGACGACAAGTCTATTTTCACTGATAGTGTGTTATCGCGGTGCTCATATTTTTTATCTAAACTTCAAAATACACACGATACTGCACCTCAAGAATCTAACTTTGGACGCAGGATTTTGAATTATGATGCTGATTCCTGCCAATTCTAACATTCCAAGTGCTAACCGGAGGCTTTCTCGTATCAAATATGCTGAAAACACAAATGATGAGGAGGTTAGGCAGCGTAAAAGGTAAGCAGAGAAAGTGTGAGAGCCATGTCGAGTGTGTGGGAAAAGCGTTCGCCTTTATTTCTTCGGTGCTGTTTACTTAGGTCCTATTTTATGTTATTTTATTTTTATTTCTCTCTCCACCCTATGCAAGGTTCGCTCGAGACGCTCGAAAGGCGAGACCAGTGAAAGACACTTTTGAATGGCGGTCATTATCCCCCCTTCTGTCACGACACGAGATCTCGACAATCGCTGACGGCTCCGGGGGATACGAGCGCCCCAGACCGTCTCCGCTGCTGGCAACAATGAAATATAGGCACTTTGTTCCAAACGATGCCGGGACGAGTCGCGATGATACCCGAAACACTCCCTCTTCTATGCCGTCTCCTGCTTCGTATTTGCCTGCCATTTCGTTTTCTTTCTTTGTTACCTTCGTTATGGGTTTTTTTTTTTTTTGTCCGGTAATGATAACTTTTTTCACGCCTTTTTTTTTTATTTCCGTTCCTTTCTTTGACCCGTCTCGTACTCTCTACGTTCCTTATTGACTTCACTTGCGTTTTTTTTCTTTCAGGCTGCGTCAATGCGCGAGTTTTCATTTTTCGTCTCGCTGCGTTTGCGGCATTCTCGACTGCTTCATCCTCTCGGCACGTTCATCCCTCGAAAGGGATGAAGGAACTGAGCTGGGGGGTCATCTCTCTCGGCTTTCGACGACATTGAATACTTTGCACTTGACACACGCGAAACGGCTGTTTTTCCCTCGCTAGCTTTTGCTGGTGTTCGGGTTGCTCAATCCTTTTCGGTCGCTTTGGCGTCACCACTCGAACAGCGCGGGTCAAATCACCAAAGTGGAACAGCTTCGTCTATCTTCGCGCTTATTCCCCGCTTCATTCCTTTCGAGGACGTCTACTTATCCCTTCTCTATCTCTCTCTATCTATCTCTCTCACTCTTTCTATCGTGTTGGCGGGCAACAGAAATGGGACCGAAGCAGAAGGTGGATTCGCTTTCCGATCTCGGTTGTCGTTGCATCACGTTGCCTATTTTTTATGCCTTGCATCACGTGCTGTTTTACATTATGGCGATATTGTCACACTATTTTTACGCAGGGCTCACGTGACTCTAGAACGCACAGTTAATTGATGTGTGCAATGAGTGTGCAGGATTTTTGTTGTTGTTAGTTGGAGGTTGGGGGGGGGGAGGGGTGTATGCGTTCAGTTTGGACTATGCTTGCTCTTAAAGGGAGCAAAGAGGGGGAATGTGGAAATTTTGGGAGGGCTCCAACCCCCCACTGGCGCTGTCCCTGGATCTGTGCCAAATTTAATTTGGAACCTAAAGGAGCGTTGCATACAGTGTTCGTAATAAAAACCGGTACCTCCCCCCCCCCCGGCTGACGAAGTTCTGAGACCACTGAGATAAGTTTCGGCGAGTGTCAGTTCATAGATTTGGTCCTTGCTGGTCTATGTCTAAGCATTCGTAGTGGAACTACGGATAGTTAGGCATAGCTGATTCCGCTGATCTCTCTCCACTAGGGGGATATCAGCGCCTGGCGTGGCATCACCAGGCGTGACGCGATAAAACAAACTCCGGCATGCATGCTCGCTGGCTCACGTCAAAGTGTATTGGCGCCTTGAGTGTGGCGTGTATTATTATTATTACATGGCACGCATCTCATGATTATCATGTTTGCACCAGTCACATACCTTCGTCATCCATTCACGTCCCGTAATACCGAATTCGGTATATGCAAAGCTAGCGAAATGGCCGTGAGCACATCATGAGTGTGGCATGTAGTCATGGTGTTACATGACACGCATGTCACGATTTTGATGTTAGGGTCTGTCGCTTACGTTCGCATGCAGTCATATCATACCATACCACCTTTGGAACATGTCATGTGAATGAAACACCGCAAGAGCAGCAAGATTATGACGTGCACATTATGACATTTATGGCATACATGTCAGGATTTTCATGTTATGACAAGCCAGTTATGTTCGCCATACGGTCATGTTATATCATACCAAGTTTGGTATCTATACCATTATCCAAACGGCAAGGAGAACTGAAAGTCGTAGGTGGCTAGACAGACGGACAGACAGACAGACAGACAGACAGACAGGACAGACAGATAGACAGACAGACAGACAGACAGACAGACAGACAGACAGACAGACAGACAGACAGACAGACAGACAGACAGGACAGACAGAAGACAGACAGACAGATAGACTAGATAGATAGATTAGATAGATAGATAGATAGATAGATAGATAGATAGATAGATAGATAGATAGATCGATAGATAGATAGATAGATAGAGAGATAGCTAGATAGATAGATAGATAGATAGATAGATAGATAGATAGATAGATAGATAGATAGGATATGATAGATAGATAGATAGATAGATAGATAGATAATAGATAGATAGATAGATAGATAGATAGATAGATAGATAGATAGATAGATAGATAGATAGATAGATAGATAGATAGATAGATAGATAGATAGATAGATAGATAGATAGATAGATAGATAGATAGATAGATACGCTCAAGTGGTTAAAGTTCGCCAAGAAATGCTTTGACTTTAATAACGTTCTTAACATATTTGACGAACAGCAGCCGTACCTCCGCCCTAATGATAAAAAGTCTACGCATTGTGACGATACTTTTCATTCTACTTCTTTATCTGCACTGCGCCGTATTCCTTCTTCCCTGCGCCGTATTTCTTCTGCAAGGGAATGTTCAACCAAAAGGGATGGTGGTGCCTGCAGAGCGTGCTCTGCCACAAGAAAAGTAATAGTGTGGCAAAGCGCATCTTTTACTCGAGCGATGAAATATACAAAAAGCGAAGCGGCTCTTTGCGTACTGTAGGCACTTTGAGCGTCCGTCCGTCTGTCCGTCCATCTGTCCGTCCCTTCGTCTGTCTGTCTGTCCATCAGTCCGTCCCTTCGTCTGTCTGTCTGTCTGTCCGTACGTCCTTCCGTCCATCTGTCCGTCCGTCTGTTCTTCCGTCCTTCCGTCCGTCCGTCCGTCCGTCCGTCCGTCCGTCCGTCTGTCTGTCTGTCTGTCTGTCTGTCTGTCTGTCTGTCTGTCTGTCTGTCTGTCTGTCTGTCTGAGAATTTCTACTCGTGTCGTGATCTGTCGTAGCCTAAAAGACGTTTGTGCGCTAAACGCAAGGCCCAGCTTAAGAGATCTTATGTCACGTTTTCGCTTTTTGATATTCCTTGCTTTAGCACCATGCTTTGTCCTGTAGCGTACAGTGGTCATCCCTACACAAGGTCTGCGCTTAACACGTTCTCGTTAGGAAGACCTCGTGACAATCATTACTGTGTAAGCGAGCCCCGACCAATGATCTTGTGCTTTGGACTCACGGCCCATTCAGCTTGTGCCTCGAGTCTACGTTCATGCACGACGACCAGCAAATGGCGCGCGCCAACACCCGCGCGCCGTCTTCTGCAGGATGTTACTAACCACACGCTTCTATCAGACGAAACACCTGATCCAAATTGCCGATTATCAGACTGTCGCCTGAACACTACTATATATGTATACTATAGCAGATGATGTCTTCTGTGACGCTGGCTGTGTCGAATACTATTATTAGTTGCGTTGCACACACTCTCTCTCTCTGTCTCTCTCTCAGACACACACACACACACACACGCGCGCGCGTGCGCGCGCGCTCACAAACTTAATTTTATGAGCTCTGTCTAAAGAACATGCGATGCGGCAACCATGCTTGCCACAGATCACCTCATATCAAATTACAAACCTCGGTAGCAACGAATACCAGTTCAAGTCACAAGCTTCATTGCATGTGCTCACTCGCAAGAAATGACTCGTCATGTAAGCTCTATGTTGGTGGCACACACATTTCTACAACACTTTTGCGTGAAAGCTCATTTATATCGAAATAACGCCGGCTAACTTTTGGCGCCATTTTGCAACGCCCAGTTATTGCTTATCGAGTCACCATTCAACTCCGCGATAGCTGCAGTATCATAATGGAAGCCTCGGGGAAATGCGAGCTAGGACGTATACCCGCTGATCCTGTCGTACAAATGGTGATCACTTATGAACTAGTGTGACACGTTTGTCGTGACATATGCTAATAGCGAGCCCCTTTTATGAGGCGCATCGCCACTAAGTTGATTTTCGTGTTGCCAGCTTGAACAGGTTTCTTCTTTCTCGTGCGCTCGCTTGTCAGTGTGAGGCGCATGGGACGGCTTCATGCTCGCGCATAGTAGAGTACCTAGTACTCTAAATCGTTACCCACTTTTTCTAAGCACACGTCGACGGAAACGCAGACAAGGTCACTCATCCCTCGGTGCGGCAAGTACGTACTTCGAATCACTCTTTGAAGACTGTTCCCCTATAGATTGCTTGGAGAGATCGTGTAAATGTGTTGCTGTGGCCCGAGTTATATTTCACTGAAAATGATTTCATATTTCTACAAGAGTGTAGTTTACTTTGATCCTTCACACAATGCTCATCTATTCAACAAGTCAAAGTTCTCTATTAGCGCAGTGAGGCTTGCGCACGAAAGCTTTTCGTCTCTTTCACGTTCCCCGTTAGTATTAAAGACCGCGCTGAGGAAGCCCGAGGATATCGTGTGAGTAATCTAGCCTTCCTTTCAAACCATACGTAGAATCAAGACAGTGCGATGTCTCCTTCCAGTGTGAGGAAATATGGACATTCAGGCGTTTTTGGTTTTCGCCGTAGACACACCAACTCTAGGATGGCTTTTACAAACAGATTCATTATGCCAATATCTGGTTAACCCCCTGGTCATCCTTTTTCTCTCTGTCTCTATCTCTTCTGAGCTGAGTCAGGGGCAGCCGCACTGCCTGCGAGCATTTCTCAGGCGGCGCGGCTTTAGTTTGACACGTAGGCGCGTGAAACTTGGAGCAGCGTGCAAATTTCGTGAGTTTAACATGCTGCGACACGAAGGTCAGCTGATGTTCGCTTGCGTTTTAGTGCCTGCTGCATCGCCGCATCACGCATGCAGCTACGGGTGCGTCGCAATAAAATTTCATGTTATTTAGCAATTGTGACAGGACCAGCGCTGCTCCCTATCAAACGTTTGTCTTGCTTCTGTCTTTATCTCGTTCTCACCATACTAAACCCAAGATGGACCAACTAGGTTTTTTCAAGGTTCTTACGTAAGTAGCGTGTGCCCAGAGTGAATCAAAGCTGACTAAAAGAAAGTTAAGCTTGGCTGGTGACACAGCATATCGCTATGAAAGTGATGTACACCCCTACAAGGTTAACTTCATGTTCATATATATTCTTACGTCTGAATATCCATCTACCTGCGTAAATTTGGTTCCTCCAGACTTCATTTTGGTATACGTTAGGGAGCAGTAATTCTTATTACGCAATCGTGAAGAAATTCGGGTAGAGAATGCAGCAAAGCGTCAACTGTAAAACATTTGTGTCTTAAACAAAATCAAAATGAAAACGAGCTCGTCATTCCTTAAAGGTAAGACCACCCAAAACAGAGGTGGGATCGCGAGCTAAGGATTAGCGAGCTATACCCCCCGCGGCCGGCCTGGTTTCGTTTTCCCTCTTTCCCCTCTTCCTTTTCTCGCCCCCGCACGTACCCGGCGACATTTTTCTTTCCCGTCTCGTCCGGCACACTCGAGAAACTGTTCGTGTTGCCGAACATAAGTGCCACAAGACGAGACTGTCTCGCGCCGACGTTTCCCCTGCACTTTATATTCTTTCCCGGATCTCATTCATTCTCCGTGGCACACTGAAGGCTGGCCAGACGTGCGTGCGAAAGAGGGTCCTCTTCTTCTTCTTCGCTGGTCCGCTTCCTTTCGCCCTTTTCCTCGCCCTTCACATTTTTTCTTCCCTCGCGACTCCTGCTTCTCTAGCAGCTTCATCGACGAAGAATCCCGCTCGTCATATCTTTCCCCTTGAGACAGTTATTAAGGCCCTCGCGTCGTTCGATCCAGTCGCGGCGGCAGTGGACTGTAGCGGCGGCCGTGCGGCCCGGAAGCGAGGAAGTCTGCGAGGCCGACGTCCGGAAGAAACCCCTTTCCCCCGTCCCTTCTTCCGCTTCCATCGCTCTGCAGGCCGGAAGTAGCCGTCTTCATCGCGCGAGCATTGTTCGCTGTGCCAGAGCCCGTGCGTGCGTGTGTGCCCTCCCCTCTTCCTCCTTTCCCCAGGTATATAGCGCCATGTCTCATCGCCCCGTATATTACGTAGGCTCGCGCGGGGCGCGACCGAGCTATTTCACGTAAGCCAGCCGCGGTGCCTGCCCTTGTGTCCCGCTTCTCTTTCCCGCTATGCCCTCGCGATTTCCTTCGCTTCCGAGCGCTTTGCCCCACGTACCGGCGCCGCAGCGTGGGTGCCGGCGAGCGCGTGTTTCATCCTGGGATCAGCTGCATGCCGCTGAAAGCGGATTGCGGAGGATATAGAGTCGAGTCGGGATTACCTTCCGGCTTGAGTTATTGCATCCAGTGGGCTTGAACGAAGTGAACCATCTTCTTTTTTCCCGTTTTCTCTCTTTTTTCACTAGTAGCGGTCGTGGTTAAATGGCTATTGCACTATATTCGTGTTGAACCTTATTTCTCTGGTTTCGTTTCCGGCTGTGGTGACTGCATTCCTGTGGAGTGCAGAACAAAAAAAAAACACGTGTGCGCCTGGAATCAGGCGTAATTGAAGAAAACGTGAAAGAAAACAGCCCGACCACCTGGCACCTGCTTGCGCCAAGAATTGTAGCGTAACAGCGATATTTTTATGTAAATGCGAGCCCAGGAGTACACCACGTGAAAAATATCTCACGAGCACTTGGTTTCTCAGCAAAGCTGGACGGACGCTATCAGTGGTGATTACATTTTTCTTTGTTCCTACTTAGACTCTCAGTTGTGGCACTCGTCAATATAAAACTTGAATTCTCAAAAAATTATCGTTTCTAATAGCAGATTGTGCAACATAAATTTTCAATGACAGTTAGGAATTTCCCAAGTTTTATTTTCTTGAATTTGCGGAAGCTTCCAAGTGATCTGTTGCAAAAGACAAGAAAAACAAAACGCTCGTACGCAACCTCCCAAAAAAAGTGACAACCTTTAGAAAATGGCAACGTAAATAGTTTAAGCATGGCTTCCGCACCACGGGATCTCTCTACACAGGAGGAAGAACTGGTAGGCTTACAATACATGTTCATGTATGATAATAATGCATGTTCAAGATGAGGTACCGGTAAACAAAAAGTAACACAAGAAAAAACAGAAACGAACAGAACTCGTTATGTACCTCTTTTAAATCTCTCCGAAACAATATCCTCATACACACGCGTGATAGAAACGCTGAAACGATGGCACATTAGCTTTTACAGTACGTAATAAGCAAGCATTTTCACTCCAACTTTTTTTTTTATTCTGTTCTCGACCCTAAAATGGTACATGCATAGTATACAGCGGTGATCATCGGTATCCGTTCGTGCTCTCTGTACAAGTTCAGCGCGCACACAGTCATGCGACACTTACGCCCGGCGCTATTCCAAAGACGAGTTACAGGCGGCCAATGTAGGGCCACGGAACGTGGAATTTCATTAACATTCTCGAGGCAAACGTCTTCTGTTCGCAGTGCGCGAGGCCCCCGGCGGGGCTTTCGGGACATCGGAGGGCCTACGAGACGATGTTTTCTCTAGCGAAATAAAAAAATATAACCAGCAGAGTCCAAAAAAAAAGTGTAGCTTCTTCTTCCTCCTCTTCTCTGCGAAACTACGTACGGGCCACACAGGGTCCTCGCTGGCGCGCACACCACCAAATGAGTCCCACCCGCGGCCAAGTCCCAATGGGAGCAATGTAGCGACGCCGGTTTTACCATTAGAGAGCGGCGCGGCTCTTCAATTAGCTCCGGGAAAATTTCCGCGAGAGTCGCGGGCGTGCGAGCGAGGCGGTTTGAGCTCCGGGACTCGTTCACCGATGTCGTTCCGCCCCGCTCTCCTTCTCTCGTTACTTGAACGTACGTCTTTTTTTGGTTTGTTTTCCCAGCCTATAGTCGTCGACCCGCCTTAGCTTTACTGCCTTATAATTCCTCCCTGATTAGCATCGCGTGTCATATGCAGGCGATCCGCATAGAGCTAGCAGTTTGAGCGTATTGCAGCGTCGCAAGGAAACACTTGTTACGGCCCATCACCCAATCCCCCTCTATTCCTAACATGAAGTCATCCACACTCGCTATAGGAAACGGGGACGCCGCTTTAAAGGAATGACTGGTAGTTAAATTATCTGGCGCTAAATTTCGTTTCGAGGAGCCGTCGGTGGGGGACGACGATTCGTTACACAGTCGCGTTAATTGTCCGTCCTTTTTCGACAGTGTCGCATAAATGCCTAGAAGGAAATGGGTCGAGGCTATCCGTTTTCTTAGGTGGCAGGGTATCTTTCCGATTGGTTATTGGCGCGGTATGCGAGATCGCTGTTCGAGAGGTGTCAGTCAAGAAAAAAAAAAGAAGTCTTTTAACTGTGATCGATCAGCGTGTCACTTTAATTAGGGTTCATGCATACGGAACGTTTTAGACCTTCAAATGAATAGTTATACTACTAATAATAATTGCTGGGGTTTTAACGTCGCAAATCCACGATATGGCTATGACAGACATGGTAGTTGAGTGCTCAAAAAAATTTCATGACACAGGGTTGTTTAGCGTGCACATAAATCTAAGTTGGATGTTGTGCGTGGCCGATGAGACCTCGGTTGTTGAACACGTGTTGCTTGTCTTTGTTGTCGCTATGGATTGCCACTGCGTGCAAATGGTATCTGTGCTCAAATTTGCTCTTGGATTTGTCTACGAAAATGCGTCTTTGTATCGCACTAAGAAGTTTTGTAGTGTTATTTTTTTTGTTCTATACCACCCTGTAACGGCCCCACTGGGGCTAACAGTATCAATAAATAAAATAAAATAAATAAGTAACACGGGCCTCAAGCATTTTCACAAACGTGGTCGCCTTTGTCTAGATCTGATTCCACGACCTGCGATCACCAGCTGAGCACGTAACCACTAAACTGGCAGGGCAGGTACGTGCTATATTGTTGATGGGTTAACTTTTTGAGAATAGCTACCTTCAAATATGTGTGACTTTTGTGAAAATCGCCCTCGATTTCAATCTTTTCAGTGACCGTGTCTGCGAGTTCTAAATAAATCCAGCGCACCATTTGGGAAGACTGCCTACTCACTGCAATAAATAAGAGTTTTGATTGATTGATTGATTGATTGATTGATTGATTGATTGATTGATTGATTGATTGATTGATTGATTGACATGTGCGATTTAACGTCCCAAAAAACCGCCATATGATTATGAGAGACGCCGTAGTGGAGGGCTTCAGAAATTTAGACCACCTGTGGTTCTTTAACATGAGCCCAAGTCTTAGCACATGGGCCTACAACATTTCCGCCTCCATCAGAAATTCAGCCGCCGCCGCCGCCGGGATTCAATCCCGCGACCTGCGGGTCAGCAGCCGAGTACCTTAGCCACTGGATCCCCGTGGTGGGGTCAAATAATAGTTCTATATATAGTGGACACTTTTCAAGAATGTTTTATTAACGCGAATAACGCTCACTCAAAGCAGTCTATCAGCAGCAAACATCGAAACCAGTTAAAGGATAGCCAGTTAAAGGATAACTGGACCGTAAACAAGTTTTGAATCAGGTATCTGTCACTGCTACCTTCCAGATTGGTTAAGCCTGGTGCCGTAACAGCAGTACATGGTCGTTTTCTACAGCCTTGCAGCCTAAAGCGAACCAACGTACCCGGCGTTCACTTATTATAAACAAGTAAATCGTTTCTGCCTTTTCGCTCGACTCCTGACGGTGTCAAGAAAACAGAAAAAAAAAGTACAGAAGACATCCGTGCTACGTCTGCATTAGGATCAACGACAGAAACAGAGTTTTAAAGTAGCGTAACGCGAAGCTTGCGAGCGTGTAGCGCTGCGGGCGTCACTTAACGGGAGCCCTCATGAGGTCAGCGTACAACGCATGCGCAATACAAGCACCAAGCTTTGCGTTACGTGATTCTAAAAGTCCCTCACAGCAGAAAAAAAAATACTTTGAAACAGGTACGTGTGTATATATCAGGGTTGCTAAACACGCGGGCCCTGGTCCTTTTGCTAGCGGCCCGTCCCGCACACGAACGTCTTCGTCGCTTATTTGTTTTGCTGACTTTTTTGTAAACTTTGGTAAAAAGTATGTTTATGAGCTACTCAGACTAAACTGGTCTCAGGCATTTTGTTTTCGTGTACCACTCCACGCCGCAATTATGTGTTGAAATACAACTCTTGAGTCGGAACTCTACTTCAGAATCGGCGTTTACATAATCAGTCTTTCCGCAGATTCGCGCAAATTTCCCGTCAGGAGTGTGACCCCTTTATGGGGTATGGAAAATTCCTCGTTTCTAATCGCAATGTTAGCTGACATCGTGTTCAAGCTACCCACAGCCACTCTAACCTATCATACCGTCTCGGCCTTTCGAGAATAATTTTCGTGAACAAGGGAGTTCAAGACCCTTGGTATATAAATACTTGAGTAAATAAATACCATCCCGTTTAGCATGCAGACGTCGTGGGGCTACTGCTAGAAGTCCCCCCCCCCCTTTTTTTTTTCAAGGCAACTTTTTTTGGAAGCTTTTCTGCATTAATTCAAGCGAATGCTAGTGATGAACTAATGGATTAACTTTTGAAATGAGGTCGCTAAATGTGGTAACCAAAGTCGCTTGTATGTTTAAAAAAAAGGCATGGGAGGCATAGGAGTAAAAAGGCATATCGAAACGTCTCGAATATGCAGACCAGTGCAGGAAGTCGATTCGATCCTTCTTCGTTTCCTTTAGTTTTGTCTGCGTGGGCAGCGAAGCGTACGTGGACCGCAACACTTCCTATTTCACCCAGCATTTTTTTTTTTGCTTTCGGTGCTGCACTCCGTACGTATACCGATACGTAACAGTGGAACTATGCTCACGTAAATGATAGCCGAGTCCAAATGCGCACTCGCGCACGACACGAAACGACGGACAATGTATTCACGAATAAATAACGACGGTGACAAACAAACAAAAAACAACGTGAGAACACAAAACGCAAATGAAGCAAAGCAAACTCACCGTGCGTGTGCACCGGGAGAGCAGTTGCGACCGCAACAAATGTCCACGCAAAAAAATTATGTACGCGTAAAAAAGAAAAAAAAGAAGGCAAAGATGACAGAGAGTCCCAACGCAAGGCCAGTATAAGGAGCTTCTATAGAGGAATAGATTTTCCTACCAGCGTCGCACGCCAACGCCGGCCGTAATAACAGTAATAGACAGACCCGGGAGGTGCGGGACACAACCACAAATGCCACACCACTCCACGCCGCGACACCCTCTCCTCCGTGCCAAGTACGCACGCACATTTCCCAGAAGCCAACTTCATCGGCAGCGCGAAACACACACACACCGTGAATACCGGTGGTACTCACGCGCAGACTTCGCACATGTGCACGCACGGTCGCATGTGTGAGAGGTGGAAACCAAAGGGACACGGTATATACGATACCGGTAGGCCGCATACGGCACCGGCGTAACTCGCACCCTATATACGCCGCTTGAAGGACGTGGGGGTGTGACTAAGCGCAACGTTCGACGTCTGCCGGAAGACGGCGGGGGGGGGGGGGGGGCGCACGTTGTACACGCACAAAGGTGGCGGACACTTCTGCACCGCGAAGCACGCGAAACGATTCCTTGAAAGAAAAGACACCTGACGTGAGCGTGGCGGTCCCCCTCGAATGACAGTGCGCGGAATGAGCTGCGAATGTCGTGCTGCAAATATAGGCACCGCTAGTGTTGTATGGCTAAGATCTTAGCGTTATGTATCTTGCTTTATTATCATTAGTTTTATTCGAAACCCTCTGGCGAATGTGACAGTGGCAGTATATGAAAGCGAAAAGACGCGGTATATTGTCTCATCCGTAAAACTTAGGCAGTCCTATATAAAAATGGACCTCCTTTCTGCTGCCATTCCAAACAAAGCGCCTTTGATATTTCATCGTATTGTGTATGGTTCCAAGAGCGTTCGAGCAAATTAATGAGTGATTAACAAAATACGAAAGCGATCACCAGCGACGATTGCAGCTTTATATCAATCTTATAAAGAAAGAAAGAAAGAAAGAAAAAAGAAAGAAAGAAAGAAAGAAAGAAAGAAAGAAAGAAAGAAAGAAAGAAAGAAAGAAAGAAAGAAAGAAAGAAAGAAAGAAAGAAAGAAAGAAAGAAAGAAAGAAAGAAAGAAAGAAAGAAAGAAAGAAAGAAAGAACTTAAGCTGAGGCGTACCCAGTTTGCTGCCCAAAACTGTATAGAGAAGACATCGGGGCAAACCAACTGGTACTGAAAGCACGTGCATGAGCTGACGTTCGAGAAGTTGAAATGTCCTTGATATTCCCCAATGTTTGTTGCCAGTCAGCAATCCACGTTGTCGAAGCGTTGAAAATTGCACCACTGGCATTCTCTCTCTCTACCCCATCGGGTTTATGAGACGGCTATCTTGACTGACTATCTGACTCCTTCACCTCCACACAGGTTCGACAGATTTCGATCGAAGTCGTCCATCCCCATAACAAGAAAATTGGGTGAACCTTCTCATACTTTCCTCGTGGCAGCGGTTGCCGACGTCCATCTCGAGTTCGACGGTGATGCGGCGTCGTCATGTTGCGATTTCTCGAATCATCTCGGATTTTTCGCGTCCGCGCGGTTGAAGCACGTGGGCAACACGCGTTGAGTTGGTGTCATGGGTTTTTGCTAAGGAATATCCCTTCGAACCAAGACTAATTTATTTCATTAAGGGGGTGGGGGAGGGGGGATTCAATTACTTTTTCTATATAATATATATATATATATATATATATATAATATGAACCTGCGTTTTTGCGTGAGGCCACGAAATATAATCGCTGTGCAGTCATATGCTCTCGATATCGTGTAATCATATACACTGCATGATATTAGGAAGGCACCTGTACGGGGGTAGAATGTAACCTCTAGCGGATGTAGCTAACCGTTGCACCACCACCACTCGTTTGTACCAAATCATGCCGCAGATGGGTATGTAGCCACCCAATGCGGCCTGGAAACAAGGTCAGCAATAATCAAGGAAAAGACAAAGAAGAAAACGACAACGGCGGGACTTGTTCGGACGCCATGGCGGAGAAATCGGCCTCTCTCAGTCACAGAATGAAGAAACGCATGAAATTGGCTCGCGTAAGCCACATCAACAAGCTTTATCAAGTAAGCCACCACCACAAACTGCGATCGCGTCTTTAGTTTTCCTTTATAAGCCTGTGCATTATCAAACATACGAGGCTCTCATACTGGTGAAGCGACGGGCACCATTGGTAATAGATTACTGTAGGATATAAAGCACTCAATGTTGCGCAGTTCATACAGAAATGTTTAACTGAGGCTTTCACGAGTCGCATCGTGCCCGAACTTTGAACTGGGTATGATAATTATTATCAGCCGTATTTCAAGATAATTTTATCATGGTTATGATAATAATCATTTATGACTGCACATTTTATGTTCACAACCTACATTATTTCTTGAGTAAACTCGACATTATGGGACATTTAGGTTTTCTCTTCTTCAGAGTATTAGTTTTTGCCGCTGTACTTGTTTTTCTGTCATTTATATTGACAATAAGTTAGTCATGATTGCTAATGTTAGCGATATATACTCCAGGGTCGTTTCTGCAGTTGCTTGTGATTTGTCAGCCGAATCAAGCTTCGGCCCCACAGAGATTGCAGAAATAGTGGTCACTAGGCTGCGCCTGGTGACGACCTGCTCTGCCCTCCGTATCAGATGAAAGGAAACACACGCAAGTACGGCTTACCGTAACAAAAGTTAGATGGCATGGCGCGTGCAGCGAGCCGTGCGTTCTGCTCCTCGCGTGTTATTTAGTTTGGGTAGTGCACTGTACGCCCGCACGGTTTATTCAGTTGGGGTAGTGCACTGTACGCTCGCATGGTTTATTAAGTTGGGGTAGTACACTGTACGTCCGCATGGTTTATTCAGTTGGGGTAGTGCACTGTACGCCCGCATGGTTTATTCAGTTGGTGTAGTGCACTGTACGCCCGCATGGTTTATTCAGTTGGGGTAGTGCACTGTACGCCCGCATGGTTTATTCAGTTGGGGTAGTGCACTGTACGCCCGCATGGTTTATTCAGTTGGGGTAGTGCACTGTACGCCCGCATGGCGGTCGTTCTCGCTTCACCGTCGAGAATTCTCCCGACAGCACGAATGCTTACCTCAATGGCTAGGTGTGGGAAAGAAGCCTGTCGGAGCTCTCCAGCCTAGACAGCAACGGCGCGAGGAAGCCGACGTGGTGCGTGCGTGTGCTCGTCCTGGGTGCCCTGGCCGTGATCATGGCGGCTTCCATCGTGGCTCTGTTGATGGCGCCGCCTCCAAGACCACTGGAAGACGACCGCTATCTCGCGCGGCAGCACGCGGCTCCGCTGAGCGTGCTCGAGGAGAATCACTTCGCGCGCCTCTCGCGCTCGCTGAACCGCATGGCCGATCCGTGCCAGGACTTCTACGCTTACGTGTGCGCCAACTGGGAACCGTCTAGGGACGTCTTTGTTGCGCCCTGGAAGGTATGCATAGACCATGTGAAAGGTACAGATGGTACACGCTGGGTATGTTTGCGAACGAAATCTCAGGAGGGGATGTTTGCAGTTTAGCCACAGAAAACAGTTCTTGTACTAACGTGCGCTGATTTGACGAAGACGATAAATCAACATGAACACGTAGTGTGTCTGGGTTCCTCGATCGTCTTCGTTGAGTCAGCACACTTCCATTGAAGAATCCAGTACCAACTCGCCCAGAATGTCACGGTCACCTTCAAAAACACCTAGCTGACAAAAGATGCAGTGGTGATGGGCAGTCACCGATAAGATGATGTCAATGTATCTGCAACATGTCAGCTAGTCACAATATTACTTGTCACTTTTATTCAAATTTGTGCAAAATATGCATATAAATGACCTCCAGTAGTTCATCCTTCTAAGCGGCTGCATTTTGTTGCGATCTAATTTGTGCCAGCTTATTTCATATTTCTGTAGCAAATGAAACACCACGAGGTACACTTGTGCACCACAACGTACGCCTGCGGCTTTCTAGCGTGGTGCATAAACTGCACTTCGTGTGTCTGTTATCGTGCTTAAAAATAAACTATAATAAGCGGGAGCAAACGTGTAATTACCTTGAAAAAAAACACGCGAAAATGCAAGCAAATCATCTACGGAGACACGAAAAGCATCCTATACTTTCGAATACTTCTCGAAATTGTAGACAAGTTGCGCGAGACAATCGAAGCCAGCTCTCTCAAATTTCTTTAACTGCTGTTCAAAATATGCTAGCCGCTGTCTGTAATTGCCGAAAGTCACGGCAACCTTATTGGTCTCCCAAGTATAGCACATTCAGTTAGGCTAATGAGGTCTCTGCGTAAACACAGGATTGGTTACGTTGCCTCTATACTGAATGACTTGTCTGGAGTGTCTCGCTAAAGCGCTTTAGCTTGTTTGCTCAGATGTTCATCGGATCTCTTTGGGATGGAACGTCTAAATAACGAACGATCGTTTTTGCAATCATCGGCGCGTCCTCCCAGCGTTCGCCTCTGCCCGGCTGGGAGTGGACAAACGCCGCGAGTGGACCGGCCGGCGGCTCGGCCAGCGTGCGACGCGTGTCGGCGGCGCTGACCAAATGCTGGCGCGTGTTCACCGATCGCCACGAGACGCAGCCCGAGCTGGTGCGGGCGCTTCGCTCGCTCGGAGTGCCCGTCAACCCGCGCCGCTGGGAGATCCTCGACCGGCCGCTGGACGTACTCGTGCGGCTGAGCCTCCGCGCCGCGCTTCCTGTCACGCTGCTGGCCGAGCCCACGGCGGACCTGCGCGCGCCGGGCCAGATGATAGTGCTGCTCGCCAAGGGGCGCATTTACCAGCAATGGGCCGAGGCCCGCCTCGCAGTGCGTTTACGCTTCGTGCATTGTGAGACAGTGTGGGGTTCATACATCATCAGCGTCCGTTGGGCACAATCCGCTATTTTCGTTACTTGAAGCCTATGAAGAGCTGTATCAGAATCATGTGCGGCCTAGCTCTCAGGCTGACCACATTTGAGCCCGAAACTGCCTCGATGTTTCACCCAGCGGAGCGAGAACCGGCTCCTCGCGTGCTCTACAAAGACATGGCCGCGGCTGTACCTTGTTTCGAAACTGCCTCTTATTTCCGCGCGATACGTGAAGACACTGTCAGGGCAGTTCGATACCTGTACAGTTACGGTTCACGTCGTTGCTGAAACCATCATCGCTATCTTCCGTGTGCATTGAGAAGAAAATCTTATTCTTCTGTTTCCGTGATGTTTTACATTATTCTGCGCTTCCATGGTGGTATACATCTGGAACTGCTCTATTGCAGTGCTATTGCATGGAATCGTGTTCAACACTTTTCTTTTTGTATACTTACAGCATATTACGGCACATAAAATCCAGAGCATGCCAACTGACTTGACGCTACCATCGCTGAAGGAAAAGTTTATGTTGCCACATTATATGCTGCAGCTACATTTACTGAGGTTTCATTCTGACAACACAAAACGAACATCAGTTCTTTGGAAATCGATACGTCATGCATGACATATTTTGTCAATTTATCGTGCTTTCTGCATGGATTGTCTTTCGATTTGTAAACACTAATTCAATAACATGGTATTGTGTAATATGCTCTATCGTGCTAGATGAACCAGAAACTTTCCCGAACTGCCCCGCCGCGGTGGTCTAGTGGCTAAGGTACTCGGCTGCTGACCCGCAGGTCGCGGGTTCCAATCCCGGCTGCGGCGGCTGCATTTCCGATGGAGGCGGAAATGTTGTAGGCCCGTGTGCTCAGATTTGGGTGCACGTTAAAGAACCCCAGGTGGTCGAAATTTCCGGAGCCCTCCACTACGGAGTCTCTCATAATCAAATGGTGGTTTTGGGACGTTAAGCCCCACATATCAATCAATCAATCAACTTTCCCGAACTGGCTTTTCACTTGCAATCATTCATTATGAAGTGTGGATGACAGTTTTCGTTCCATACACGTGTGAATCATACAAATACGTGCATGATTTCTTTTTGTTGTTATAGTAACAAATCATGGACAAACCAACCATTTCTTTTCGTTCACGCCCATGTAACGGTACATCAAAGCGCCACGCCTCTTCAACCTTAAAAGCGCTGTCGCCGCGCGGGTCTCGAGTGCCCTTCAACTCCTATATGCAGTCCCGCTTCCTTGCTTGCATCAGAATAACGTGACGTCAGATATCTAACAGTACCGATAGGTTCGCAACAAACGCCACACATTATCCGTGGTCTCCACCCAACCCGCAGAAAGAACCCAAGGCTCTGCAAGCTGCCGCCGAACTTATCGGTGGCGCCCGGTACGCGCGCGACGTCGTCAACGTCGAGTCGGTCGTGTCCCGCTGGACGGGCACGTTCGCCTCCGACTCCGCCGGCTCGGAGCCCGAGTACCTCACGGTGCGCTCGCTGGCGCTTCGCACTCCGGGCATTAGCGTCCACGACTGGCTGCGCGCCATCAACCAGAGTCCTCCCGTGTACGTGAACGCCGCCGACGACCTCTACGTCTTGGACCAGTACGGCGTGCAACTGACGCAGAGGATAGACGCCGAGTTCGGAGGCACTCGGCGACGCGAGGTGATGCGCTGGATCGCCGCACTCGTGTTCCACTACTTGGCGCCCGCGACTTCGTTCAACCTAATGCTACGCTTCGGACGGCCTCCGCAGCGTAGCTGCTACGAGTACGCGCTGACGCTGGCGCCTTACGCGCTCGTGACGCAAGCCGCTCGACGCCGGGTGTGGCCCGAAGAGGCGAGAGCCGCGAAGACCATCTACGAGAGGGTGCGCCATGTGGTCAAGCATTCGCTGGCCGACTGGATGGCGTCGCGAGCCGCTCGCAACGAAGCGGAGGTGCGTGTAGACGCCCTGAACGTGGTGTTGGGCGTGCCCGAGCACCTGAGCACGGCGGCGGGCCTCGATGCCGAGTACGACTACCTGGAGGGCTTCCACGGTGTGTTCATCAGGGACCTGCTTAGGTACGGTAGTAAAGTGTTGGTACGGGCTAGTCGGGGTTCCATTTCGAGAGTGACTAGAGCGATACAGAAGACATGGGGCAATGAACAATTATAACGAGCCCTGGCCTCCAACTAAAGTTTATTCTGAAGAACAAGCAACTTATGAAGAAAAAAAAACGACAGCGTGTGTATGGATACACAATAGAAGTGAAAATACAAGACTGATCATAGAAGCTGCAACAATCGCGGGAGGTGGCTATTTGAGTAAGCCTTGGATAGGCTTCACCGACAAAGAACTCAATTTGTTGCGCGCACACATGCGCACTTGTTTCTGACAGCTATTTTCTTGTTTTATTAGTTTAGAGTATTTGCTCACGTTAGCTTCGTGCTTTGGGAAAGCGTTTTTTTTCTTGGTCACGTGGTGTCACTTTTCCTGAATTGATTGCTTTTCTCAATACCATTTAGTTGAAAGTTAGCCCTCGTCTTCGGTGGTCGTTGTCCCGTGTCTTGCCTTACACTGTAGTCACTCTCGAAACATATAGGTACGGTAGTCATTTCCTCTCAGCCCGGAATGCCAAATTGACGATGAAGACAATTAGTGCGGGCTCTTACTAGTTTAATCGCTAGAGATATTTATTCAGTATAATACGGAACATTATGAACTTGTATTTTTGCGCAAGGAGGGGAAAATGGCGTAGGGGGGCGGCCGCCCCCTCGACCCTCCTTCCGTGCGCACGCAACAGCTATCTTTAGCAGTACAGCCATTGTTCAGGCTTCCTTGTTTGAGATTAGGCAGTATGAACATCTTAAAAATGTAATGCTGATTTCGCACACTTTAGGGGCATTTTTCACGGAGGCTGTAAGGGACCCCTCTCTGACGACAATAAAGAAACATGGCAGCTTGCTGATAAATGCGCGTACACAGGAGTTTTTCACTCGAATACACCACCCCTGTTTAGGTTTTTTTTTTACATATCATTTTCATGCGCGGGTTTCATAGATGATTACATATATAAGAAAAATAGAGCTTGCAAACGGTTTCTTTCTCGCCCGTTAGCACGCTGTATTCTATCTATCACTTATTACCAACTCACTAAACCTCGTCTTCTTTCATAGGCGACAATAAATTGTCCCCACCATTTGTTTCATACATAGCTCCTGCTTTCAAGACAACCACGCGATATCCCAAACTTCAAGCACGTGGTAAAACGGTGAAACTGCCACCGCAGCCATGACACAAGCAAACCGCGCTGTCTCATCTGCTCAGGTCTCTCAAGGCCAAGGCTAAGCGGGCGGCTCGCCTATTCAATGCCAGCCAGTCGACACCCGTAGCAAACCTTAGGACCGCCATGTACTCTGGAGCGCCGCACCCCAGCATCGGCGAAGAGACATTTTTCGTCCCCTACTACCACGTGATCGTTGTGCCGCCCCGGTTCCTGACGCCGCCCTTCGTGCTGATCAACTCGAGCGCGGCCTCGTACGGTGGATTCGGTCACGTGGTTGGTGCCGCCATGCTTGAGGCGTTCGACTCGCATGGTTTAACGCTCAGCCACATGGGAATCCGCGCCGATTGGCTCGATTCCACCACCAGGGACAAGTGGACGAGCAAGAGGAACTGCCTGCTCAGAAGGTGCGCGAGCTCTGTTGAGGGAGCAATGACTAACACTCTCAAAAATCGGCTTACGAGAATTCATGCATGCTGTTGCACGATTGCAAAACAAATGTCCAAGGCATTCCATAGTGCGTGTCAGCCCTGTAACGTGGTGCTATTTTCGCCAACCATTCTCCTTTCCAAAAGGTAAATGGCGTGTGTTGACGTCACTGAAAGCGCCACGAATGGTGCACTGCGAAGTTTGTGGTATAACGTTAATTAACGTTATCGGCAAATCACATGCATGTCCCATGCAAATCACTTGCATCGAGGCCGTAGACGTTCTGGAGATGTTTTTACATTGAAGCATTAACTGCAATGTTATGCTACTTCGACGTCTTGATAAACGCCGTGTAGGAGTACCAGTACACTTTAAGAAGCCTCGTATCAGACGTCACGTGTGGTCCGTCAATCTTCAAGTCCTTTCTCTCCTTAACGTCATGTTATAGTACCAGTATTTTAAAGCGTTGCGTCGATGATCTCAGCCGCAAGCTATCAATACTTAGCTCTCTCACTTTGTCTTTTGCCGCTTTAATACACAAAGGTACGCAACCAGTGCCGCACCATTGGACGTCGACTACAGCCGTAACACTCTGGACGAAAACTACGCCGATGTCGCCGGCTACGAGGCAGCACTACGGGCACTCCGTGGCGACCCCAGCTACAGGCCGCACGAAGAGTCGCCCGTAGCCGAGCTGAGCAACGAGCAGCTCTTCTACGTGAGCCTGTGCTACAAGTGGTGCGGTCGTGCGCCGCTTCATCGCGCCACCAACGACAAGACGCGGACGCGGCCCCACCACAAGTGCAACATTGCGCTGCCCACCGTTGCGGGTTTCGCCGACGCCTTCGGGTGCGCGCAGCGTTTCGGTGACGTTTGCGACGTACTCTAGAGCGTCCCGTCACCGAGAGTTGATAACGCGCTGCGCTGGAGCGTACAGATGAGGGGGTGGGGGAGGTTGTTGTTTTATCTACAAGATGCATTAAACGAGGTTTTCGCTCGTATTAAGATACCTAATAAACTTTGCCTCGAGCGTCATTCTTTATTTCTTGCACAAGCTTATTCATTCCGCGCCGTCTACTGTTCGATGAGTTATTGCGATGCTGCCATCGTTTACTCTAATATACGTTGTAAAAAAGCTCCAAAATACTACGCTTACCACATTTCTTGGGCGTTGCACGGCGTTGCACACATAATCGTAGGCGTGCGCATGAAGGGAGAGGGAGCATGGAAAGCGGCAGCTCCACTTGTCATCCTAGAGAGCAAACGCAAAGTGCATCTTTCATTAAGTTCATAAAGAAGGGGGCGCTGCCTCGAACCATCATTCGCCCTCGCTGATGATGAACCCTGCGTGTGCATATGCGCATAATGCAACCTTAGCATTTATTTAACATTTACCTTCTTTGCAACTTTGCTTATATATAAGCAAAGCAGTTGCTTTATTTCACTTTCCCACAAAGGTGCCATGCATGATTGCACTGAACATCTGATTTTGTTTGGTTACTACAGCATGGTACTGAAAGGCCGCTTGTCAGTTTTTGAGGATAACGTGCCCCATCACTTTTTCTGCATTTCTCTTATGACGATTGCTAGGGAAAGCGCTTGCCCCGCCGCGGTGGTCTAGTGGCTAAGGTACTCGGCTGCTGACCCGCAGGTCGCGGGTTCGATTCCCGGCTGCGGCGGCTGCATTTCCGATGGAGGCGGAAATGTTGTAGGCCCGTGTGCTCAGATTTGGGTGCACGTTAAAGAACCCCAGGTGGTCGAAATTTCCGGAGCCCTCCACTACGGCGTCTCTCATAATCATATGGTGGTTTTGGGACGTTAAACCCCACAAATCAATCAATCAATTAGGGAAAGCGCTATATCAGGAAACACTGAAAGAACAGCCACTGCAAGAAAGTTGTTGTAATGAAATATTTCAAAACCAACATTCGAATACTTATAGTTTGGACAGCTGCGGTGCACCAATTACTGAACAGCCTCTGCAGTCCTAGTAGCGCAACAATGGCTTTTTAATTATCAGCGAAGCTTGACAAAATATTCTGTTTGCAAAATACCTTCGTGTTCTGACCAAATGTTGCTCATTACAATAAAGATATATCGGGTTCTTTTCAGTTTTAGTATTAGACACTCTAGAAGAATACACACAAGTTTTCTACAGAAACATGATAACTTAATGCAGTAATGATAGAGACTAACAAAGCCAAAATGAATTTAAACGACGGTGCTACATCGAACATATCACTCGGCTTCTGACGTCTGCACACAGTTGCCTACACGTTTAGTGTACTACTGGTGTCGCAGAGGACGCGAACAACGGCAAGCATTAGCAGTGGTACAGTACGCGCCATCCAGTCATTGCTTCTGACATCGCTACTTTTGGCAGCACTGCGCGATCCCCCCCCCCATAGGGTGATATTTATTTTTCCGTTCTAGCGCTGATATGGTGATAAGAGTGGCCGGCGTGGGTGGGAATGGGATATTACAATTGCTTTTTTTTATTTGCTTCCTTCCAAATATCGGTGCAAGAACAGAAGCCCAAATATTGCGTTAAGCTGGATGGCTAAGTGCTACCAAACCGGATATGCGCTCCTCTGAATGACGCCTGCACCATTGCTAACGCTCCCCGCTGTTCGCTCTTCGTTTGACGCCGATAGTACTTTTCGAGGCGTATAAACTAAGATGCGAATATATTGTCTAAGGTCATGTCTAAACGCAGGTTTGGAGCAGCACGTGATATCAAGGGTACCATAGGCGTGTGCAGGAGTTTCCATTTGGGAGGGTAGTTTCACAGCAGTGCTATACTGCCCCTCCCCTCTACGCTCCCCCCCCCACCCCCCATTGGTAGAGACCATCAAAGCTTCACAATCAACGCATCAACGAAAATGATGCCATCACGTCCTGCTCACAACGGCCTGCCCTTGGTCCCCTGTTTTCCGGAGATAACGGTATATGAAGCAAACAGTTCTTGCAACGCAGCATGGGGTTATAGGCCACCGCTATCGTCGAAAAGAAAAAAAAGAAATACATGCATGTCCTTAGCACTGCACTTCAAACAATGACGGGAGAGGTTCGACATAGTAACGGTATGGGACAGAGTGAGCACCTCCCTCAGATGATTAGGAGCGCAGCACCGCCCTCCCCCCTGCCTCTTTCTCTTTCTCTCCTCCACCTATGCGAACAATAGGAAGGGTTTTGTGGAGTAGTTAGAAAGAACGTTGCACATTTGTGCTCTTCGCAGTGGATAGAACTTGAAGTGAGTTTTTTACTCCGACCTGCCACCCATGTTAGCCCATGAAGGAGTCTCGCATAGGGAGGACTGAAAATGTCGTCCCAGTGAACTGCAGCACTGGTAAACGTGCAGCCGTCTTAGCTTCCCCCTCTCGTGCCCCCGCGTGCGATCGTGCGTAAGCGGGAGTCATCGCTGCCATTTACGAGCTGTCGAAGTGCAAAAGAGGTTCCTGGTCAGAGACCCATGACGACCGCCATGCCGCCCCGGTATAGGGGTGGTGTGATGCCTCTCAGCAGGGGGGGTTATAGAGTGCTCCGCCCTGGCATGTTTTTGGACGTCCTCGGCCCCACGTGGTGCGCCAGCCACTGCTGAGGGTATACGCCTCCACGTGACACCACGGGCGCACACCGGCCGGACGTCCCGGGAGACCTGGCCCCACGGGAACCCAGCAGGCTGACGGGGGTGTCCGAACGGGCAGCGTGTCTCGGCGCGGCCACTTGCGCAACGGGGAACACACCCGTGCTGGAACGCCCTGTTCGCGAGAGAGAAAAGGCAGCAAGCGACGAACAAAAAGAAAAGACTCAAAAAATGGAAATGTCGTCGAGAAACGGACAAAGCCATGCGGTGGCCTTCTCCCCACCACCTCCAGGGGGGGCGTAATGGCGACTGAAGGGTCAATCAGGGAGGAGCCATCGTCGTCGTCGCTGCCGCAGCAGCGTGCGTGTATATCAAAGTTGGGCTGATTAGAAGCAAAAGGAAGAGAGGTAAAAACAAAGTAACAGCACGGAGGGCCTAATGGCTGTGCCATTAGAGAGATTAAACCGGTGGTGGAGGGGCCCCAGGTTACGCCGCTCGAGGAAAAGGCATCGCCAATGCTGGTGATGGGCCTGGTCCTTTTCCCTTTCCCTTTTTTTCTGTTCGGAAGAACTCGTTCCGAGTGGCACCCTCTCTTGTGGCCCTCATGTTTTTCTTGCGGCCCTCATGTACGTCCACTTCATGTACGCACAAGGAAGGATGATCCTGCTTGGCGAGCAGACTCATCGACGCCACCTCCGCGGTGTCAGCAATTTTGAATTCGCCCCTCGCACGGTTTCCGTGGACTTGCTCTCCTTTATTGCGTTTGGTGTGAGAGGCTTCTTCGTTTGCGTAGCTGTGTATTTAGGAGTATAAACACATTCTGTACCCTGTGCGCGCTTTTGGACGTTGAGAAAATTAGACCCCCACAAGCACGTATGATCTGTACCCCCCCCCCTTTTTTTATTCCTTTAAAAACAAATGTATTTAAATTCTGAATCCTTCGCATTTAGTGTGTAATACCTTTGAAGTGCCCGGAAATCTACCACAGTGCAAATTTAACTTTACCACAACTATAAGCACACATGGCTGCTTGCATTCTGCATTCAGTGTTTTTCTATATGTTATTTTGCTTTCATTATTTGTTTGCCCAGTGGTGAAGGGCAAACCGGGAAACTACAGCTCCGTACATTCCTTTTCTTTAATTGTATTTGAATAAAATTTCAGCGGTGCTGTATCAGTTTTCTGAAATCGAAGGAGAAGCACGAAAACATGCGCAGTTAATCTCGTCAAGCCATAGAAATTTCTGTTTATTTTTTGTTTTTTCATACTTCATACGATGTCATGAGATTCCTGAATTTAAAGGAGTGTAGCTTACAGAGTCTACGGTATTGATTATCTTTCTTTACTTAGCAGCGATAACCGGAAACGTGGCTGACAGAAACTGTACAAGTGCGCAAAGCAACGTTTAATCAAAGACAGCAAATATTAAAGGGTTCCGCGTCCAGAGAAAATCTTCGCTCGCCAACGCTAAGAAAGTTGGAGGTCAACGAGTTACAGCGCAGAACACTTCCGCATAACCATGAAATGAACGTTTCGCTCATTGCTTACTTTTTTATTTGTGCACTTGATTGCTTGTTACACCTATGCGACTTTCTGCCATACTTGTCATGTCACTGGCCTTTCTTTGTTTTTTCGCTACTGCCCCTTTGCATCAATAGAACTTCCTCCCGGGCTAGTTGGTGTTGTATCCATGACGTCATATTTTTTAGTGTAAACGTGATCAAGCTCTTTTTTTGGCGCAACTTCTACGAAGTTGCAGACGGACCTCCTGTGTCGTGTTGCGCAGTCGGTGTTTGGCGCTTGCCCTGTGCTCTGTCTTCTCTTCTCAGCAAGTTCATTTTTTTTTTTCTGTTTGCGCTAAAAGATATGACGTGTGCTCCTCTGCATTCGGTACACCAACCTAAGTTTGTGAAAGAACGAACAGTTGCTTGCGCTGCTGGTGAACTGTACGTACGATAGGGCAGGTGAATTATTTCGCTAGTGTCGTCTTTTACGACTGCAGTATAAGGCGGCAGTGTGAGAGCATACTTCTCTGTGCGTCACTGCAGACTACATAGTCCCTCCTGTTTCCTTCATACGGTTTTTTTTTACTTTTGCAGGTACACAGGTGCATGTTGATCGAAACGTTACACTCTCTCTCCCTTTTCGAAGGCCAAATCACGTGTCATACTACTGTCTGATTCATATGACGGGATGAGGTTAAAATGAAAGCAACGATGCGTACAGCACGTGTGAGACAGGCAAGGGACGTTGGGGGTGATCGAGTGACAGACAGCAGAGAAGAAACAGAACTGGAGACACAAAATATTGTTTCCTCTCACTTCTGAGGCGGTCACGTTCCCGTTCTCCCCCTTTTTTGTTCATTCAGACGCGTACGCGAAAGCAGAGCCATTTAGCCGCGCCACGTCCATCAGAAATACGAAAACCCTTTCGCTGCTGTGGCTGAGGACGTGACGAGTCAGTGGGCGCAAGAACAGCAACGGAAAGAATAAAAGCTGGGCAACAAAGTGGGCGGCGCAAAGTGACAACCAGTCGGAGGCTCGGAGATGCCACTCTGTCGGCACGGTGCGTGCTTGACGGGGCACGCGTGATTCTGTCACTCGAACATGTCATCGAGAGCCGCGAGCCGTGGATCACGCTTCCGGCGTCGCGTGCGTCCGCGGTGGCCATCCGCTGCAGGTGCGCCCGGGCACGAACGCTGCGCTGGCGTGTTGCAGTTCGACTCAATAAGGTGGTCGTATACATGAGCTGTAGTTGGTTTTGCGACGTGACTTTGTAGAGGCACAAACCTAAACTAGAACACGAAGAAGATTACAAACGAGCACGCGCTCAGTTCGACGTTCAAAAAGTTGCGCTGACTAACTAAGTGGACAGGCGGACATATATGAGAGGTGTCAAAATATAGTCAGTTGCTGGGCTAGTTTGTTAGACTTCTTGAAGCGGAGAGCACGGAATTTATTGGGAAGAAGGAATACATGACGGCAAAGTGTCTTTTCTGTCGTGTGTTTTCTTTTTCTTCTCAACCGATTCCGTCTCCACTATGCAAGATCAGAGCTGTATTCCTTCAACAAAGCACGAATGGGTAGCAGCATGACCATGCAAGACGCAGCTCAAACATCACAAAGCTCCATACGTGTTCGTCTAAGACTCTAAAGACTAAAGCCATCTTACTTTTTCTTCTCGGTCAATGTACTGATACAATTGTGTGATACTATACTGCTATTATTGTCCGATATTGTTGATACCATTGTTATCAGTCAATCTATCAATACTAAACAGCTGCAGCGGACAGCCGGTAGTCGTCTAGCCCAAAAAGAACCTTGAATAGAAGCTTGGAGGAAGCCGTGCTTGGTTCGAAGTTTCATTTTCGAAATTCGTGAGTGAGGTTACCGGGCGGGTTTTGGCAAAAACGTCAAGTTTAGTGAAAGACACACGGATGAGGCGGGCACGTCTGCCTGTTTCGCTGGTATACGGCAGCAACCGAGTTAGCCAGCGCCTGTGGAAGTTCCAACCGTGCTCCGTGTGCCCTTTGTTGCCCTTTATGACTAACGCACTTTAACTTGCGTTAACAGCTAATGCTAGCATCACGTCCTTTGTTGTCATTGTACGGTATACTTTTTTGGTTAACATGACCGTTGTTTGAATATCTGGTAAGTGATCTTGCCAACACGCCCATGCTATGGTTTGGAAGCTCAAGTGCACTTCACAAGATTGCATTTCCTGCGCTGCAGACGCCAGAGACGGTAATCTTTACAGCACTGAAACGAAAAGAAAACGAAATTCTATGGACAAACACGGACGACTTCTAGTTCACAAAAGTTTCGATTGGTATACTAACAAATTATGACTACAGAATGGCACACGCTCGATACCAGCACGCAATAGTAGTGATATCCCGTGCTCGGGGTGCACCGGAAATACAACGCAATTAGAGCTGTCTAAGTACCATATTCCCATTCTTTTTATTCATGAGTAATACAGTCCATAACGCAACTACTGTTAAAAACGAGGAAAAATAACCGATTGACGGTCAAACTGACCGAAAGAGATCGTCCGAGAGTGAAGGAAAGTCTTTGTGGAGCTATAAAACTCTGACAGACGCACCAGCTGGTTAGTCTACATAGGCTAAGCGCCATCGCCTTGTGTCCACTCTCTTTCATCAGTGGCGGCCCAGTTGACTCGCACAAAGATCCACCTCCTCCCTTCCCTCTCCAAAGCGCCAGTGGCCGGACACTCAAACTCCCGAATTCAAAACTACTTTAACGAGTTAATCCAATGTGGTTCCCGCCTGTCCAGGCGTGCTCCAGCTTTGTGCAGAGCGAATGCCGAGCGCCCACTGTTTGCATAGGCGCGACGGACTCTAAAACCTTTGTGGGAGGAAAACTGGAGTGAGGGCATGGAACGAGAGGAAGGGGGAGGAGGAGGATGGTGCGTCTTTTGAAGAATGCCCGAAGCGTCGCATGCTGCTGTCTGTGTGCATGCGTCCTTTTGAGAGAGGACGCCATCGACGTTGCGAGCGCGCCAAAGGCTCCGACTGCCTTGACCGGCGAGTGACCACAACACATTCGAGACTTCAGATATGGCCCGCAGAGCTTTTCAGGCGTGAGAGTAATTGAGGGATTCCTCCGACTTCCCGCTTTTCTCCGTCTCCTTGCTTGCGTCAGCCCGAGCGCACTTTGAAGGCGCATATAGGGGGCTCCACCGTATAAGCCACGCGCGTCTCAGTCAGATAGACATATTAATTTTGCCCGTTCGGCTTCGACGTGGTCATCTTAAAGTCGACCAATGGCTAAACTAGCTGCAGTGAATAGTTGTGGATGTTTGCATACGCTTGTGCAATAAACCTCGTGCGGCGAAGGCTTTCTACAACGGTACGTAGGTCGAATTAAGGCGGGGACACAATGCACCGATTTCAATGGTACCAGATGGTAGGCACTTATGCACGCGGATACAACTTTGATAAAATTGTCGTATTCTGTAGATTAGAACGATGTTCAATAATATAATGCGGGAGAAAGTTGTGTGAATTTTCGCTAGCTTAATTGCATTGTTATTTTGGCGGAGCCCTTGTATATTCAATTTTCATGGGAAAGCATGGCGCAAATCTTCAAAGCTATTGTTCCTCTGCATTCGGGATCGCTACACGCAGTTAAAAAAAAAAACAAATCAATCTGTTCCTGACCTTTTGTGCAGAAAAAATCACGACTTCGGAGCGCATCATAAAACGTCACAAAATAATCTGTGATTCCCACTCCAACCACAACACAAAACATTACTACGCACCAGATTTCAGCAGCAATTCATCATCCTTGGGTCTTCCTGCTAAGATGTTGATTCCAATGTCAGCCCTCGTTATAACTGGCTCGTGTCACTTGTATTATAGGTTTTCTTTCACGGGTCCGTACATTTTAGTGAGATCCTTTACACCTTTAGCTCCGCGGGGTGATTTCCCGTAGTTGTGTGTTTAAGGAATGTTAGGTGACTTGCGTTGGGTTGATCTTTTCCGCGTGTAACTGCGTTGAAGAAGCAGCGAAGACCTCGGTGTCATACGCTGTTTTATACTTCCAATTTACTAAACAGAGGCTGTATCGCTGAACTTTCTTCGATGTCTCCTACAGCGGGTCCGTCGGGACATGTTCATCAAAGTGTATCTTGAGTGAAACGCTTTTCTGAACGAGTTGGTCCATAAACCCTCATGTAAAAGGAAAAATGTATGAAAGGAACGAGGACGACATGTGAGTTCCGATCCTGTGTTCTCCTGTAATCGTTGCTGCATTAGCGCAACGTTTTTTTTTTCCTGCTTTTTTTAGACTATAATATTTTTTTTCTTTCTTTGCAACCCACTAAAGCATTTCACCATGAAAGATGACGTACCTCGTTCAACACACAGCCAAAGCAGCATGCATGGTGATCAACGTTGAGTTGCGATACATTTATGCCTCTGACATCACTAATTGCTTTACTTCATGGCCCATCAGTTCTATATGCGTGCGTGTTTAGGCATATGCGTTATCTGATCTTTTCTCTTTTCCCTGAGTGTCACGGCTGAACAGGTAAACGTACGTTTGTACCTCGAATTTATCCTTTCTAGCTTCACTTCTTCGACATGTCACTAACAAAAAGTGAAAACTAGACTAGTGTCTGGATGATTGATACATGTGCTGTGTTTGGTCCGAAGTTCACATCAAAAAGTCCATTGTGCTCCTCGTCAGTTTAGCGCACCACACCACCTATATGGGATACACGCATAAATCCAAATTGCTCTTTAGTGTAACGAGGGCTTACAAGGCATACGTGAACAATATAGCCGTAAAATTTATAAATCTAAGTGAATGTAGAAGCGACCTCGTGGCATGTACAATGTGCGATACTTCATAACAACACGTGTCTCTCAACCGTCAAATGAACCGCCCCTTTCACGGCGTTCTTTTCGAACCCGTCCTCCTATTCCGACGCATCATAGGGCGTGACCTCACTGACCTCACAAATCTACGCACGCGCGCGTGTACGTTCATGTATTTTTTGGGAACACGGGCAGCTCAAACCAGACAGCAAGCGTGAAGACTTGCTAATCTTGTTTCGGGTGCCAATTTTCTCGCGCGCTCTATAGTGACTGACCATAGTTTTATACAACACGGAGTGAGCACGAAGAAGCCATCGCTCCATTGTGCGCCGTGTTCGAGTTCTAGCAGATTCGAGTTCCACCTCGACAGCCTTCTAAACCATCGCCAGGCCAAAAATCCGCAAAACACCCGGGCCGCGGTGCATCAACCTTACAGGCTCACACTCCAATATACTGACGAAGAGGACATGCCTGAAAGCGTCTTCCGTACCCTCAAAATTGCCTTCATCGCCGCAGTACTGCGACACTGTTTCGCCTGCTTTTTATTTTTAGCCTTTGTTTTCCTCGCCTTCTTCAGCCGTCTTTGTTCTCCCGTTCACGGCGAGGCATTCATTCCGCGCTGCGAGCACACTGAAAAGCCCAGCGTGAGCGCGGGGCTGTTTTTTGGGGTCCGCAATTGAGTGTCACTCGACTCCGGATTAGCGTGTAATCCTTTGGCCCCGTCGCCATAGCGAACGACGTTCAGCCTCCCCCCCCCCCCTCCCGCGAGCCGCGGTTCTCGTCTCTCGGCGCGTTGGTGGCGTGTTTTTTGGCCAATTCGAGTGACGCCTCGGTGGGGGCATCGGCACCATTAAAACAGGCGCCTGCATTTGCATGCATATGACTCTGTGAATTACAATTCTACCGACCTACCCAAGCGCTATAACTGAAAGGGGAAAAAAAGGAACCTGCAGCGCCTCCAGCCGAGCGCAGTGACAAAAGAAGAGCCCACCTCCGCAATCTTTTTTCCCGTTTCCCTTCACTTCTTCGCGTGCCACACCTTTCCGGTTACTCTGTATGATTCCACTCCTCTGCTGCTATCTAACGTATCTTCCGTGCAACGTTCTCAGCTTTAAGAACAGATCAAACCTCATCTCCTGTCTTACTTTTTTTTTTGCGGCTTGCCTCGCAGTCTCTTTTTTTGTTTGCCTCTTTTTTAGAGTAGTATTTTTGATTGTACCTTAAGAAACTCAGTTCTTGCAAATTTGAAAAAGCCAGCGCAACCGCCTCCTTTCCATTCAATTTTATTTTCTTTACTAGTTCAGTCGGAATAAAAGCCTGTATCGTATTGTCGTTGCGAGAAGCTTAACAAGAACTAGTGACTTAAGGTGGTCGAAATTCCACGCCGCGCAATAGGTTCATCTATTCCGAGAACGGAACGGCTTCCTGAAATCTTCGGGGTCTATTACAGATGACAATTGCGCAAGATACGTTATTGTTGCACGGCCGAAACATTCCACATCTTGAGATTGTTGAAGCACAGGTAATTCGCTTATAGGTGCTTTGACGTGCGCTGCAGTTTTTGCTTGGCGCTACTGCGAAGGTATATGCCGCATTGCGCAGAGC
The DNA here is from genome assembly GCF_013339725.1 of Rhipicephalus microplus. NCBI lineage: Eukaryota > Metazoa > Arthropoda > Arachnida > Ixodida > Ixodidae > Rhipicephalus > Rhipicephalus microplus. The sequence goes on along the minus strand of NC_051165.1, from coordinate 263,534,523 downwards.
AGCTTTAACGTTTCTTCGCCTTTTCTTCTGCTGCTTCAATTTGCATGGCCACCATAGATAGAATTCCGCATCTGAGAACACGTCGACGCAATGCCGCCTAAATAAAAGCGTTCTTTCTTCAACGATGTTGCTCCTTTCTTCGCAAAGATTGTAATGAAGCAAACGAAAATTCTTTCTAGTCGGTATTACATAATAGTTAACTGCAAGCGCAATGCAGTTTTTTTAATACCGTAAAATCTGTACAAATGGCGTGCAACCATGTTCGCAAACAGTGTGCGTAAGTATATGGTGTGCCTGCATTTGCGTAGCGAAAAATGCAGACTTGGCTCTCGTGAGACAAGTCCCACCACGTGCACTTGGCGCCACTGCCTTCACTTGAACGATGATCAGTAGCATTATTGGGCAATGCAGGGAAGACTGCTTGAAATAATTAAAAGTCAGCGAGTCAGTATGCAAGAGAGTATACCACCGAAACGTCACACCATTCGACTCACTTCAGCAGTCCTGCCTTGGCAGGTACTACTTGATCATTTACGTCTTCTGCTGGACCTGTTCAAAACGGGTGGTACTGGCCACCGCCGTCTGTCACTCTAAAATTGTCTCTATCGCTTTGCACCGTCTCTGTACAGGTCGTTCATTCATTCACACTTTCGGAAATGATAAAGCATTATCCTAAAATGAATTAAATTATTGCTTTTGTTTAACAAGAAAAGAAGCAGGAGAAAAAAAAACACCTGGCCTGCGCAGAACAAGCAGGCACCGTCACAGCAAAAGCGAGAAAAGTGGCCTTTCCAGATCCCGTTGTAGACCCTTTTGGGGCAACTAATAACAGTGCGTAGGCAGGGCACCTACAACGACATAAACCACCGCAACTTTCATGAAATGGGGAACCACCCACTCTGTCATTATTCATCATTATGCGGACAAGAGAGGTACCTGCTACGGAAGAAGAGGAACAAAAAGAGAGAAGGCAGGCAGGTCAACTAGGCACAGGCCCTGTTTGCTACCCTACGCTGGGGGAATGAGAAAGGGGAGTATAAAGATGAGAAAGGGAGGAAAGAAAAGGGAAATAGAGAATAAAAAATTTGTCAATACATGGGCTGACGCGTATGCAGCGGTGGTACTTTGCAAAAGCCAAAGGCGTACACATATCAGTCCGTAGTCCTCAGAAAGCACAAGAGTGCTTTGACTGCCTTGTGAGCCAATGAAAGACGAGGACAGTGATCCAGTGCACCGGCACAAAGAGTGGCCGCTCGTCCAGTTGTCGCAACGCGTCACAAAGATTTTGTCTCTCAAGGGCAAATCGAAGGCAACGGCATAGCAGATAGTCTATGTCTTCTTCGGTGCCGCAGGCCTCCCATTCGGCACTGTCGGTCACTAAAATTAGGGTTGCATATGCTTTTGTGAAGGCAACCCCCAACCGAAGCCCACAAAAAAGCGAAGTTTCACGTCGGTGAAGTCCAGATAGAGGTCGAAGTATCAGTTGAGGGTTTATGCGGTGGAATCTTGTATGTCTTATGTTTGGGGTGTTCCACTCCCGAAGACGCACACTACATGCCAAATGACGAAGCTGCCTTGCAACGCCTGTTTTTGAATGAGGAATCGGAAGGGTGTACTCTTCTTGGTGGTATGTGCGAGCCGCGTTGTCCGCGGACTCATTGCTACTGATTCCACAGGGGGCAAGGTATAACCACTGAAAATTGACCCTGTGGCCTGTTTGTGTTACGTAGTGACGAAGCTTGACAATCACGTATGTGGGATGTTCGTGGCAATCTTATTGAAGAACCGACTGCATGCACTTTAAGGCCGGTTTGTAAGGTCGAAGACAGGTCCCGGTTGATTATGACTCCCAAAAACCTGTCACTCCGGCTGTCGTGGTGGTCACCAGAAAGCCAATGTCTGCTTACGGCGTATCAATTAAGGGGCAATCGGTTCACATCTGTAGTGAGGCATAACGTGTACTTTGCTTCTGCTGTAACTGACGAAGATAAAGAATCATGGCTGAGCTTTTGTAATGGTCTGGAAGAACTCAACAAACCACTCGTTGCGCAATTCACATTGTGTGACGCGTGGTTGTTATTTCACTCATCTACGATGCTATATTACCTACGTTAACAACATTCCTTGCCCGACATGACGCCTGTATAGGGTGTGTTAGCTCTGTGGTAGAATACCCAGCTACCACGTAGGGTGCTCGGGTTTATATTCCATATTTTCTTAGAAATTATTTCTGATTTGTTTTTTTCTTCTTACTTCTCACAATAGTGGTTACGTACACAAGCAGCGACGGACAGCTACTCCGCTGCCGTAACTATCTGTTTAATAGATTTCACTGGAAAACTTCATTGACACAAAGGAATCGGGAGCACGCAGGCTTTGGGGCCACCGCAGGACCCCAATGAGCTCAAACGTTCATTTTTCGGTGGTTCATGATGCTGCCAGTGTGGTCGGCAGCCATGGCCAGTGCAGCCGAGTCCTCAGAACGCAGCAAGGTCAATCATCTCTGCTCTTAAGATGCTCACGGGAGAGGTCCGACCAGGCACTGTGAAATGTGCGGATAGCAGAAGCACGAGGTTTAAGGCAACGAGTTCAGGGGAGTAGAAGGGGTTGAGAGTGCATTAAAATGAGGGTAAAGGGAACAGTGTGAGTTTGTATATAGCGTCAGAGGGTTGCCTGCGTTTGCTCAGGTACTTGTGCGACGTAGGATATACAGCTGATGCGGTGCCCTATAGACCTGAGTAAGCTCGTCGAAAGTGTGCACGAGCTGCTTTGTGAATCCGGAATCGGACTCCGCGAGTTCCTGGTTTCACGAAAAGAGTTTGCTGGCCTGGTTTCCTCCAGGTTTCCCGGATTCACGAAATAAATTAGTAAACATATCTTGCCATACAAAGCAGTTATGTCGGAAGGCATTGGGTAATTTGGATTCTTTCACCTCGGCAATGTTTTTCCATTGCTAAAAAACTGCAATCAACTCAGATTGTGCAGAGAGGGCTGTGTAAAATTGTGTTGGTGTGCTCCGTAGGCTGTTTGCGGCGTCGAACCTCATTAGGATCAGGATTTTATTTTCAGCACTAAGAAAAGAGCATAATTTACCATCCCTGAGCTTGAAGACCAACTTGAAATAATTTGAAAGCCCTTTTCTTTTCGCACGGGTTCTATTTTTCCAGCCACCAGCGGTCAAAATATGTTTTCCGCGCATCATCTTCCCCAATTCAGTCCGGGTGGAGGCCACGAAAGGGATCTTAGAAAAAATAATAAAATATGCTATCATCATGAATGAAATCTCGCCATGGAAGGGCTACAACGTTCGCATGAAGATATGGCAACAAAAGAAAGTAATTTTCTTTTTTTTTACTATCGCTTCGGAGTAATGGGGCGATGCATGGAGACAGCGCGAATGATGATGAGGGTTTGTGCTAAATTCAAGCCGTACAAGCACAAACATATCGAAGTAACTCGGAAAAAAATTGAAGCTTCACGCCATAGCAAAATAGCGCCGACTCCGAACGCGTTACAGCGTTAAGATGAGCTCTTTCGTTAGACAACAAGCAAATGCGATGGAGTTACCACATAAAACGACACATTCTTCTAGGCCTCAAAGAAGCAAATCGGAAAAGTGAAGTAAAAAAGGCTGAAGATGCTAGAAAAAGAAGGGCAAGAGTGTTGTTCAAAGACAAAATGGAGAAAGGCTGAAAAAAAAAAAGTATAAGCGTCGCTTCGCACCGTTTGCTGCCTTCATTCGTCAATTCAATCGGAAATTATGCAGAAGTGGTAAAGCGGCACGTCGTATATCAAGTCCAGCAACAGAGCCTCGTGAACTCCAAGAGAAGGCCGATGGTTGCGATGGAGATGGGAGCTTGTATGACGGCAACAACGATGAGTGTCGCCGGACTGATTGAAAAACGGCCTTAAAAACGACCGTTTCCCGTTGGTTGATTGACTCGCGTCTCTCTTCTCCTATTTTCCTTCCTTTTTTTTATTTTTTTCATTCTCTAGTTTATGGCAGACTCGCCGTTCGTTCATTATTTCATTGGAGAATGATGAGGGAGATCGCACTGGCCCAGCACGATCATATAGCATTTCATTCGAAATAAAAAAAAATAAAACGCAGCGACGGGCGCTTTGAACATCCTTTCTTTTTTCTTCGCTCTCCATGACTTCCTCTCGAACTGTAGCGTTTGCCGAGTTTCTACAGTCTGAACTTTATTGGACGCTTCTTTTGTTTATCAGACAGATTTTCGAAATCCGTGTCGCATATGGCGACGCGAAACTGACAATACGACAAAACTATAGATGTGTAAGGGGAAGCGTATCAAAGACTCGTCACGTACTGTGGCGCGATTCATTTGGATATTGCCATTTCTTTGTGCGCCTCATGCAAATGAGGCGGACCAAAAGCAATCCGTACAAGCGCTTACTCACTTGAGTTTTGTCTCTCTTCTTCTTTTTATTTGAGAGAGAGAGAGAGAAACAAGAGCGATGGCACGTCGCGAATGTCAAACTCTGTCGCACACGTTCTGAAACAAGTTCGCTTCCTTTGCTGAAGTATACAATCGCACCCCCCTCTCAAGCAGAATGCGTAACTGCGTGAGCCGCGTGCGGCAAGCAAGTGCCTCCCGCGCTGCCCGATGCAACAGCGGAGCTCAGCCACTTCGCGACGTCGGGTTCCTGAGCTGGCGTCACACAAACAGATTGCAGGGAGGCGTATATACATACACCCGTGGCGCCTGAGTGTTTACCCGCTTTTGCTTGCATGTGTGAGCCCAGAGCTTCTGCCTCTCCGACGGGTGCGTTTTACTCGAGATACTCGGGCGCGGATAGAGCTTCCGCTGGACTGGGTTTTGATTAAAAGGTGCGCCGCTGCTTACGGCTAAGACTGGTGTTGCCGCGATTAAGCAGGAAGGAAACAAGGAGGAAGCAGAAAGAGCTGGGGACGAATTTCACAGCTGATGCCCACGTGTCATTCTCTTAGAGTTCATTCTCTTAGAGCCCGTTCTCGGAACGCCTTCCACGAGTATGCATATGCTGGCGTGCATTTTTTTTTTCACCAGCGCTTGTTCAAATAGAACTCTAGAGCACCAACCGCGTGGAAGACGTATACTTCAGAGGCGTCATTGTCGCGCCGAGCATCGCATCGTTTATTGCACGCGAAGCGATTCCACAGTTGCGATCTAAATCAGAGCTGAAAGGTGTTCCGCGTCGATGATTGCCTCTTCGAGTGAGAACCTCGCGTAATGCGATTCGGCCTTTACGACTGCAGTCGATGATGCGCTAAATACGCGACACAGCAGATACATTTTCTGAGAACGCGGGAACATCTTTCTTCCGGAGCTTGAGTCGATAAAATTTAATAACTTTATTGCGTGCTCAGTCGGCTGTTATTTATTTAACTGGCTCTCTTGGTGAAAGATTAATATACTGTCGGTAAACCGATGGTGTACAAGCCTTACATTATACTTTTTAAAATATTTATTTATTTATTTATTTATTTATTTATTTATTTATTTATTTATTTATTTATTTATTTATTTATTTATTTATTTATTTATTCATTCATTTACTTATATGTACCGTAAAGTATGATTTTTTTACTACTTACTCTATGCATCACAGAAAAAGGGGACGGGGTTCTTTGTGGTATTGTAAAACTTCATAAATATTCTATTCTTTTAAAACTTGAACTGTTTTTCAATCTTTGATAATCCAGCTGCACCCACAGTACAAACGTAAAACTCTGACTGTGCCATCGCAGCGCCTCCACAATACCATTCGCTGATTTTCTTGCCTAGAACATCAAACAAACGTTTTGTTCACTCTCTCCAGACGCAAGACCATTGTCTTTCGATGGCATTTGCAGTGCAACATGCAGATACGGGGCTAATTTTTTTTTCCTTTTTCTTGCATTGCCGGTTGGTTGCATTGCGTTTAACCAATCAAAAGTTCGTCGAAAGTGCCAGGTTAACCAACATCATGGAGAAGTTTCAGTCACCGACCGAGTAAATGTGAAAACACACGAGAGAAGCAGTGCGATAAAGAGACCCTGAGGGTCTCGAAACGTCTCTCCTCATGTACTTTCACCCGGACTTCGTCAGTGACCATGACTTCTTCGTAATGCCCAACTACTTGCTGCGTGCTTCCGTATTCACGGAGCATTCTTGATCCTTTGATTTCGCAAGCAACGATCGACAATACAGCCGGCTTGATTCGAGTCACTCATCTACCCCTTCATACCATGCTAACGACGCACGGTGGGACAAACAAGCAAGTACGAAATAAAAAGAGATGACAGGAAAGGAAGAGATGGTGTTGTTTTTGTTTATCTTTTTGCTTAGTTATGCAGACGCATCGCTGTGGTGGAGAGCTTCAACAGAAAGTAAATGACGCGCTAACTACTTTATTGTCGTGTTCTTATTCAACAAGAGCTTTTCTTTTTCCGCCATCGCTGGCCTTGCGCTTGTAACAAATGCAAATCAGACATGGCATAACTTGTACTTTCCCCGTTCTAAGTTCTCGATCCGCGACGGCGAACATTTATCAGGCGTCGTTTTGGCACACGTTACGAGGTCATTCGTAACAGCGCCGCTGTTTTACGAAACGGTAAGGGCAAGGTCAAGATTAAATTAAATTTAGGGAGGGCGCGGAGTCCGATCTACATCAGATGGGCGAAAAGGGGATGTGAACAAAGGAAGGAAGAAAATAGAGCGAATGAGGAAAGACAAAAGACAGACATTCAGGCGTCGGGCAAACACCGGCCATTCTTTTGTTTCCCTTACTTCCGGACTTTACGAACACTGTAATGAGAAGCCTAATCTGCGGGAAGGAAAGAGACGATATTGGGCCATCAAAAATCTGCGCCATATATTGGTAATTCCTTTTTTTTTGTTTCGTCTCATCGGCAATCAAGAGGAAGAAAAACAAAGACGCATCAGATGCGCATAGACAAGGGCGCCGGGCCGCATTAAAACAAAATAACCACAGAGTGGGCCAGGACAGGGTACCGCTGACATATTCGTCTCGCAAATCCCTGGCCATTTTTCTCGGCAACGCATTTATTCAAAACCTGTTTTCATGTCCGCTATTTCATTTCTTTTAATTAACTTCATATATTCTTTTTTTTTCAGTGGCTTCATACATTCTTCCACTGAGATATATATATACAGTGGCTACGGCGAAGCATCACTTCAATTGGTGCATGTGTGCCAAACGCTCAAATATTTCGTCCTCCTTTCTTTTCGTAACTATCCTAATATTTCTCCCCTTGTAATCTTGTTCTCCCTGCTTTCTTAGCTAGCCAGCAGTTAAGTTACTGCAAGACGACAGAGAAGAGGAGGGGGAGGGGAGAGCGAGTGAGGGAGCCAACTCGAAGCACGCATGTCCAAAAAAAGGTCGAGCTATATAGCTCTCAGTATAGGTGGCGCCGAGCCTTTGAGTTCGCTTCTCCGTCGAACAGTGCGATTCTGTTTCGTGTTTTGCTCCATGGTTCGCCGTGTTCTGCCCCAAATGGCAGACATCAACGCGCGCTGAAGATAAAGAAAAGAAATTAGCCTTAGTGCCGGGAAGAAAAGAGCAGGCGGTCTGTACGTTGGAAGGTCTAACGCCTTTAAGAGAGGCGGATGGCTGTGCCCCGCAGCTGATCTATGGTGCCATTAAAGTTTTTAGAACGAGCAGCGAACGGCCTACATTCGCGCAGGAGGTCGGCACGCCGAATAAGGAGCGACGATCAACTGCCACCGCTCTGGCTGGAGCATGCGCAGAAGGAGACACCATAGACGATATTGATGGACTCGCAAATATAGGCAGACGCATTTCGACCAAGGCACACTGTGAAGACCAGATCTCGCACATGAAGCCGTATAACTAGAAGGAAACGTCAAGGACGAAATTTAAGGTACCTTAAGCTAACTTTGGTCTTTGTATACAGGATAGGTCATCTTTGTACTTACATTAAGTGAAGACGATGTTGCAAATATGAGAGCATCTAGCCTTAATTATCAGACATTAACAACGCTTACCATTGTTTCGCCAACACTAGCAACAATATAACCATACTAAATTACTGCATTTAGGACACCATAAGCAGACACTACAGCCTTCACTAGCAGTCATTTCTGGTGCATTGAAAAGTAGTGCCTGTGGTGTAGTCATGGCATAAATTGGCGCAGGGAGTTTTCTAGTATATGAGGTAGTCTATTGTACACTATTTTATTCAGCGTTATCGTTCACAAATTGCGTGGGTTGAACCCAACGACATGCTCTCGCAAACAAAAAGCGATCGCGACATAAATTTACCAGTTGGAAGCGATTACGAAAATATTTAGTTTATAGAGAGAGAGAGAGAGAGATAAAGATGCAAGGAAAGACAGGGAGGTTAACCAGATGCACATCCGGTTTGCTACCCTGCACTGGGGAAGGGATAAAGGAGAGAAAAGAGGTTGCAGAAATTAGTTTAAAGTGTATGTAATACATTCGCACTAAGCGGTTCCGCCACACTCTCTGAGAGAAAGAACAAGGCACCCTGTACATTGTTAACCTTTGGCCACCTGACGCAGCCCGCCAATTGCCAGCGCTACGTGTGGGCAACTCGATTCCCTCGACTACGCTGCAAGCGGAATCACGTAAACACGACACAATGACGGAACGTGTGATATCTGCAATAGGGCCTGTTAGCAGAGTTGGTTCACTTTGTAGTAAGCGCGAAGATATAGTCCATACTGGTAACCGAGTATATTTTTGTTTTATGCTGCAAGCCCTTCATTAGCTACTTTGAGTGCTTCATTAGGTTTTCTTACGTGATGATGAACACTTGCTGAGCTATAAACTTCTTCACACACACACAGACACACATTATAGATAGATAGATAGATAGATAGATAGATAGATAGATAGATAGATAGATAGATAGATAGATAGATAGATAGATAGATAGATAGATAGATAGATAGATAGATAGATAGATAGATAGATAGATAGATAGATAGATATAGATAGATAGATAGATAGATAGATAGATAGATAGATAGATAGATAGATAGATAGATAGATAGATAGATAGATAGATAGATAGATAGATAGATAGATAGATAGATAGATAGATAGATAGATAGATAGATAGATAGATAGATAGATAGAAGATAGATAGATAGATAGATAGATAGATAGATAGATAGATAGAGATAGATAGATAGATAGATAGATAGATAGATAGATAGATAGATAGATAGATAGATAGATAGATAGATAGATAGATAGATAGGGAGAGAGAGGGGGGGAGAGAGAGATTGGACGAGAAGAAAATCTTCGAATCAAAGGTGCAAATTCATCGTCGCTAAGCAGAAAGTAATAACCATCGCTAAATAATAAATTAAATACACGCACCACACTCGGAGGGTCGTCGTGTACCGACACTGCGCCACAAAAGGCCGCCGCGCCACGCGGGTGGGTGTGGCCGCGCCTGGTGCGCGTTGGGATTAGCGGGGCGCTCGCAGCAGAAGACTGCGCAGCCCAGCAGGGTGGCTTTTTTTTGGCTCGTCGGGGTCGGCCGGGGCCTCCACCCATTTGCGATGCAGAAATAAGGTGAAAAGCCAGGAGGGGAAAAAGAAGAAGTGAAAGCGCCACGAGATGCGATTGTGAATTTCGTTTTGCTTTCGCACTTGCTTCGCCACTTTCGTTTCCCCTTAATGACCAAAAAAAAGGGCCACTTTGCTAGCGGCTTCGATTGGGAACGGCAAGTTCGTTAGTCGAATTGTCGCCCGATCCGAGGCGTCAAGTGTCGAAATCGTCGCACGAGCACTGTTGTGCCGTGATTTTTTTTTTTGTATTCGTTTGCTGTTTCTGTGTCTCGGGGAAGTGGATGCATAACGATGTTTCAAATTAACGATGGTTTTTTTTTTCATTCGTATAAGCAATTTTTCATAGACGATTCCCACTAGCTAACTATATACCGGCTGAATCTGTAAGCTACTTCTGTAAGCCGTATAAACTTAAACCATCCTAGCTTACAAGCTTCTTTGTCAGTAGAAAAAGAGAGAAAACTAGATAAAAGGAAAAACGACAGGCAGGTTAACCTGGTGAAAAAACCCTTTGTTACCCTTTGTTACAGGGGTACAAGTGGCGGGAAAACAGCGATGGCAAAGAAGATATACATATATTTAAGAACTTCTTGCTGGATGAGTTGGTGCATATCTGTGGTATGTAACGCTGCGCGCATACCATTGCACGAACACAGGAAGTAAAGAAGAGCAAAGGAAGAAAGCGCTACACACACATATATATATATATATATATATATATATATATATATATATATATATATATATATATATATATATATATATATATATATATATATATATATATATAATATATATAATTGTACCGAAGCATAGTGGCGCCAGCTCTGTGCCAGCGTGAAAGAAGACGTTGACGTACGTGTGTGGCTCGTGCTTGCCGGGTTCCTGCCTGTACCAGCTTGTTGCGGCTAACGTTTCTGGAATAATAACCTGTGTTTTTACGCAACCTTGCTCGTTGCATTTGGTGGAAACGTGCTGGGTAACGTCCTGGAGCTCCGCAGCCGTAAGCTATTATCTCATTCCGTGATGACCGAGCGCGTCGATCCCCCACAAGGCTCTTCCACGCTGCCACCTGTCATGTGTTCTGGTGTACTTCGTCTGCGTGACCCGCCAGTATACAACGGCACTGAAGATCAAGATGTCGAGGACTGGCTGGCAGAGTACGAGCATGCCAGCGCGATTAACAAGTGGGATGACCCTGCGAAGCTGACTCACGTCATCTTCTATTTGACGGATTTGGCCAACCTATGGTTCACCAACCACCAAGCCGTGTTGTGATCCCGGGGTGCTGTGGTAGCGTGGTGTAGCTTCGGGTTGAGGAAACGAGCGCTTACAAGATGGCGATACGAAAAAACAAACAGGTTTATGGCACTATTTACAAATATTTACAGCATGAGGTTAAGAGTTCACAAACCACGAGCGTGGTGGTTAAACCGTTACATGGTTCAGAGACTTCACAAACTACGAACGTGGTGGTTGAACCTTTACTTGGTTCAGAGCGACGTCCTGCACTCTGCGGCGCCGTTATAAGCCCTGTCGGGCTCCTCCTTCTTCAGTGGAACACCAATCACACACACACACACAACAGGTGAGGGGTACGAGCATGCACGGAGCACGTGAACATCCAATTTTGAGTCAAGATCACTGCACTGAAAGGTGGCGCCGGAGGGGCTCTTGCTCGTCGTGTGTGTCACTGGTCGAGGGGTCCCCAGCTTCGGACAGCAGACATCAAACGGTCCGCCAATCTGTCTGCTCAATTAGCAGGGCACTTTGTGGCGGCGGTCGCCGTTTCTTCAAAGGAAGACGCTGTCTTTGTTGTCCCCTCTGGAACGGCTTACAGCTTCGTGGCGACACGACGTCTCATCCGCCGGCTAGCCGGGACAATACCTGGCGGGCATAAGCATTCGGCGAGTCGGCTACTTGTTTGAGGGTTAAAAGAGCGCCGCTCCCCCGTCAGCTCTCGACGCTGGTTCCAAGAAAACCTGGGTTCCAGGCGTGGAAACGCGGCCCGGCTACGCTTCTCAGCGACAGCATGGCGCCTACCGATGGCGGTCGTAACAGCTTCCCCCTCGCCAGATGAGTCACGGAGGGCAGCGGTCAACACTGCTGCTCGCAGGGACGACGAAAGGGTCAGTAGTTGAATGCCAAGAACTGGCCTTCGCTTGTGGCATGGTCCGGGTGATTGCCGAATCTTCGACACTGTTTCTGAAACTGGACCACATGCACAAGCAAGCACTCGGCACCCTTCGATCAAACCAAGCCAAAAGAGGGATGGCAAACCAATGTTAATTACTAGCTTTAACAAAAGCTCACACTCAAAACTCTCAGGACTCACTTGAGCTGAAAAACCAGACGTGCTACCTTACAGATTTACATAAGAAGCACGAAAAAAACTAAATTATCAATTTTGATACACTAAGAGCACTCCAGAATGGTTTAGAAAGAGCGGCTGAGCGTGTCCGCGTTTCCATTCAATTTGCTCTTTACAATGCCAAAATTATACTTTTGAAGAATCAAGCTCCGCCCCACAAGGCGACTGTTCTTTGATGTCACGGTTTGCAGCCAAGTAAGGGGAAAAATGGTCTGTTCCTACTTTAAATTTAGCCCCTTTTAGATAACACTGCCACTGATGAATGGCCTACGCAGGGGCAAGCGCATTCATTTCCTGAAGCGCAGTATGTTATCTCACCTGAGCCCAAATTCTGGCTCAAGTAGAATGCATCATACTCGTTGCCACTGTCGTCGAGACATATAACGGCAGCTTCCTTCTTTTTGTCGCTGACTACTTACACGGCTCTGTCCCGCGGAGAGCATCGGTCAAGTACGCGAACGCTGAATAAACTCGAATTCAGCGAGCCCTACAATTGTCCTAACGTCCGTCTGCGGCTGCCACTACCTGTCGACAACGAAGACATTACGCTATCTAGCTTTTCTGAATCTTTGGCCTACACTGTGGCCAAAACACTCTTAGTTTGCTCAGAATTAGAAAAAGCTTACTGTTTCGCTCATATGATCACCTGACCAATCGCTCTTCAAAATATAGCCAACAAAACATAGGAGACAAACAGTGCTTTTTATAAAAGGCTCATTTGGTTAAAGTTACCAGCATATGCAAACGCTTCTGAGAGAGAAAAAAAAGACACTGAGCTCTCCTGAGCTTTTTAATTACTACTCTCATTCCTACAGCGTTGCACGAAACACGGCACTACTAATCAAAACGCTTAATCCTTCGCAGTTTGTCTAACGACTTATTCTTACGTTACGTTGTAACACACAGTGAACAACACAAAAGTAATCCTAGGTGCGATACTCATCAAAATCACCTCACAATAATGCACAGGTTTTATGCTGAAATTGTGCCCAAATGACTTTCAATTCTTAATGCGCGCAACGACAACTCCACTGTGTCGCGCCAAACTTCATCAATTTATGAAATCATTCGGTTTATGCAAACATCTTCCTCAAACGCTCTTTCACGCCACATCCTCATGGCAGTCAAGGCATACGATGTCGCACTAAACCTTTGAAAAAAACTAGAAAAATGACAATTTTCTGTTTTTACCTTCTCGATATTTTCGCATTAGTGATTAAAGCACTTCTAGTTCGGCGGTTTTCTTTCTGCAAACTTTACATCAAATCTTGTAACCTATACACAATTAAAACGACTCCAACATGAATCTTCAATGTTGCACTGAATAACGATACTTAGCACACGCGTGCAACAATTACTCAAACTGGCCATGCCCCCTTTTCTATACTAGATTTGCCTGAATCGCACACGATGGGGTCGCGGTCCCGGTGGTTTTCGAACACGCCAGAGGCTACAAAACGCATAAACGCTAGGCGGTGTCCTGCTGTCACACCTCATTTTCCACTTCGGCCTGTTCCCCTCAAGAATTGGAAAGGGACGCCAGAAACAGGGGGGAAACTGGGGCCACTGTCCCTTTGTGTTCGCCCCGACGCGGTTTTTAGCTTTTGTGATCTTGCGACGTTGACTCTTCGGACAAGGTCGCCTTCCTGAAGTTGTCGAACTAAAACGCGCCTTTCCTTTGGGTGATGCACCTCCTTTTCCCCCTCCAAAGCTGGCTCGCCACTTGTGCCAGGCTGAACGCCACCATTGACGTTTCCTAAAACTGATTGAATGCCTACCCCTTCGTCTTTCTAGCGATGGGGTGGGACTAGTCCTAGGCTTAGGCATTGCCGAACGCTTTCGCTTCTTTGTTTTTCGGCGATGTTTGCTTGCCTCTGTTCTCTCGATGCCATCATCATGCCGCGTCGTGACCTCAGAAGTCGGGAAGCTCGTTGGAGCTTGTGCTACATTTTTCCTCCCGCTTACGCTTTTTGAACTCGGTGTCACGACGGATTGCCGGGCCAAATTATCTTTGTTAATGCTGATGAAACCATTAACTGGGACCTCTCCGATGGCATCGCTGCACTCCTGAAGCCTCGCGTTCTTGCTCTGATTAGCCACTGCACTACCCATGCCTACATTTGACGATGTCGAAACATGCCCCTGAGGCACAAAGAAGGTTTCCAGCTCCTTACTGGGCCCATTAGGCCTGCTGGAACCCTCCTCGTCCACGCAAGGAGCGCCCTTCGACATCGTCCCTACTGCCAGACCGGCCACGGCCTCGTTTTCAGCATGCTCTACCTTGATGGATTCTGCAATACGCGGGCCCGTTACTGGCGCGATCTCTGGTTCAAGCGCTTCCTGACGCGCCTCAACTTCCGGCGCTTTGCGACGCGCCTCGCCTTCAGACTCCGGTGCGAGTCTTTCTTTCTTTTTGCTAACAGAAGTTCCGAATTTTCCGATCAGCTCTGATTTGATAACTTCATAGTTGTTCGCGTGCTGCTCACTGAGTCGCGCAACAACGTCCGCTGCCTCGCAGGGCAGAACCGTGAGTAGCTTGTGAGACCACGTGTCTCGCTCACACATCAGTAGACTACACTTTCGTTCAAAGAGTCTGAGATACAGGCCCATATCCCATGATACCTCATATGGCTGCATGTACCTAGACATCTCGAACTCTGCCTCCTTTTCGAGAAGTACTCCTCGCTGGGGTCCCATTCTCATACGCAACTCATAGTCTTGTTTGAAAAACTTTCTCTTGAGGCCTTCTCTTTTGTGTTCACTCTTTCCATCCATCTGAGCTGCTCTTAGTTTTCTTTCGATGATGAGGTCCCATTCTTCACTTAGTTCCTCATCATCAGCCCCCAAATCATTAATCGCTTGAATGATTATGGTTTTTCGTGCCAAACCCTTTGTATCGATCCCCAATTCCTCACACAACAGCAACAAGTCTGACTTCTGCAGCTCCCGTAAGTCCATGATCGTACTGAGTGCTCGCTACTTCCAAAATAACTTTCCGAAATGGCGAAACTGAGTCTTTCGGCAAAGTTAACTACCAGTTCTAAAATTTAATCCTCTTTTAGAACCTGGTTCACTCAAAGGAAAAGCCAAGCACTCACCCATACGTGATCCATGTCTCGAGCCAACTGCTTCTCTTGGGCCGACTGTTGTTGTCACTTGTAGCTTCGAATCCCACCGATGCCAACCAGTTGTCGTGATCCCACCGCTGCCACCAGTTGTTGTGATCCCGGGGTGCTGTGGTAGCGTGGTGTAGCTTCGGGTTGAGGAAACGAGCGCTTACAAGATGGCGATACGAAAAAACAAACAGGTTTATGGCACTATTTACAAATATTTACAGCATGAGGTTAAGAGTTCACAAACCACGAGCGTGGTGGTTAAACCGTTACATGGTTCAGAGACTTCACAAACTACGAACGTGGTGGTTGAACCTTTACTTGGTTCAGAGCGACGTCCTGCACTCTGCGGCGCCGTTATAAGCCCTGTCGGGCTCCTCCTTCTTCAGTGGAACACCAATCACACACACACACAACAGGTGAGGGGTACGAGCATGCACGGAGCACGTGAACATCCAATTTTGAGTCAAGATCACTGCACTGAAAGGTGGCGCCGGAGGGGCTCTTGCTCGTCGTGTGTGTCACTGGTCGAGGGGTCCCCAGCTTCGGACAGCAGACATCAAACGGTCCGCCAATCTGTCTGCTCAATTAGCAGGACACTTTGTGGCGGCGGTCGCCGTTTCTTCAAAGGAAGACGCTGTCTTTGTTGTCCCCTCTGGAACGGCTTACAGCTTCGTGGCGACACGACGTCTCATCCGCCGGCTAGCCGGGACAATACCTGGCGGGCATAAGCATTCGGCGAGTCGGCTACTTGTTTGAGGGTTAAAAGAGCGCCGCTCCCCCGTCAGCTCTCGACGCTGGTTCCAAGAAAACCTGGGTTCCAGGCGTGGGAACGCGGCCCGGCTACGCTTCTCAGCGACAGCATGGCGCCTACCGATGGCGGTCGTAACAGCCGACATCCCCACCTGGTCGGTTTTCAAAGAGGCCGTCATCTTGTTTTTCGGTCGTCCAGCCATGCGTAAGCTTCGTGCTGAACTGGGACTGCGGGGACAATTTCAGCGAAATGGTGAGAGCTTCACGAGCTATATTGAGGATGTGATCAGCCTCTGTAGGCGAGTTGATGCCAGCATGACGGAGGCTGACAGAATTAAGAATATAATGAAAGACATTGATGACGACGCTTTTCATATGCTTGTGGCCAAAGACCCACAGACCGTCACGGCCGTGATTCAGTTATGTCAAAGTTTCGATGAGCTGCGCAAGCAACGAGTTTCTACACGTCGCGCTAATACGCAAACAGCTGATATTTCGGCCTTGGAGTGCAAAAGCAGTGGCCCCGACTACAGCGTGTTAATGCCCCAAATTCAACAGTACATCCGGGAAGAAGTTGCTCAACAGCTCTCTCTTGTCGCCATTATAAACGACACCCCCACAAAACTGGACCACTCACTTCGCCGTGCTATTCAGACGCAAGTTGCTGAGGCTCTCCCTTCGCCCGCATCCCCAATATCAGTGGCTGAACCGCTGACTTATGCAGAAGCCGTCCGCCGACCTCCTGCCCAACCGCCGCCCCCTTCATACAGTCCAGCCACCAACTACTACAGGTCACCAGTTTCAGTTTATCCGGTAAATCGGCCCTTTCCACCACCTCGAGCACCTGTAAACTCTTGGCGTACTCCCGATAACCGGCCCGTCTGCTACAACTGTGGTATTCCAGGACATGTCGCGCGCTACTGTCGTCGCCGTGGATTCTATTTTAATGATGTGCAGCATTCCGGCAACATACCTCGGCAATCAGAATCGAATGTGACACCTGATTCACAAGACCCCCGCTCACGTCGACCAGACTTCAGCCGACGTCGATCTCCTTCACCCCGTCTTCGGTATCCTTCCCCCATGCTTCGCCGTTCCAACCACGCCCAGGAGGAAAACTAACAGTCGCAGTTCCTGAGGCAAGAGCTGCGCCACCGACGAAATTTCCAAGGCCTCATCTTTTGCCCCCTAACGAGATTGCCGTGTTTGTGGACGGTTTCGCCACAACTGCTCTTGTCGACACAGGTGCCGCTATTTGTATAATCAGTGAAGTGTTATGCCGCAAACTGAACAAAGTGACGACTCCATTGGTTGAAATTTCTTTACGCACAGCGAGTTCGCAACACGTGCAACCTTCTGCCACATGCACTGCTCGTGTTGTGATTCAAGGAGTGCTTTACATCGTTGAATTTGTCGTCCTTCCGCATGCGTCTTATGAAATCATCCTGGGATGGAACTTTCTTTCCGCTAATCATGCGGTTGTTGACTGCGCTCGTGCTCAACTCGTTTTGTTTCCATTCAGCACGACATTCATAGATCTCCCTCGCTCACCCAAAAAGGTGATCGTCGCCGCTGACGTCGTCATTTCTGCTTTTTCGGTCGCAGCGGTATCTCTTTTGTGCAACTCCGTTTCCAATTCAACTGCCCTATTTATGCCGTCACAAGAATGCGCTCGTCGCCGGAACCTTGTCGTCCCGTTTGCCCTCATAACACTTGCCGATGGCTCCAGTGCCGTGTACGTGTGCAATCCGTTCCCTTGTCCCGCAACCTTATTGCATGGCGAATGCATTGGAAGTCTTGACACTTATGACGACATCTTTCCTTTCGATGCCCATTCTGATACGGCACCGATGTCCGTGGATGCTGTCACAACTGGCACCGCGCCCTCACTACCTGACGAAGACGTTCTGTTGCGCAGCGTAGACACCGGCCTTACGCAAGACCAGCGCAATCAGCTCATTCAACTACTTGACCGTTTCCGCGCCTCCTTCGACCACGGACAACCTCCCTTGGGACGCACGTCAGTTGTCGCTCACCATATCGACACCGGTCATCATACTCCACTTCGTCAGCGCCCCTACCGCGTCTCGCAGGCTGAGCGTGACGTCATCACTCAACACGTCGACGAGATGCTGCAACGTGGTGTTATTCAGCACTCACACAGTCCTTGGGCTTCGCCAGTGGTCCTCGTGCGAAAAAAGGATGGCTCCATCAGGTTTTGCGTGGATTATCTTCGACTAAACAACATCACACGCAAGGATGTTTATCCCCTGCCATGCATTGATGACGCCTTGGATTGCCTTCAAGGTGCGGAGTTTTTCTCTTCACTGGATCTGCGCTCTGGATATTGGCAAGTGCCAATGGCTGAACCAGACCGTCCAAAAACGGCGTTTGTGACCCCTGACGGCTTATATGAATTTAATGTAATGCCCTTCGGTCTTTGCAATGCGCCTGCGACTTTTGAAAGAATGATGGACAGTGTCCTCAGGGGGCTTAAATGGCACATCTGTCTTTGCTATTTAGACGACATAGTTGTATTCTCGGCGAATTTCGAAACTCATCTTTCCCGTCTGGAACAAGTGCTCCAGTGCCTTACGGCGGCCGGGTTGCAACTAAACTTCAAGAAATGTCGTTTTGGCGCCCGCAAACTCACGATTCTCGGCCACTTCGTTTCAAAAGAAGGAATATCGCCAGACCCTGCCAAACTGCGTGCCGTTGCTGAGTACCCCAAGCCTACTACCCTAAAGGAGCTTGGTAGTTTCGTAGGCTTGTGTTCCTATTTTCGGCGTTTCATTCGCAATTTTGCCTCTATAATTGCCCCTCTGACTCAGCTTCTCTCCCGTAGCGCAGACCTCCTTGGGTGGAATTCCCACTGCGATGAGGCATTCACGGCGCTACGCCGGCTACTCACGTCTCCGCCAGTTCTCCGCCACTTCGATCCCAATGCACCCACTGAAATTCACACGGATGCAAGCGGTGTCGGCCTCGGTGCCATTCTCGCTCAACGCAAGGATGGCTGCGACGAGTACGTTGTCGCCTATGCCAGCCGTACACTAACGAAGGCAGAGTCTAACTATTCCGTCACGGAAAAGGAGTGCTTGGCTATCGTTTGGGCTATAGGAAAATTTCGCACTTACGTTTACAGACGCCAGCTTGATGTTGTCACAGATCACCATGCCTTATGCTGGTTAGCGTCCATGAAAGATCCTACTGGCCGCCTCGCTCGTTGGGCTTTACGCCTTCAGGAATACGATATCCGTGTTGTTTATCGCTGTCACACCTGTCCCGTTAATTAGGGAGGCGATCGCCGGGCTAATTCTAAGAGCCGAAGTATCGGCCCTCCGAATCGCACCACGAAAGCGTGGACAATTTAGGAGTGGTCCTTATTGGCGCGCCAGCAGACGCCGGCTGTGGCCCAAAGAACAAGTCAGAGCCGAGAGTTCATAAACAAACAAAATTATATTCTCGATAATGGCAGATCAGAAACAATACACAAAAATGCACACTCCACAATAGTTACATACAATACGTCACCAAACAAACAACGTACTACACAGTACAATCAGCCCCACGTGAAACAACGGACACGGACAACAATACGCACTACAATGCAGTCGCATGCATTGAACAACCAAGACACTTAAAGACTAAAGAGACAGAAAACCTATTCAGTCCAAAGTTCTTGGAACCAAAGTCGAGATGATACTCTTCCGAGAATCGCTCACTCAAAGTCCAGCGTTGTTGTCGTTCCGCAGCCCTCGAAGTTTCTCTTCCAGGAAACTTCCCGTCTTCAATTGGCCACTCTTCGAACTTCAACTTCTTCGCCGGAACACGTCGGCTTCACACCCGCAGCTGTTGCCACGGGTCTTCGCTCGATAGCGGTAAACACACGCTCTTGTCTGTAGCCCGAGCCTTCACCCCTCAGGTGGAAATCCTCTTCATCTCCGGCTTCGTCCCTACGGACCAAAACCTTCGCCGACTACACGGCGGAATTCCTACGCGCTCTGGCGTTAACTTCCGTCTCCTCCTGATCTCTCATCTCGGCTGCTCGATTAAATACGTTCCGCGCCACCTTCCAGAAAGTTCTCCTCCTTTCGTCGGCGCGATACGCAGCGAAAGCTGGGGAGAGGTGCGAGACGGTTCGACTGCCCTCCCCGGAGGATGATTCAACTCGGGATGACCCCGCCCCGTTCGTTCTAGAAAAATCGCGGGCTTGCTGGGCCACCGATGCGGGGTGAGGAGGTTCGTCGCTTCGCCGCTTCCGAGAGGAGAGGCGTCGCGCGCCCGGGGAGCCCTGGATGCTTGTTTTCTTCTTTTTTTTTCTTTTGACCTCGCGGCGTTTCTATCGCCCGTTGTCGCAAGAATTTGGCGGCGCGCTCATTTTTAGCGCTCGTTCTGTGACACTGCCCCCCACTTTAAGAATATTATCTCATAATATTCAAAACCACACAAACGAGCGCGAAAAGTCACCACACTCTCTCACAGATTGTAACACCATCAGTCGCTCATGACACTTCACATTCACAATAGATCACTTAATACAATTGTACATTGTAATTCAATTACACAACACGTGAAAACACAACCACAAGCACATGAGTCCAACACTCCACCACACATTCCCAATATACAATGTACAAAGTTCTCTCATTACAACAATGGTCCAATACTATACATCACATCACAGCACAACACTTCGACACTTGTGACACAGGATACCACAACATTAACACAACATAGGGCACTCAACACTGCCAAACACATTCTGCTTTGACCTCAGCACTTATCCTACGTACTTCGAGCAGCGCTTGCGCCCCTTTTTGCGGTGCTCGCTCGATCTCTTCTTGAGCTTCCACGTTCTTTTTCGGCGAGCCCTTTCCAACGATGATATCTGAGGCGTCGTCTCAGCCATCGTTGTCTCTTCCGACACCGTTAACGCGTCATTACATTCGACGGGTCCTGTCTGTTTATTTACCCGCTTGATCATGCCTCTACATTTTGCCCGGCTGGCCAACTCCGTCTCCTTTACACTGTCGGTCGGTTGAGGTCGTGCCGACGTAAGTCCGGTTGCTCGGCCCGTGAACTTATTCGACACGATCGTCTTCTCCTTCGCTGTCTCTTGCGCCGCGGCTTCGCCTTGGGCTCTAGTGAGATCCGTCACGGGCTGTTCCTTCACTGTGTCTCGCGGCCGCTGTGTTGGCGAGGGCTCTATCTTCGGGTCTTCTCCCAAACATTCTGGATCACTCGGCCCTCGCGCCCCGTCGATGTTTCCGATGACAAGGTCATACAGGGGGGTCGTCATGCATAACGCAGTAACCTTCCCGCTGAAGTACGGGGTTTCAACCTCAATTTCTGCTTCGGGAAGCATCCGGACTGTACGGTCAATTAGGCAAACCGGTTTCGTTCTGCCTGTCAACTCTCTTTCCCGTACCAGATTTCTCCGCACGATAACAGTGGAACTGCCGGTATCTCTTAACACCGTAATCTTTTTGCCCGCAACTTTTCCAGGCAGCGTTGGCATTCCTTTCGTAACACCGGTTGGCTGTTTTGACATTACAGCACCCACAATAGGAATTTTCTCCCCATTCTTCAACTCTACGAATCCATCAGTGACGGCGTTATTATCAGATTTCGGTGCTGCTTGCACACAGGATACCTGGAGAGTTTGACTCGCTCCGTTTCGACAATCGTCTGCTTTGTGCCCAGTCTGACCACACTTAAAACATTTTACAACCGTAGGGCTCGTAAAGATCGTTCGACAGTTTTTCGTGCGATGACCCACTCGGTTGCACAGAAAACATCGCGGAATGCTCTCTGGTGCACGCTTCTTTTCTTCGGGAGCCAATTTCTTCGAATCGTCCGGACACTCCTTCTTTACCTTGGCCAAATTAGTGCCACCTTGCGCTTCCAAGAATTGATCAGCCAATTCAAGCATGTCTTCAAGTGAGTCAGCCTTCCTCTCTTTTAAGTACAGTGACAGGCTTGGGTGGCAACTAGTAAGAAATTGTTCTCTAATTAGCAGCTATCTAAGCTCATCGTACTCGTGCGCTGTCCCTGAAAGTTATATCCATCTGTCGAAATAATGGCAAAGTCGGGCGGCATACTGCGTAGCCGTCTCACCATCAGCTGGCTTTCCTGTCCGAAATCTGTCCCGGAATCCTTCCACAGTGAATCTAAATCGCTTCAACAAAGCGGCTTTCACCTTTGCGTAGTGGGCTGCATCGGTCGGCGTCAGCCTACCGTACACACTGAGCGCTTCACCACTCAAGCAAGTACTCAAAGCAGTTGCCCATTGCTGTTCCGGCCAATTCTGGCTCCTCGCAATCGTCTCAAATCTGTGGAGGTACGCGTCTAGGTCGTCTTTCCTTTCATCAAACGCTACGAGCCGCTTGCTTGGGTTCAAGCGGAAGCCGTGATCTTCCCGTTCGCTGCTTTCAACTCTAGCTTGGACGGGAGTTTCGCTTCGCTGTTGCAAACGGAGCCGCTCGAGTTCCATCTCGTGCTGCCGCTGCCGCTCCCTTTCCTCTCTTTCTTCTTTCAGCTGTCGCTCCTTTGCCTCTCTTTCTTCCTTCAGCTGTCGTTCCCTCGCTTCTCTTTCTTCTCTCGCCCTTTCGGCTGCCAACTTCTCTCTCTCCAGCTCCAACTTCAATTGCTGCTCTCTTTCTTCCTTCAGCTGTCGCTCCTTTGCCTCTCTTTCTTCTTTCACCCTTTCAGCTGCCAACCTCTCTCGTTCCAACTCAGCTGCTTTTTCTTCCTTGGCCCTCTCTGCTACCAACCTCTCTCTCTCCAACTCAGCTTCTTTTTCCGCTTTGGCTCTTTCGACCGCCAGCTTTTCCCTTTCCAGCTCAGCTGCCTTTTCCTCTTTGACCCTCTCTTTTTCTTCTTTTTCCCTCTGGGTGACCCACTTCCGTAGTTCGGCGCCGGAAAGACCCATCTTTTCACCAAGGGCAACTAACTTTTCGAGATCCATTGTGTCTCGCAAATAAAACCTTGCCACGTTTAAAAAGTATCTGCCTAAATCAGTCTATCGGAACACTTTCCTGCACTCGTTAACGAGAACACTGAACAACACACCAAATCGTTCCGATAGCACTATCAACAACTCGAGGCTCTTTCTCACTACTTTGGACACACTGTGCACCAAAAGGTCCTGTCGCGGACGCCAGATTAATTGTCACACCTGTCCCGTTAATTAGGGAGGCGATCGCCGGGCTAATTCTAAGAGCCGAAGTATCGGCCCTCCGAACCGCACCACGAAAGCGTGGACAATTTAGGAGTGGTCCTTATTGGCGCGCCAGCAGACGCCGGCTGTGGCCCAAAGAACAAGTCAGAGCCGAGAGTTCATAAACAAACAAAATTATATTCTCGATAATGGCAGATCAGAAACAATACACAAAAATGCACACTCCACAATAGTTACATACAATACGTCACCAAACAAACAACGTACTACACAGTACAATCAGCCCCACGTGAAACAACGGACACGGACAACAATACGCACTACAATGCAGTCGCATGCATTGAACAACCAAGACACTTAAAGACTAAAGAGACAGAAAACCTATTCAGTCCAAAGTTCTTGGAACCAAAGTCGAGATGATACTCTTCCGAGAATCACTCACTCAAAGTCCAGCGTTGTTGTCGTTCCGCAGCCCTCGAAGTTTCTCTTCCAGGAAACTTCCCGTCTTCAATTGGCCACTCTTCGAACTTCAACTTCTTCGCCGGAACACGTCGGCTTCACACCCGCAGCTGTTGCCACGGGTCTTCGCTCGATAGCGGTAAACACACGCTCTTGCCTGTAGCCCGAGCCTTCACCCCTCAGGTGGAAATCCTCTTCATCTCCGGCTTCGTCCCTACGGACCAAAACCTTCGCCGACTACACGGCGGAATTCCTACGCGCTCTGGCGTTAACTTCCGTCTCCTCCTGATCTCTCATCTCGGCTGCTCGATTAAATACGTTCCGCGCCACCTTCCAGAAAGTTCTCCTCCTTTCGTCGGCGCGATACGCAGCGAAAGCTGGGGAGAGGTGCGAGACGGTTCGACTGCCCTCACCGGAGGATGATTCAACTCGGGATGACCCCGCCCTGTTCGTTCTAGAAAAATCGCGGGCTTGCTGGGCCGCCGATGCGGGGTGAGGAGGTTCGTCGCTTCGCCGCTTTCGAGAGGAGAGGCGTCGCGCGCCCGGGGAGCCCTGGATGCTTGTTTTCTTCTTTTT
Source organism: Rhipicephalus microplus (assembly GCF_013339725.1). Classification (NCBI taxonomy): domain Eukaryota; kingdom Metazoa; phylum Arthropoda; class Arachnida; order Ixodida; family Ixodidae; genus Rhipicephalus; species Rhipicephalus microplus. Next base: position 263,510,499 of record NC_051165.1, on the reverse strand, counting down.
TTTTCTTTTGACCTCGCGGCGTTTCTATCGCCCGTTGTCGCAAGAATTTGGCGGCGCGCTCATTTTTAGCGCTCGTTCTGTGACAATCGCTCAGGACGCAGACATTCAGACGCCGATGCACTATCCCGTTCTCCACTGCCTCCTGACCTTGCCTGCTTATCAACTTCCATTTGCGATTTGTCATCGTTGAGCATCACTGACATTCCATCCGAACAGCGCAAGGATCCCTGGATCAATTCTTTGCTCGACGTCCTCTCTCACAGTTCGTCAGAAACGACTTCACGCTCCCTCTCTCGTCAAGCAAGACACTTTGCTGTCCGTGAAGGCTTGTTGTATCGCCGCAATTACGTGACGGACGGCCGTAGGTGGCTCCTTGTCATCCCTCGTCATTTTCGTTCGGACATCTGCGCTGCCTTTCACGATGACCCCCAGTGTGGCCACGCTGGAGTATTTAAGACTTACTCTCGCCTTCTTCTAAGATACTACTGGCGCGGCATGTATCGGCACGTTCGCCAGTACGTTCGGTCATGCACCACGTGTCAATGACGCAAGACGCCTTCTCATAGCACTGCTGGCCCTTTTCAACCCTTAACCTGCCCAGCGAGACCATTCGACCGCGTCGGAATTGATATTTATGGTCCTCTACCCAACTCTCTTCGAGGCAACCGGTGGATTATCGTCGCCGTGGATCATTTGACACGCTACGCTGAAACATCTGCGCTGCCTGCTACCACTGCGAAAGACGTTGCGTCCTTTCTTCTTCACCATCTCATTTTGCGACACGGTGCACCTCGTGAATTACTGAGTGACCATGGACGCGTGTTTCTCTCGAACGCCGTCGACGAGCTACTCAAGGCATGTCGCACTGTCCATCGGAAATCCTCGGCATACCATCCTCAAAACAATGGCATGACGGAACGCTTTAACCGTACCCTTGGAGATATGCTTGCCATGTACGCCTCTGACGACCACACTAATTGGAACCAAGTGCTCCCTTTTGTCACGTACGCGTACAACTCTGCGCCACAAACAACCACTGGCTTTTCTCCTTTCTTCCTCCTGTACGGACGTGAGCCATCATGCTCCATGGACACCATTCTCCCTTACAGGCCTGATGTTTCCGAAGCGACGCCTGTTTCCGAAGCAGCTGCTTATGCCGAAGAGTGTCGTCAACTCGCTCGCTCATTTACCGCACAAGACCAATGGCGCCAGAAAACTGACCACGATTCCTCTGCGTCTACTGTACACTATAACCCAGGAATGCTGGTTTGGCTCTGGGTCCTGTCTACCCCTCCCGGTCTTTCCCCGAAGCTTTCGTTGAAATACCATGGCCCCTACCGTGTGGTGCGGCAAACATCTTCTGTCAACTATGAAGTTGAGCCCATTGATCCACCTTCAGACCAACGCTGCCGTGGGCGTGAAACAGTACACGTATCACGCCTCAAACCGTGCTATGACCCCCTTGTGGTGTCCTTTCCCTAGGTCGCCAGGTTGGCTCCTTTCTGCGCGGGGAATAATTGTACCGAAGCATAGTGGCGCCAGCTCTGTGCCAGCGTGAAAGAAGACGTTGACGTACGTGTGTGGCTCGTGCTTGTTGGGTTCCTGCCTGTACCAGCTTGTTGCGGCTAACGTTTCTGGAATAATAACTTGTGTTTTTACGCAACCTTGCTCGTTGCAATATATATATATATATATATATATATATATATATATATATATATATATATATATATATATATATATATATATATATATATTATCAATGCCAAGGTGCTAAAGCACAAGCTTATTGATATTGTTGAATTACTCTTCAAATCTACAGCTCACCACAAGAACAACTTGAGTACAGAAGCGACTAGCACTCGTGGAACAAAAAAATGTGGCTGAAACCAGCCGTTCGGCAAGTGCACAGTTTGCTTCTTTGACGAAGCCAGGTTCACTTCTGAAACTCAAGTTACATTCCCCAATTTTACAATTACTCGTTCCGTCTAGAGCTCTGCGAGGTAGCGAACAAAGCCGTAAGTGTGCTCTAACTTTGAGCGTTGGTGTCAGCATCCCGATCCAAGAGGGGCCAGTTCACGCCATGAGCTCGGCGATGGGGAGGTGCTTAACGGTGCAACAATGTCGAATTGGAGCACTTCGTGTGGTAAACCTAAATAGCTTAGTGCGCACCTCACAGCGGCGGGCAACTTTTTAATTTGTGAGCTTTGACTTCCTGGCTTGACCATGCTCTGGCGTCGGGCTCCCGGAAGTCTCAGAAGCCAGTCGGTTGAAAGAGGAGCGGGACAACGCCAACATGATAAGGCGAACGCTTCCCCCACAGTTTTTTTTTCTTACAGTTTAGAAAAACGTTCGTGGATGCGCGCTCACATTACAAGCAAATGGGTAAAATAGTGCGGCGAAGCCGGCCGTGTAAATGATTTATTAACGCTGAAGCTGGACGTTTCTTCATTTAATTCATCTCTGTCAACCGGGAAAACGCCGCGTCCCACGCAAGCGGAGGGACATGTCGTCTTTCGCTATCGTCGCGTCGTCGAGAAGACCCGTACCACGCAGTACATAAACGCATACAAACACAAATTTTCCGCGCGCATGGCCAACCGCCAAGTGTAAACGTCCACACCGTTATGAGATAGGGTTGCGCATGATCACCTTCTAAATCGGCAGAGTTGAATATTGACTCATGAAGATTGAAGACGGGGTCTTCTCGTCACCTTTCAACTTTTTCTTCCTGCTTTTTTTTCTCTCTGCCCCTCCCTCTCACGCTTATCAGAGCTTTCCCATTTGGTTTTCCGCTCATTTCTTCATTTCTTCTTTGGTGTATTTCTGAAACCCCTCGCCCTTCAAGGCACATTTCTCTCCTCTCATCTCGCCTATTTACACTCCAAAATGTTGCTAGCGCCGCTTCGCTTCTCGGCCGCTTGTACACGGGATGCATACTTGGAACGTCTTTTTCTTCGTTTTTCTTCGCCTTTCAACACTTCTCTTCAAAAGTAGCGCGGCGAGGCGTCATTTCTCAAAACGCCCGCTGGTTCCATCTACCGCGTAGCGATAGCGCTTGCCCCCCCAAGCACCATGGCACGCAGTGAAGACGCCTCGGTGTAAGAGGGAAGTGTGGCGCAGGGCCGTCCGTCAAGCAAACCCCACGCGTTATAGCACGAGCGGCTGCAGAGTGTGGCAGTGGATGGCGCACGGCGCAGGCAAGACAGCGATGGCGCCGAAACCACGTGAAATATTCAACGCCGCCACACTTTGGCACTTGTGGGGAGCGTTGCGAGCGTCTTTCGCACACGCGCACCGTCGCAGACGTTCGGAAACTCGTGAGGAAAAAAAACGTCTAAGCGTCCACAACTGGCAGGCACAAGAAAGACGATGCAAAAAAGAATGACGTAAACGAGAGAAAAGGCGGGGCCACCAATCACACTATGCCTCTCCACACCGCGTGAAGCATCAACAGCAGCTGAAGCAGGCCGCGCCTATCCGAGCAAACAGACCGGAGGCCGTGCCATTCACGCGCGCTGTGCGCAGGTTTAAGCGGCTCTCTTTGGCTTCTGTGCCTTTCTTTCGCTTTGGAAAAAAGTACCCTCACACCACAAGGGAAGGTGTCGTACTTTGCAACTTTGGAAGCCGGAGAGACACACCGCAACAGCACTTGTCCCCCGTTTTGCTTATATGTCGTCTTTATTAGTACCACTTCTTTTAACGCGTCAGCGGATAGCGGGAATCACCTTTCACATGAAAGCTAGGCGAAATCATCTTAAGAAGTAGGCCAGCTATTATTGGCCGGGGATATCGAATAGATAATGAGGAGTGTACGCGCGTTCAAGAAGGAGTGACTAGCATGTAAGTGCTAGCAACGGGGGCGTAGTCAGGGGACAATTGTTTTAGTGTAATAACACCTTCGGAAGTTTTCTGAAAGCTGCACTTGCCCCCTCGACCTCGTTCCCTCTCGTCTTTTTACGCAGATGTTACTGTGAACGAAAAAATAAACCACCACTTAACAACAGAATGACTAAAGGCATTGTTTGGGTGCAGACTATTTATTTTCACTTTTACCGATGGGTTTCAACACTGCTCAAAGAATATTTCTGTCTACGCCGCTGTCTAGAAGCTTTAGTAACCAAGGAACTGGCACCAAAATAGCTTCAGAAGAAATTAAAAGACAAAAAATTCGGGGAGTAATGGCAGGTAATCCTTAAAAAGTTTCATACATAGATAGCGGTCCTTATCTGAGCGAAGTGAAGCAAAAAAACAGAAAGAGGCCATCACACCGACGATGGTTGCCGTCATCTCAGCGACATACCTCACCGCTCGAGGCAGCCGCTACCTCTCGATGTCGCCAACCCCTGCGCCCTTCCTGCCCCTGCATAGTCGACGATGCGACTAGCGAGGACGTCACAAGCATATAGCAGTGGGTGAATTTCACCGAGACGAGCCGACGCCCGCCCCGTCGTCTTGCTCGCACAGCACTGAGACGCGCGGCTTAGCCCAGTGCTCGGAGGACAGGGAAGGGGAGTGGTGGCTCGGCTTGGGATGGGGTTGGTACTCCACGAGGACCCCTTATCTCGTCGTGCGCGCCGCTCCTTGCTGTTCGCAGTGCCCTACGCCGCGCGACAGGCACGTTTTCTTGACACGCAGGCGCCGATACACATTGCGACGCCAGCCAGCTAGAACGCGCGTTCCCTTGCCTCTTCCTACTCCCTCTGCTCTCCCCCCATCAACGGTCCTTTCTGTTGCAGCCCTTAGTCTCCTTGGCTCTCTTGTTCCGGCGTCTGGAGAGCCGCCACCACCGCCCCCTCTGGGGAGCCGAGGAAAACCTCGAGCGTTCCGCTGCAAACACGCGCGCAAGCAAAACGCGCGCGCTTGTAAACACGAAGCAAAGGCAAAAACAAGTGCGTCTGTTAAAGAGTGCGGGATGTCGAGAGCGGGACGCCGAGGACGAGCGCGAGAGAGGCGAGAAGGAAAGGAAGGAAGCGAGCAGGGAAAAGAAGCAACCGGGGCTTTCCCCATCCTTCCCCAAATGAGCTTCGGGCGCCGCCACTCGCATGCGCCTCGGTTGTCCACAACAGTCGCGGCAGCATATCCGTTGCTTTTTCTGCGCTTCGTTCGCTTCGGGTCGCACGGCGCGAGTAACGCAAGCAGCATTGGCACCCCCACTACCGTATTCACTTTCGCCACCCTTCCTTCCGTTTGCCACGCGCGGAAGGGTTTGCAAAACAAGCGGCGAAGAACGAGTGTCGCGAAGTAAAAATGGCCCCAACTGTAAACAGCTGTTCAGAGAGGCCCCCTTTTGCAAGAAGAGAAGGAAGAGCCGCCGTTTATGCTGAGCAGCAGCAGCAGCAGCAACAACAACCACAACAAGCAGCAGCGCAGGCCAGAAACACAAGGCATCGCGAGCGGTCTGCCGGAGCGCGCGCACCCATTAGTGTGAAGGATGGCAAAAGCCATTAGGACTGTATTATTATCATTGCAACTTGCTTTCCTCCAAGCCTGTCGCCAGTGGGCATTTGCGGATTGCCGGAACGAGACAAATAAACATCGGTGCGTCCACTTGCATAAAGCGCCCGCTACCACCAATGAAGCAACTGGAGAGTGGGAGTTGGAACGGAAGTCAAAGGGCGCTGTATCCCCGAACGCTTCAGCTTCGGAATTCGTACTTATCAATGTGACTGAAACGAAACACGCTTTAGAAAGTCACTGCGCCTTTTAGACAATGAAAGACCCGCGTGAATGAATCCCTATAAATGAGCCCAACGTGGCTCATTTGTGCACACTCTCGGTGTTTATATTGTGAGAGAATTGGTTTTAAACTGTTACTCAGGTGGTGAATTGTTTTAAGGAACCAATGGCGGTACCATCAATCGCCACAGGTGCCTTACCCGCGATGTCCAGGAACCACAGCAGCCATAGTTTGACGAAGATGTTTATCTCCCTCTTCAATAATAATATCCGGAGTTTTGCATCACAAAACTTTGATCGGATGAGAGATCGAGATAATTGCGAATGCCTTTAAATGTCATGTTCTCGAATCCTTTGGTAATTAAACCTTTTGATAATTGATCTGTTTAATCATCCTGGTAGGTTATTTCGAAATGTTTGTTCTCCCACTGTTGTTCGTACTGCTGGTATTTTCTAGTATACCTTTTTTCGTGTTTTATAAATAGCGGTGTTATTTTTGTCACACACCTGTTATTCACCAGCATACTAACGTTGCTAAACGTAAAAAACAGTATTACCACGCACATAATATGTCATGTATTGCCATTAACTGAGATTCGTGAGGTCGTCATTGGCTTTTTAGTTATCAATCAGGGCGACACACCATAGCTGCGTCTGGAAATATTTAAGTGGAAAGCTCGCTGTAGCAAAGCAGCTGGTGGTACTCAAACGACGGGTGCAGCGCGACGCAAATGCTGTTGTACATTTTCGAACAAAAAGGGGGGTGGGTGCCTATCACAGAACGGAAAGTGATAGATGTGAAAACATAGTCACACTGGAGCACGGTGACTAATTAAAGGTCCGCAGAAGTTGTGCACTACACGCATTATAATCATCATCATCATCATCATCATCATCATCATCATCATCAGCCTGACTACGTCCACTGCAGGACAAAGGCCTCTCCCATGTTCCGCCAGTTAACCCGGTCCTGTGCTTGCTGCTGCCAATTTATACCCGCAAACTTCTTAATCTCATCTGCCCACCTAACCTTCTGTCTCCCCCTAACTCACTTGCCTTCTCTGGGAATCCAGTCAGTTACCCTTAATGACCAGCGGTTATCCTGTCTACGCGCTACATGCCCGGCCCATGTCCATTTCCTCTTCTTTATTTCAACTATGATATCTTTAACCCCCGTTTGTCCCCTAATCCACTCTGCTCTCTTCTTGTCTCTTAAGGTTACACCTACCATTTTTCTTTCCATTGCTCGCTGCGTCGTCCTCAATTTAAGCTGAACCCTCTTTGTAAGTCTCCAGGTTTCTGCTCCGTAGCTAAGTACCGGCAAGATACAGCTGTTATATACCTTCCTCTTGAGGGATAGTGGCAATCTACCTGTCATAATTTGAGAGTGCTTGCCGAATGTACTCCACCCCATTTTTATTCTTCTAGTTACTTCAGTCTCGTGGTTAGGCTCTGCGGTTATTACCTGCCCTAAGTAGACATAGTCTTTTACAACTTCAAGTGCACTATTACCTATCTCGAAGCGCTGCTCTTTTCCGAGGTTGTTGTACATTACTTTCGTTTTCTGCAGATTAATTTTAAGACCCACCTTTCTGCTCTCCTTGTCTAACTCCGTAATCATGAGTTGCAATTCGTCCCCTGAGTTACTCAGCAATGCAATGTCATCGGCGAAGCGCAGGTTACAAAGGTATTCTCCATTAACTCTTATCCCTAACTGTTCCCATTCTAGGCTTCTGAAAACCTCCTGTAAGCACGCATTATAATAATTACCACCAGAACACTCATCACACTGTAAACACTGCGAAAGCCACGAACAGGGTCGTTGTTCCTCTAATCTCAGCGCGCAACTAATGCGCGCCTTTTATTTGTACATGGATCTCTGCATGTGTATTCTAGAACAAGCCACCTGTGTGGTCTAGTGGTTCTGTAACGAGACTGTTGGCCCGGAGGTCGCGAGTTCGAATCCTGGCTGCAGCGGTCACATTCCTATTGAGGCAAAAAGCCAGAGGTCTGTGTGGTTAGATTTAGGTGCAAGTTAAAAAAACAAAAAATACGGGTAGTTAAAATTAACAGAGCCCTCCACTACGGCATCCACCATAATCATATCCCGATTTTTAGACGTGAAACACGAGAAATTATAACTGTGTTCTCGAACAGTCTCGCACGTTTGCTTACACTCGCGAATATGTTCATTCATGTCACTAACTCATAATTGCTGGTATTTTACGTGTCAATAACAACATAATCTTAAAGCACACCACATGCTATAGTGCAAAGTCCGGATTGTTTCAGCCGCTTCAGGTTCTTTTGCTTGAGTCTTAATCTAAATTCCCACATTTCACCCACATCTGCCGGTACCGGCACTCGAACACGCATCCTTGAGCTTACCGCAGCGGAACTGCTTATCTGCTAGAGGTCTATCAACCACCTGCGTGGTTGAATCCTTGTGCCCAATGTTATTTTTTTTCGAGCATTTTACGAATTCATGACGTTAGATCTTCAAATACAATGGCTGTACATTACGTTGAACAAGTCGGTAACCGCAATAATATGGCGAAAAATGGCCATCAGCAAAATAAAAGGTTATGCACAAGTGACACGGTTTTACCCGTGCTTTGCACAGCATGTTCGTACTAATATCGTTCGCTAAAAGACTGCAAACATATTGTCACTCCTGCAAAGGTACCGAGCCTACTGTAATGCACGCTGTCACCTAACGGCGCCATTAATCTCACTCATCGGCACTTTTGTCAAATTCTCGTCTTTGTTATTATGGTTCCGCCAAACTCCCTGCTTAGCTGCCGTTACTCCGTCGCAGTAAAAAAAAATAAAAAACTGCCCATTTCCTTTTTTTTTATTCTGCTCCCTCTGCGCTTTTTTTTTCCAATGCAATAAAATCACATTGAGTGTCTCGCACATTTGCAGAATGCGAAACAAGCGACCTTCTCTCGACTTGAAGTAAGATATTACCTCAATTTTTACCGAGTAATCCGCTCGCGCGAATTCTCGCCTAATGGTGATGATCTCAAAAGACTTCGAAGCAAAAAAGAAAATGAGGAAAAAAAAGGAAAGCAGAAGGGAGTTATATTGCGGTGCCCTCATCTTTGCCGGAGCATCAGAGAGAAAATGTAGCATCGTCATCAAAAGAGAAACACGCGCTCTCGACCTAATAGGAAAGTGCGCAGCGGAGTTGCCTAATTACGCGGCCAACTACCAAGAGGATGCGAATGATAGTGCCTCTCTATTTTCTTGCTTCGTTTTATTACTGTTTTGTTGATCTCTTCGCGAGAGAAAGCCGCTGAATGTTATACTCTCACTAATTCTCTTCTCACCCCTTTGGCGCAGTAGATGCCAGAGATGACAGGCGCCCCAGCTTTTTTTTCTCTCTTTTTTCTTTTTCGCAGCAGCCAATTCTAGCAGTGGCTGTGGTGGTATCAACGCTGCGCTGATGACCCGCAATTTAATAAATACGTAGACTAAAGTACGCGCGCCAAATTATGTCGCTTTTGCGTCTACTACTTTGTGAAAACTTTCGCTGTGACCCGCTCTAGAGGACCGAGACATCGTCGCGCATAGAGTGTGTGATGGCCACGAAAACGGGGCCACGTCTCTTCAACATGTGGCGCACGACGTTGAACTCGAACACGTGACCATTCGATTAAGAATAAACTTTACACTAGCAGAGAAGGCGAGAAACGTTCCGGCTGTGGCAGTGGACTACTGCCCAAGACTTCGGGACCATAGCTTCGTTGAAATACTTACAATGTCAATTGGTTAATTTATATGTAAGGTTTACCATCCCAAAACCACCATATGATTATGATAGACGGCGTAGTGGAAGGCTCCGGAAATTTCGACCACCTCGGGTTCTTTACCGTGAACCCAACTCCGAGCACATGGGCCTGCAACGATTCCGCCTCCATCGGAAATGCATCTGCCGCTGCTGGGATTCGATCCCATGACCTGCGGGTGAACATTCGAGTACTTTAGCTAGTAGGTCACCGCGGCGGGACACTTGCAGTGCCAACGCGCACAACTCAATAATCGAAACAAGCCGCAAATTTTGCTTGGGGGTTGCTTTGGTAACTGTATGATTGATTGATTGATTGATTGATTGATTGATTGATTGATTGATTGATTGATTGATTGATTTGAAGACATTCGTAAACAGATCTTAGTGAAATACCACGAACCAAATGTGACGACCATGCGAACATGCTTTTAAATATACAAGTGTACAAAAGCTTTTTGCCCTCCCTTCTATAGAAATGCTGCCACCGCTGCGTGAAGTAGACTGCGCTGCTTCATGTGCTAAGCAACAGAACGTCACAGTGAGTAAGGCACTAGCGCTGTACATGGTACAACGAAAAGCAATAGGCAGAGGCAGTCCCGCGATGGACGCCGACACAACTGCGTTCACGGTGTTAAACATCACGGTGCATCGCCACTGCCGTCGCGCGGGTCGCCACCACGAGCGACACCAAAAGGGACGTGATCAGAGATTACGACTTCGTGACGTCACACATTTTCTCAGTGCATCTACTTAAAAAGTTTGAAGAATGAGATGGCTTTCAGCGCTGTCTTCGGCGACAACAAGAACAACAACGTTAATATATTTAGTATTATTATTATTATTATTATTATTATTATTATTATTATTATTATTATTATTCAGAATTTAGCATCCCCAAACCTTGTTATATGATAACGAGAGACGCCATAGTAGTAGAGGGCTCCGGAAATTTTTAGTATTTGGTGTTCATCAACGCGCACCTAAACTTAAGTACACGGGCCTAACGCACTTTCGCCTCCATCAAAAATGTGGTCGCGGTGGCCGGGATTTGATCCAGCGACCTACGGGTCAGCAATCACGCACCATACCCACAAGACCACCATGGCAGGTTCATTTTAGGCGAAGGCAATAAAGGGCCCTCGGTGTTCTTTTTGTGCACGGTTTCTTTGCTCTGCAAGCATGATATGACGTTATGGACTGGCACTTTCACCTTCCTATGAGCGTATGGGTGTTGTATCGCCCACTGGCAGTGGCACTGTAGAGGTCGAAAAGCATTCAGGGGTCACCTTGAGCAAGAACTGTGTGCGCTTAGAAGGGGGCCTGACTCCGAAAATCACTCTTGAGCAACAGTGCATACGTTAAAGTGGTGGCGAAAAAAAGTGCCGCTGTACAAAAAGAAGGATGTCCAAGGAAGTCCTAGAAAGCTCGTTGCGAAGTCGCAGTCGTCCTAAACTGTTCCGACTGCGAAACTCCTCCGCCAAGCGCGGCGAGTAAACAAGAGTGAAGGCCGCAAAGCTCCAATACGAAAACGATGGAAGTACTGGGAGGGGAAAGCGCAAGGAGCTGGGAAGGCCAAATTAATTACCCCCGCAATCACTCAAGCCTAACCGCACTGAATCAATCGTTGGCGGCCGGGGCCTTCCCGAGAGCCTGCGGCGGACCAACCGTCCGCAGCAGGACACACCGAACGCAGTTGCCAACTTCCGCCACCGGACCTCCCAGTCCCCGCTTTCCGTTTTCGCCCTCTTGTCCCTTCATCAGACCCCCTTCTGTATCTTCCCCTTTTCGTGACGTTCTTTCTGTCGAATGCTCCCCTTTCGCTTTCTGTCTAGCTCTTGCTGTCATCTCCTTTACTTTATTTTTGTATCTTCGTTCTGCTTGACTTTCCCTTCTGTGCTTTCCTCTGTGTTTCCTATTTCCTTTTGCTCTATTCCTGTTTTTCCTCTCTTGTCTCGACACCATCCAACGCAGAAGACAAACGTTAGTGTCAATGAGCAAAGAGCACTGGAAGAGAAAAAAATAAGAGTAAAGCTGCTGTGAGCGACGTACGACTCGTTGCGTTCGAGCGCAAGATGGTGAGAAGCAGAATCTAAAATAAAAAAAGTTCCAGAAAGGGGCGGGAAGGGCAATGACTCTTATTATTTTTCGTCGGTATTGTTCCAATTCTTTATATTCGTTTGTCTTTGAAGTATAGCATACTTGAAAGTAGATAAGGATTTCAAAGAACGAGCCAAAAAGGACACTCGGCTCGAAGTGGTGGCCGAGGTCCTTGCGGATGCCGGCTCTTCGCTCTTAATCGTTTCTGCAGCACGTTCCTTATTCCTTCTCCTGTGCTTGAGCGTCGCCGGACGCATGAAAAACGAGCTCGACCCGTTCGCGCCATGGATGGCCCCCTCCTTTACGCATAGCAGCATCCCTTGCCGTCAGACAGCTTCGTGTGTTTTTATTTTTCTATTTTTGTTTCGCCTTTTGCCTTTCCTTTCACAGTGTGGCACCCATGTTTTATTCCCAAATTTCGCTGCTGGTGCTGATGGACCACTTTTTTTTGAAAACCGTGCCGTACACTGATCCCTTTCTCGTCATGGAGGGCTGGAGGTGAACTCACTTAACTACACATTAAGATATTCTATAACTGCGTTCTACGGGCAATTGATTGTGTGGGCGTAATAAGATTCAGTTGGAATCTATCTATCTATCTATCTATCTATCTATCTATCTATCTATCTATCTATCTATCTATCTATCTGTCTGTCTGTCTGTCTGTCTGTCTGTCTGTCTGCCTGTCTGTTCTCTTTGTTATTGATTGATTGATATATGGGGTTTAACGTCCCAAAACCACCATATGATTACGAGAGATGCCGTAGTGAAGGGCTACGGAAATTTCGTTCACCGGGGGTTCTTTAACGTGCACCCAAATCTGAGCACACGGGCCTACAACATTTCAGCCTCCATTTGAAATGCAGCCGCTGCAGCCGGGATTAGAACCCGCGACCTGCGGGTCAGCAGCCGAGTGCCTTAGCCACTAGACCACCAAGGCGGGGCGTTCTGTTTGTTATGATGGCAAAAGTTAATGAATGCAAGGCAAGCAAAAGACGACCAGTATATGCCTTTTGCACCAACAATAGCCCTAGTGGTACCCGAAATGCACATTACCACTAGTGATATCCGAAAGGACACAATACCAATAATCTATATTGTGCCGAACCTTGAACTAAACTTGCTCTACGTTTCTTCCCAACCGCAATGAAGCAGTGATAACTATATGCTCTCTTTTCGTCCTTTTTTTTTCGCATATACGTCTGAAATTTCTAGGCATAAAACGTAACCTGTGAACTTTTATCGTGAGGTTCATAAGCTATTGTAGCCAACATCGTACATGAAGTGTAACCGTCAAATCAGGAAAAATACACAAAAGCGTCGTGGTACCGAGCATTTGTTAACGTTCAACAAGTCGCAATAAGGCTTCACGCTATACCTCTTAAAGTCGGCAAAACACTTCGCAATAGAGGTTCTTGGCAAAACCAAAGAATGATATCACATTTGCCCATCTTATCTAACTGTTTCCTTTTCTCATGTCTAGAGACAACACCAGGAAAAAAATACCGAAGAGCAGAGCTCCGCGAAGTCGACACAGGCACACAAATTTAACAAAGACAATGAAGAGTACAGCTTCGAGACGAAGAAAAGAGCGATGTGAAGAGAGCCCGGTGCAAATGGCTTCCGTAATTAGCTTTCCTATTTAAATACGTGCGCACAAAAGAAGAGCTACAGCAACGAGCGGCAGAGAGAGAAAATTAAGTCGGTCGTAACAGAAACCTGGTCCCATCAACGCAGAGCATAGTCGCAGTTGCTTGCTTTAATTGTGTGGTCGAGTAGAGGTTGCGTGATCGTTTGTACGGCCAACTAACGTCCTGCCGCAAAAGTGAATCGAAAGGAGCCCAGGTCCCGTGCCGGAATGAACGAAAAAATGGAAAGGTTGGTGGTGATATTTTGGTGGCGGACACGGTTGGTAGAAAGCCTTGAAGTATATTAGGCGCTCATTGCAGTGATTTATTCTTAAACGCTCCTTACGCTGCTATATTGTGTCCTGATCATAGGTGGGTGCACTGGCAGGGAAGAGAAGGGGGGGGGGGGGCGTTCGCCTTCTCTAGTCACCCAAGGGGGGGGGGGGCGCAGAGTCTGCCCCGTACGTTGACTTTGTCGAGAAAGAGGCCTTGCGACAACCTCACCCCCCCTACCCACCCCCCAGAACGGGGGCTTTGCGCATGCCTGCGGTCACGATTGCGCCGAGTATGGATTTACATGTTAATTAGCGATTGTAATCAGTGCGCATGCGCATTTTATATTAAAGCTTGTGTGTGACCGGGCTCTTGCTGATTGCGTACGTGAACAAAAAACGTGTTCAACAACCATTTTGGGTGAGCCCGTAAACTCGATTGACCCGGTGTTTTTAAGTCAACCAAAATGGATGGGGCCTAAACGTAATAAATACGTATGATTTCGCGGTTCAGGCAGTATAACATGGACAATCGTACCTGAAAGACCCCTTGGATATAAAACAAACGTCATGCCACTTTTGTGCATTCGAAACATTATGTACTACAGGATTTGATATTGAGACCACAGTTGATGAGGTAATACGCTTCATGCGCAAGAGAAACACCGAGATTGATTGATATGTGGAGTTTAACGTCGCAAAACCACCATATGATTCGAGAGACGCCGTAGTGGAGGGCTCCGGAAATTTCGACCACCTGGGGTTCTTTAACGTGCACCCAAATCAGAGCACACGGGCCTACAACATTTCCGCCTCCATCGGAAATGCAGCCGCCGCAGCCGGGATTTTATCCCGCGACCTGCGGGTCAGCAGCCGAGTGCCTTCCACTAGTCCACCCGACAGGGCGAGAAACACCGAGATCATCGAGCACGAGTCTTTTTTCGCGCAATATAGTCATTAACGCTGATATATGAACTCGCTACGAAATTCGCTATGCCAGGGCCACGGTAGCCACAGCTTCACAGCAGTAGAATCTTCGTGGTCGTGGTAGTTAAATGGCCAATACTTTCTTTCTAATTTTTGGTGTTGTTGTTGTTGTAAGGCGATTATACTTTTCAGCGGGCGAGTACGAATGTATTTCACAACTTCGATGCCTACTTCATAGTAACACTTATTCAGGTGGCCGTATTCATAATACAGTATGGAAAAATACATCGTGTAGACCAACCTCTACTCCCAAATGGTCTATAGGGCGCATGCCATTTGCGATGTGTACACATAGCAGACATACGCACAGTACAAGCGAATGCTACACTCGAAAGATGCTATTCCAGGGCGCTCCACAGAGGGACTGTTCACGCTTAATTTTCAGAATATCACTGCTCGCCCCTAAACACTCTAATCGAAATAAAAATTATTGAGTCGTGCGTTCAATATTCTGAATCATTCAGTACTTGTAATAGTATGAAATTGTCAGACCGATGAAACGGCAATAGAGAAATTGCTGAGAACTCCTGCATTACCTGGAGAAGTCATTATTAGTCACTGTATAAAACCTTATATATTTGAGAGCTCGAGCAACCGAAACAAGAGAAATATTCACAATTCTGTGCTTGAAAAAAGGAACTGTATTATTTTGGAAAGTTTTGAAAACACACAGAAGAGTGACGTCCTTGCCTTTGCCCACGTTATTTCACATCTCTAATGAGAGTTTTGCGCAGCGTGTAGAGGTTCTAGAAAGCTCCGGCTCTTATTATACAGGCAATATCTCTGACAAAATGCACGTTCTTTCGTTCTTTTAATACTTTCTTTAATCTTGGGGGCGAAGTTTCTACCACGTATTGCTTTCTTACAAGGCCATCTGGCGATCTTGTTTTGACTACTGGAAGAAAATAATAGGCGCCGTGCCGAGCAAAATAGGAATGGTAGCCCTGGCCTGGGCCTAAGAGTCCAACAAACGAGCTGGCCGAAGGTGTAACAACCATTCACGTCGAATAAAAAAAATACAGCACCAAACTATAAGCACCGAAAGGTACAGGAACAGCAAAGGGAGATTGCGCGGGCTTGACTGGGATGAGCCCACGGCTCTCAGAGAAGCGATTAGGCCCACGTATATTTTATAGGCTCCACATTCGTAGGGGCTAATCCGGCGATAACGCAACGGGGGCATCTTTCCAGGACCCGCACGCCGCTGGCGCGATTAGAAAAACGAAGCGAAAAAAAAAAGAGTGCGAGTGAAAGCAAATACGTAAAGCAACGAAGAGAAAGCGATCTCTTCGCTAAATCCAACGCACTTCTTCACATTCTCTGCTCCTGCCGTCCTCTACACCTCTCGTCTGCTGTTGGTTTGTTCGCGGCATGTAGCACCTCGACCTCGTTTTGTCTGGTTTACCCGTGGAGCAGACAAAAAAAAACTGACAATATCAACAAAAAGAAAGATGCAGTGCTGGAGTTCTGGTCAGAGAAAAGCAGGCGTCATCACCAAGGGGTATCCTCCTTCAACTGAGGCTCTCTCTCTCTGGGCCGATCGTTGTCCTGACCAATGAGCGGGCGCCAAAGAAGGACAAATGGCAACCGTTCGCGCCAAAAAAGATACACACGGGCTCGAGTTCTGGTAGTGATGAGAGGATCTGGATGAGGGCAACGTGGAGTGTGGTACGGCTCAGGCGTCGCAGGAACATAAAAAAAAAAGAGCAGACTGGAGAGCAGACCAGCAGCAACGGCAGCAGAGGCCCACTATACAGCGTACTACGGCAATCCCGATCAGTCGCAGAGACGTAACGAACGGCCGCCACCACCCTGTTAAAAGCAGATAAGGAGAGGGGTGAATAGAGCTGGCCGGTCCTCCAGGGCGACCTCCCGGTGCAGGCGCCTCGGTGGGCCGCCGCCGCCGATCGCACTTGTTAGCGCGCCACGCCGGGGCTTATTTTCTCTGCACCACCGCCGAAGACGACGTCGACGACAAGCAGAGGGCGCTGTTATTGTTTCTCTTCCTCACTCCCACCCGCATTCGAACGATGGCTTTAGTTCGCCACTTTCTCAATCTCACACCGAGAGAGGGAGTTTCACTCCTGGACATCGCAATACGTCGGGAACATTTAAGTTCACCTCATGCGCACTGGCTTTAGTCTCTCTATTTCAACATTTGTAGGAGATTGAACGTTCCTGACAGGACCTATGACTCGGATGAGGAGAGAGCTACGCTTTCCACGCTTTGTCCTCAGATATGCGCATTCCTTAAGAAACGTATGAAGCCGAAGCCAGGAACGAAAATTTTGAGGCAGTTGGCAGTAAGTACTGAAAAGGCGTGCGGTTGAAGTCATTTTGTTTTCGTTAGCTGGATCAAGCTACAGCTATTGTTTTGATAACTTGACCTTTTTCGTTTCTTTATGTCTGGTTTTCCCATATTCAGTTAACTGAATATGGGAAAACCAGGTCTGTGATATTTAAAAAAAAGCATGGTTCGCTAGTATAGTTTGCCACGCATTTGTCAATGAAAAAAAAACAGAACATACGGAGACGAAAAACTAGCGAAAGAACACACCGGACGAGCACTGTCCTGTGGGCTTTGTACTTGTCCTGTGTGTTCCTTCGCATCTACTACATATTCTTTCGTGTTGTTATTTTTTTTATTTACACGAAAGTTGTCGAATAAGAACTGCGATAGTTGGAATCATTGACGACGTCTCATTCCAGTGGTAAAATGAAACATAAAAAACAAAAACTACGAGAAGAATCAACTATCATAGCAGAGCAAAAACAAACTTGAAGATATCAACCATTCCATGCAATGAAATAACGTTGGGGAGTTTATAAACATGGCCACAATAAGTCTATATTATATATTCTATACCCCTTCCGCGCATCTTCATTGTTCTGTCTTATCTTTTAGCTGAGCTTGTTATTAAGCTAATTAATTACCTTTAGCATAATCACCGCATACTCGTTATGTGTAGGAATGCATCCGTTATTAGTGCACCCTCCTTTAAAGAGTAATTAAGATGTCACGAACTCAAGCATACGTGAACATACATACGCTAGTCAACACCCGCGGTAGACTCGCACCTTTACATATAGAAATATTTATACTGCAGTGAGCTTCACAGGGACGCAGTACTGGCCTCTGCAATCAGTCCAGATCAATGCTTCCATAGGACTCGCTTCATCGCGCTAATGCTGCAGCGATGGTGATCAGTAGCTTTAGCGATAGTAATGTACATCAAAGTCGTAGAAACCACGCTTATTGACACGATGACATGTTAATGAACCGATGAACAAATGCGTTTCCATGTCTGAGTGTTGCAAAATAGTCGAGCAATGAGTAATTAATACTAAGATACTTTATCATTCGAAATGTTTTAGGAATCCTGGACCGGAAGCATGCCGCAGCTCTTCTCTGAACACCGCGACCTCTCACGGCGCTGCAGGCACTCCAAGTTTCAAAAGGAAAATTAATAAACAATCTTTGCCACCATCGAATGCATTATTCCATAAGGCACACTTGAGCAGTCAAAGGATCGCTTCCGGCCTGGCACGGTGAACTCTGCTCTTAATTTAAGTTCAGATTCTTTCTTACGCCTTTCGCAGAGTATATTGGGTTTCTTTGAGTTCTGCAGGAATTTTCTGCTGCGCCAGCTTCGGAGCTAAAAATAGCGAACATCGTTTTTTTCGAACAGTGGAACGCGCAATCACTTTAATATTGCCACACGATCAAACCAACGTATAGAGTTTGAATATTTGTTAGGGCGAAAAAAATAGCTGGTCATTTTTGCAATGCGCCCGTTTTCGCCGGCATGTGCAATGCGTGTTCGTTTTATAACGTGTGCCTGCACTAATGTAATCTAACGTTTTTAAACCAACGAAAGGTTGAATATGGTTCGATTTCAGGACCCGTATTGCTTGTTTCGAAGAGACGGCCTGCTTCAAAGAACACTTTCCTAATAGGCGAAAAAGAAAGGTCTAAAAAAGCGCTATTGTGTTTTGGCTCTCGTGAGGCTATCTTCACTTATCGCTGTTTTTTAATGCACACGTTGTCATAGTACGAGGGAAACAAGGAACAAATCCACACATACACGACGAAATGAGCGAAGTGAAGACAGGAGGGAGAGAGGCAGGGGCCCTGCGAGGGAATTAAGAGGGTGCGTCGGCGCCAGAGCGGCTTCCATTACAGCGAGAAGAAGTCGAAGGTGGTGAGAAAAAAGTCAGGGGCTTCGGTACCGATACACGGCTAGAAGAGAGTACAGTACTCGCGAACACGGCGAAGACTGTGTCGTCGCCGGGGTAATTAGCGCGGTCGACCTCCGCTCTCCGTGTCGAATAACAGTGAGAGCTCGGAAAGGGTTAGCTGCTACGAACCGATTAGGGTCGACCCACCGAGTGGATCGGCTGTTTAACGTCGCTTCCCAATAGGCGGGTTCTTTAGCGTCACGAAGGAGAATGCTCTTATTTCTCTTCAGAGTACTTCCGGTCGACCACTTACTTCCTGGTTTTCGGAACATTCACAAAGTCTTGTAAAAAAAATAAAACTAGTACCCACGTAAGCGACGGTTCGCGTTCGAGTTTAAGAGCTGTGTTGAATACATGTGACATCCGAGCATACGTTCACATAAGTGTCACGCCCGGGTGCAAGGACTTCGAGCGGGCACCTGAGGCGCCGCCATCATAATCAACGGAGAGTGGGTGGAACAGGGGTTAATCCTCTTCTCCCATTTCACCCTGTAAAACTGCTGGACTTTAAATAAAGTCTATTCATTCATTCATTCATTCATTCATTCATTCATTCATTCATTCAATTAGCCGTGAAAATAACTAAGAACGATTAACCGAATAAGTTCATTAAAAGAGCAGACGGTTTTCCTGTACGCAGCTGGGACTGTCGTGACACCTGATGGAGCGAATCTCAACCACGTGCCTCTTTTTGCCTGGCCTCTAAGATCCGCTTCCACAGTGCGAATAAACACGATGTAAACCCGAAGAATACACCAGGACATAAACACGCCTAGGTGTCGCAATCTTACACCAGGAATAAGAAACCAGGCATCAGACGCCTAGCTGAGATCAAGGACGTCTCTCAATTTTTCAAATTCTTTTTGCTAAAGAAAAGCTATAGAAAGTTATATATAAAGTGCCCAAATCAAAACAGATCAACAGGATAGGCAGGTGAATTTCTGAAAATGTTTGTAATGCCTTCTAAGTTATCGTTTTCATCATTCTTCATGGAATCGAGCGAGGAATAAATGAAACACTTCAGAACTGTGGTTTTTCGTTTGCAATTCTATGAATAATACGATGAAATTCGAGTTGCCCATGGCTGTATATCTCTGTGTTTGCAACTTCTAGGGGTTCTATGTCAAGCTGCAATCGAATGAAACACAATTTCACGTGGACATAAAGAAAAAATAAGTGTTCAACTGTACAGTTTCTGTCCTCATAAATACCGACAGAGCAACGAAACAATACGTTAAATTGACTTTGACCGAGGCTTCAATAATCCCATAAATTTTTATCACAATTCACCGATGCCAAGCAGAGAGTCGAATAAAATATGAAACAGCGAACGCCACGGTGACTTTCTAAATTCAACCGCTTCTTGCAATACCTAGCCAACTTGTCCACAAAGAAAAAAAAGCAAGAAAATGCGAAAATAAGAGGAACATAGAACTGTGTTCGAAATAAATGAGCAGCGGCGATCTACGACCGGCAGCGAACCACGAAACTGAAAGGGAAGCTCGTCGCCACCAGCAGAAAAATAAAAAGAGAGAGAAGAAAAAAGAGGATGGAAGAGCAGTACACCTGACTGGGGCGAGGAGGAAAAAGACGAGCACCAGTTTTGATCCCGATAAGCCTCGATTCGAGCTAGCCAATTACCCTTAAAGCGATTAGGAACGAGAGAAAAATTGCGACGACTAGCTTCTTTATTGTATCAATCTATTAGGCGTCGCCAGAGGACCCAGCCGCATGAGCTGGCATGGCGAGACGCAGTCGATTCTTTCCCTTTTTTTCTCCCTGTCTCTCTCTCGCGCCCAAATTTTGCGTGCTCCTCCTATAAAAGCCCACCACCAGTCGCACTGTCAAACTTCAAACGATCGCCTTCGTTGGTCGCGGATCGGTGTTATATGTATATACTGTTCGCATAAGGAAAAAGACTGGGAGGGTGCCAGCAGAAACAGTGAATATCGAAGCGAAAAAGCTCGACAAGTGTACCACTGAGCATCGCGGTTTAGGATCTGGTGCGCCCTATTCCCAATTTATTTCGTTTTCGAAACTGGAGCATGTGTCGTTCGGCAGTCTTTCATTTGGTTCCTCAACACCAGCTAGCTTTAACTTTCATGCTGTCTTTCTTTTTGCGAGCACAATAGAGAGAGAGAGAGAGAGAGAGAGAGAGAAAGGAAACACGATTAATCTATAGTCAAAGTAACTGGTTTTCTACCCTGCGTAGGGGTGGGGAAATATGGGTTGTAAATAAAAGCGAAAAAAAAGACACATACACACACACGCAGAACTGTTCAGACCTAAAGTCGTTCCGAGAGGCCACTAGAACGCAGGCAGCGCAGTAACGTTTGCACAGCCTTCTTTTGAGGCGTTAGCTTCGAAGTACAATAGCTTCGTGAGTGACTGCCGAGTATAAAAAGATAGCTTTCGACTCCCCGCCTTGTGGCTGGGGACCATCTTAATCCGGCTTTTTTTTTTCCTTTCTCTCAACAATCTCTAATCTCAAAAGGCTAAAGAAGCAAGTCTTAATTCTCGTTTGTGCATGTACTTTCTTTCTTTCTGTTTCATTACACATATTTAACTTTAAGCTCGCTTCTGAGATGAGCGAGTAAAAAGAGCTGGCCCTTGGCAACGTGGACTGAATTTCATCGCAAATGTCTGCTTGTTCATTTTTTGTTTTCCCATTTTCAATTCAGAACTGTGATGTTTCAAACAATTACCACAAGTGATAGTGAATATTGAAATCAATGCCATGTAGATGTTGCTTATCGATACAAGCGTCAGTAAAAGAGCGTGCTGTGATGTTGCGATATGTTTCCAACAATCGCCGCATGTGATACTTAGTATTGAATGCAATGCCTCGTAGATTTCGCTTATCGATACGAGCTTCAGTAAAATAGCTTGCGCATTAGGAATCAAATTTTTAACTGAAATGGTATACTCTCCATAAAATGCTTTCGTTCTCTCTATTCTAGGGACAAACAAGCACGTTTTCATATTAGTTGATTGCAAGCCACGCTATTTAGGTCTTTTGTGTGGCCGTTCGCGCAGTACTCGATCTTACACCATGTTTTACATGCTACGACAAGTACGGCGCAGAAAGAATATTGGAGTACTATAACTCTACTTGGCAAGCATGCAGCTGCACTCATTGCGCACCACGTAGTGATAAAAGACGGCCCACAAGAATCAAGGAATGCTAGATTTGAAAATAGCACTGTCGCTATTCATGTACAGAATACACTGCGCTCTATTGAAGCATTGGCGTGCAAACATTGGCGTACACAAAGAGAGAGAGAACGAAAGGTTAAATGGAAGGCATGGTTATTAACCAAAAGAAAATTATTCAGTTTGCATACTTGCACTGAGCACAGGCTAATGGGAAACAGAAAGGTAAGGGCAAAACAACATAACAAGAATTTCTTTTCGTGCTGGGAACATGCACATAAATAAATTAAGTTATTCTGAATACTGGGCATGTCATGTTGTTCGTTTCACTTTTAAGAAAACGTTCGGCCATGTTGTGAGTCGCGTTCTCATTCACATTTTGTTGGTGTTGGTGCTAATGGTGCACTTGTGACTTCAAGTTGCTTTAGCAACTTTTATCGATGAAATCATGCGTGATATTTAAAGCTCGATCAATACGCAGCCAAAGTATTTCGACAGGCATTAGGTGACACCATACTATTGGCCTCTCTCTTTTTTTTTTCTTCGAAACTGTGTGTGTGTGTGTGTGTGCATGTCATTTCGCTGGTATAATTCGAAACAACTGGTGCCAAGCGTATGCTATGATCCACGTGACGTATATGGCACTGGCATGAGCATGAGCAAAGTCCTTGGCGCAGCCTTGGTCTGGTAGTGCCTCTTCATCGAGCCCAATGTCCTCTTGCTTTCCAACTGCAGGTGGTCTCGGCCTGCGCCTAGTGGATCTTCACGTGCCGGGAGCAGTCCGCAGTGGCGAGCCTGTGCAACTGCGTTGCGAGTACGACCTAGAGAACGCCGAGCTCTACTCGGTCAAGTGGTACAAGAACAACGTCGAGTTCTACCGGTACCTGCCCAGCGACGTGCCGCCGGGACAATCGTACGAGCTGCTGGGCACCTTCGTTGACGTAAGTTGCGCACTGCACGCTGCACGGCCACCCGACGCGATAGTGGTCGTGTGCTCTGTTGTAAAGTATCCTCATCTGGTGCCAGTATGCAGAATCATTCACAAGGGGCAGATTGAAGGTACGCAAACTCCTTGAAAAAGGCATGTCACTCGAGCCATCATTTCAACAATCTTGCATTTGCTGCCTTGACGACAAGTCTGATTGTGGAAACGTTGGTTACAACTGACGAGATGGGCTCTTAAGCTGAACTGAGCCCTGCTCTCTACCTCGAACTTTTTCCTCCACGGTAGCTTAGTGGCTATGGCGTAGTTGTTCTTAGTGAGTGAAGTGAGTAAGTGAGTGAGTGAGTGACGAGTGATCGGTTACTCATTTGTGAGGGTATACAACCACTTTACGACAAGGTGTGTGCGGGACCTTTGAGCTTTCGTTTTGTTTTGTTTTGTTTTGTTTTTACGTTCTTTCCAACACTTTTGGTGCCCCGTTATTCCCTCCATCTGCTCGACCGCGTGAGGTCGGCCGCAATTAGGAGGAATAAATGCCCCCGTGCTGAGCGCGACGCCAGGGCGTGGCGCCAAACCCCCGTTGCCCCTCTAATTAATGACGCGCCCACTCTCGGACCACGGCCGGCCACCCGGCCTGCCCGGCTGCTCCGCCACCCTTGCAGTCGCGTGGCGTACCTGCAGCAGCCCTCCCTCTGGGCCATAACGCATATCGTCGCCTCGCACGCGAATGCGCGAACAACTTGGACGCGCTCAAGCCGTGTCTGCTTCTGGCCGCAGTGACGGCGACACGACTGGCTGAGCAGCTGGCGCAACCTGCCTGTTTACTCCTCGGTATTCCCTTCTACCCTGCGCTTCGCGTGAGCAGCCCTCCCCCTTTGTGACAATGCAGATGGTTTCCACTGTGATGCATAAACAATATTTCCTGCTTTATGTCACAAAGCCACAATGTGTTTACGAAGGACGCTGTATACCGGACCGCTTTGGAAATTTCCCTGCGCTCTAAGAAAGAAGAGAGTCATGTGCCTCTTTTTTGGGTGCCCTGAATGGCCGTGTATACGACTCCCTTTAAAGAGACACGTAAACATTTTTTGGAGATTGTCATACTCACGCTCCAGAGTGGTGTGATTCACAAGAGCGTCTTGTGGCTCTTTAAAAGTTAGTTATATACGTGGCGTATGCATGTGGGAGGTTAAATTGAGGACGAAGCAGCGAGCAATGGAAAGGGAAATGATAGGTGTAACCTTAAAAGACAAAAAGAAAGCAGAGTGGATTAGCGAGCAAACCAGGGTTAAGAGTATCATAGTTGAAATCAAGAGGAAATGGACATGGACCGGGCATGTAGCACGTAGACAGGATAACCGCTAATCATTAAGGGTAACTGATTGGTATGTAGGGTTTAACGTCCCAAAACCACCATATGATTATGAGAAATGCCGTAGTGGAGGGCTCCGGAAATTATGACCACCTGGGGTTCTTGAACGTGCACTCAAATCTGAGCACACAAGCCTACAACATTTCCCCCTCCTTCGGATATGCAGCCGCCGCAGCCGGGATGCGATCATTAAGGGTAACTAGCTGAATTTTTAGAGAAGGCAAGCGGGTTAGGGGGAGACAGAAGGTTTTAGGTGGGCAGATGAGATTAAGAAGTTTGCGAGTATAAATTGGCAGCAGCAAGCACATGACCGAGTTGACTGGCGGAACATGGTAGAGGCCTTTGTCCGGCAGTGGACGCAGTCATGATTATGATGATGATGATCACGATCATGATGATTATTATTAATAATAATAATGTAGGTGTTTCGAGACGTTAAACTGCAATTATATTATTATTATATATTATTATTATTATTATTATTATATTATTATTATTATTATTATTATTATTATTATTATTATTATTATATTATTATTATTATTATTATTATTATTATTGCATGATGATTATGATGATGATGATGATGATTATTATTATTCTTATGATGATGATGTACGGGGCTATTCAAGACTCGCCAAAACTCTTCTCTTTCTGTTTCTTTTTTTTTAAAGTGTAGGGTTCTTTCACGTACCCCGAAACCAAGTGCGCGGGCGCCTAGCATTTCGCCTCTATCAAAATGCGGCTGTCTTGGTCGGGATTCGCTCCCTCGACCCTCGGCTAATCGATCAGTCGATCAGCGTTACCACTAGACAGGCGGGCTAACATCTTCAGCTATTCGTTAAACTATTCCTATATCCATACACTTGACAGCGATTATAGAAAAGCTGTAACCGCGGCGGATCACTACTGTTTTGTATAGGTGACCGAATGATGTTCAATGCCGTCACAATGAATCAAATTGGCGCCTAAAGTTTCGCTGCGTGCTCAGCCGCAACGAGAACATTACACTTTGTTCTTAAAATGCAGCTTTCGTTGCCTTGGACTAGGGACGTAGCCAGGGGGTGGCACACCAAGCACGTGCCCCCCCCCCCCCCACTGAAATTTTTTTCGCCATGGCATAGAGAGCGAAAACAGCAATTTTATGGGGGTGCCCCTCCCGAAATCAACGTGGTGAGACTGCCGCCCCGCCCCCCGAAAAAAATTTCTGCCTTGAACTACCTGCCTTGAACTGCCTTGAACTACCTTTTGTTTATTATGTCACGAGCTGAAAGCATACTCGATACAATCCACTGTGTACGTTTAGGGATGTCAATGCCTTTGTCTGACCGCAAACAATTTAAATGCGCAACACTCACCCCCTTATCGTTTTATCCTCATAGCCTGTATTTCCGGACTATTATATCTTTTTTTAATCTGATCTGTAACTCAATGATGGCCAAGTAAAATGAGAATCATCGTCTATTGGTGGCGTAGTGAACTATGGACGTATTCGCTGAACTTGACGAAGTTCTATTGCATCTGTAGCCAGTACGAAGCAGTGGTTCTATCTTATATCATTGAGGAGGACGCTCTAACCAGCAGGGACGTCCTCCACTAAATTTGGACCTAAACACCCTAAATCTTGCTGGGGAGAGACTAGCAATAAAAATATCGTATGCACGAAACCAACCAAACTGTCTCGAGCAGAAAACAAAGGTCAGGGAAGAATTACCGAAAGTATTCACTCCGGAGTAGAGCGCGCAAAGTGTTCCCCACACAAGAACTGTTTCACGTTGATCAGCTGCCTGTGTGCTGACAACATACGCGTCATTTCTATTGGCT